>CM076673.1:195408667-195598667 GCA_038501925.1 Xenopus petersii | reverse complement strand
TTATTAAACTGGAATAAAGCTCAATTCAGTAGATTTAGCTGACAAATGGGATGGCAGTGCCTTTGATACATATGCCTTTAGTACAATAATTGCCCGTTGACAACATGGAAGATAATGCGCATTTGCTCCATAGCAGCGACCGATCCGTTTTGATTTATGTAGTTAATGTGAATTCTGATTGGCTGCTATGGGTTAACACCAAGGGGGTTATGTATCAAAATCCAAAAATATCTTATTTTTTATGAAAACTCTGACCAAAATCCGCCCAGGTTATTTCCCTATAAATAAATTTTCCTGAAAATTTCCTGTGCGGGAAAAAACTTGAAAAAAATTTGAAAATTCGAATCGTATGAATTTTTTAGTTTTTTTCAGATTTGTGCCAGGAAAACATGAAATCTTAGATTATTGCATGAAACCCAGCGCAGATCAGGATATCTTCAGGACTCCCATTGACTTTTATACAACCTCGACAGGTCTGAGGTGCTGGATTTTTCAGATTCAGACTTTTTCAATCCTCGGGGTATAATAAATACTGATAAATATCGAGTTTTTTTTTTCATTAAAAATTTGGATTTTATAGTAAAAAAAAACCCTTTTTTTGAGTTTTTGGCATTCGGACTTTAATAAATAACCTCCCAAGTGTACATGGCATTGCTTCATTTCCGTGTATAGCGCCCCCTGTGTTTTGTACAAGGCTTTGCAGAGTCTGAACCATTCTATATGCGCAACTTAGTGATCACTTAAACCACATATTCTCCTGTCCAATAATAACCGGCCTTTGCCACACACGTTATAGCTTTTTAGATAAAGAGTGTAATAATATAATAAATATAATATAATAAATAATCAGTTGACCTTATATTTATTATAAATGGCTATAAATAGCATATAATGTTTATTGTTATGGGTTTGGAGCATATAGACAGGTCTGTTTGGAACGTTGCATTACAATTCTCCCCACCCCCATTAAAGGGATATTCAGAAACAAATTTGATGAATTTCCCCTTTAATTGGAACATACGAGTCCTTCTCTGTGTTAATTTATTCTGTGTAATTATTTGCCAATATAATGATGTTAGGAACCCCTATAATAAAGCTAGTGTCCGTGTAGCTGTACTGTGGAGTGTTGCTCATTACACAATTCCTCTCTGACGTGGCATTCAGGCGGATATACCAAACCGATTTGAAATGAAGCTTCACAGAAACAACATTTTCGAAGAATCATATAGGAGGATAATGTCGGTGAAGCGGCCGGATGTCCTTAAAGCCAGACTGTGGATTGAATTTGAGTCGGAAAAAGGCCTCGATTATGGGGGAGTAGCAAGGGAATGGTTCTTCCTTCTGTCCAAAGAGATGTTTAATCCATACTACGGGCTGTTTGAATACTCTGCTACGTAAGTGCAATAGCACAGCCTGACAAATTCCTGCGCCCTCTTATATCAAATCATCTCTTTAATAGTGTTCATTTAGATCTGGAACTTCACATCTCTGGCCTCCCTTTTAGTGAAATGAAATTAAAGGAGAAGGAACAGCTAAAATTAAGTAAACTTTATCAGAAAGATCTATATAAATACACCAGTAATCCCTCAAAGTAATGCTGCTCTGAGTCCTCTGTCAAAAGAAACACAGCATTTCTTTCATTCTATTGTGTACTCATGGGCTTCTGTATCAGACTTCCTGTTTTCAGCTTAAACTCCAGGGCTTGGGCTTGAGCATGCTCAGTTTGCTTCTCTCCCCCTCCCTTCTCTGATGTAATCTAAGCCCAGAGCTATTAGTGGTCAGGGAGAGACTCAGGCAGGAAGTGATGTCACAACAAGCTAATATGACAGCTGCTATCCTAAACAAACAGAGAGAGCTTCAAAAGCTGTTACTCAGGTATGTTAAAGCATTCTGCAGAATAAATATAGTCTTATAGCGTGCTGTATTTTGGCTCATCTATTGGCAATAAACTGCTTCGGTAGCTTTCCTTCTCCTTTAATACTATTGGCCGCAGTCATTAAAAAAGAGTCTGTTTATAGTTTAAGGTGAAAGTTTAGAAATGAATATGGATAGAAATGCTGTATTTTACAATCTAAACTTATTGTACCAGCCCAGATGTTCTGCAGCCCTATAACAGTAATGATCCAGGTCTTCAAATTTGTCCTCAGTAGCTCCCCAGCTTGGCTCTTGTTAGGCATCTTGTGAGTGTCAGTGGCACTGCACATGCTCAGTGGGCTCTGGGCAGCTGTCATGAGAAATCATGAAGTAGAAAATGGGGACAGAGCTTGTGCAGTGAAATAGCAGAAAAGAAAATGGAGACATCTTCACAGCTAAAGGGTTGTGGCTGCCTTCGGTTGGTACAGAAGCCCAAAACATAATGTTTAGCATTTAAATGTATAAGAACACTGACTTTCCTTCTTTGCCCTTTACAGGGACAATTACACACTTCAAATAAATCCTAATTCGGGTCTTTGCAATGAAGATCACCTTTCCTACTTCACGTTTATTGGTCGGATTGCTGGGCTCGCCGTGTTCCATGGAAAATTATTAGATGGTAAGAACCAAACCGATTCCCAATATGGTTGGAACAGTATCCTCTGTATATTTACAACTCCTTTTTCTTTTCCCAAGTCTTCTAACTTTTATGAAACACCTCTGTTATGAATCCTGGCACCATATGATCCAATTAATTTTTTTTAGTGGTTTCTGAGATAGTTTCTGAAACAGTTTTGACAGTTTTAGACTGCTAATACCAAGGTTTCTGCATAACTGCTCTCTCTGGTGGTGTGAGTGTCAGCAACCCTAAGGCTATTGGCTGTTTCCCAGCCTGTGTTTATGCAGCCAATCCACTTGCACTTGACACACACTGCACTGCCATTGAGCCAAAGCCTGGTATTAGCCGTCTAAAACTGTTAATATCTCACCAACAAGGACTGGCAGCCTACAGAAGGCTTTGTTTCATAGTACACCTGGTTTTTCTGCAACCAAAACCAAGACAGGAATTCAAAAAAAGGTACCTGCTTTAATGCCACACTGGGAGCAATATCCAAGGGGACTACTCATAAGTCACTGGTTGGGGGATCACTGATGTACAGGGACAGTTTTTATACCTGTTGGGTCACACAGTGAGAAATTATTCTATAAGTAAAAGACTGGAAATACATCCTTTATCCTATATTGAAATAATAAAATTTAATTTACAACAGACGTATTACATACAGGTTCTGCTTTCCACCCGTTAGTGAATCTACTCACATAAGGCTACAGGGAATTATTTTAAGACTAATCAATAGAGCAATCTTTTTTTTTTCATGCATAAAATTGTTCTGCACACACAGTTTGGTATTTCTCAAAGCAATTCCATCATTGCACTCCAGTCTAAATGTTGTTTTTTAGCAATCATTAACAGATTTGCCAGCTTATTGGACCTCATCATTTCCAACTGTTCCATTTGGGCTTATCAGCCCTGTAGAGCACTTCATTAAGCACTAGGAGATTAATAATTCTTCCCTTGCTGGGAACAGTGCCGAATCCTTATTATTGTTAACAGGGACGACTGTTTGATGTGGATTTACAGTCCCATTAGCCCAAACCATGGCACAATAACTCTCAATTACACTAATATGCACCGCACTGCATTGTGGTGAAAAATATTGGTGCCTTTCACAGTGCCAGTTTTCTGTGTGCTTCAGCTAATTGCTATTTGTCATCTATGCTTATATTTTATTTTTCCTTTTCTTCCGTGTCTCCCTAGGTTTCTTCATTAGGCCATTCTACAAGATGATGCTGGGGAAACAAATAACGCTGAAAGACATGGAGTCAGTGGTAAGTGAAAATAAATTAGCCATCAGCCAAAGCTGGACACAGAAAAGGAGGAACAGGCAGGGTCGGATTGGCCCGGCGGGACACCGAGAAAAAAACCCTGTGGGCCCCAACCCTCATGGGCCCCCGCTGGGCCAGACCCCCCTCTCCCGATGTTCTTTCTTCAAAAACTGCGTCGTGGAGGGGGGCCCTGAAGAGCAGTCCCAGTGGGCCACAGGCCCCCCCAATCCAACCCTGGGAGCAGATGATGCTGCCACCCCAACATCAGAATGCAAAACCTATATATATTTGTCCTACAACTCAGTGAGATTATGGGAAATTGGGTAGAAAGCTGTTAGTTGAATATTCCTGGTATAAGCATATTATAGTACAGGTGTAGGATCCGTTATTCAGAAAGCTTCGAAGTACGGAAAGGCCATCTCCCATAGACTCTATTTCATCCAAATGATCTAAATTTTTAAAAATGATTTCCTTGGTGGGATTATGGGAAATTGGGCAGAAAGCTGTTAGTTGAATATTCCTGGTATAAGCAAATAATAGTACAGGTGTAGGATCCATTATCCAGTTATTCAGAAAGCTCCGAATTACGGAAAGGCCCTCTCCCATAGACTCGATTTCATCCAAATAATCCAAATTTTTAAAAATGATTTCCTTTTTCTCTGTAATAATAAAACAGTAGCTTGTACTTGATCCCAACTAAGATATAATTAATCCTTATTGGAGGCAAAACCAGCCTATTGGTTATTTAATGTTTATATGATTTTCTAGAAGACTTAACGTATAAAGATCTAAATTACTAATAAGATCCGTTATCCAGAACCCCCCTGGATAACAGGCCCCATACCTGTACTGATATACCTGAAAACCTCACTTTAGTCAATACAGGTCCCATTTATTCTGGATAACAGATCCCATACCTGTAATAGAGAGTTTAGGTGCATGCATGTACCCAATGAGCTGTGCCCTCAAGCTTCACTATATACCAACAGGAAGATGGCCAGTACTTATAAACATCTATTTGTCCTATCAAATTTCAAGATTTCTCATGCATGTATCATAGCAAATTATGGCTGAGAGTACTGTGTGGCCAATTACTGTGTCTTGTTATTGCAGGACAGTGAATACTACAATTCTTTAAAATGGATCTTAGAAAATGACCCAACTGAGCTGGATCTCATGTTTTGCATTGATGAAGAAAACTTTGGTCAGGTAGGTACAGCCAATTCTTCCATTGAAATGACTGTATATGTGGAGTCCAAAAACACAGCACTAAAGTTCCTGTCTTGCTTGTGGATCCCTGTGAACACTTTTATGAGAAAATAGTTCATTGGTTAAGTGAACGGTCGGGATTCCAAGGAACTAAGGTCTGGAAAGCACTATGATTAAAGGGGAACTAAGATAAGATATATTGGATCTAACTGTCAATGAATAACTGGCACGCAACTGCTGCATGAAGACAGAATGAAGAGAAACAGATGCTGAGAGAGGAATAGTGAAGATAAACTTGATTATTTCAGAAACAGAACATAATTATTAAGTGATTAAATTTAGAAAACTTCCTTTTTCAGTATGCTGAAGCCTATATTTCATTTTCGCCGTAGTTCCCCTTTAACGATGATTTAGCCCTGTCATTAACTTCAGCTTCTGAAGGCTTTGGATGTTCTTAGCAGGCTTGGCTAAAGTAAATAGGCATGTTAGGACTGTCCCCCATTATTATACAACAGCATTTCAGTCTCATCATTCTTTTTTTTTTCTTTTTTTCAACTCTTTTTATTTGATTTTCTTCATACAGTTGAAGACATAGTATTAAACAGTAATAAAGACATATTAACTTTTCAGTAAGCTGCCAAATATGACGGTGAAAAATAGAAATAACAATAATAAAAAACGAAAATAAAGCAAAAAAAAAAAAACGAAAATAAAGCAAAAAAACGAACAAAAATAAAGCAAACATTCTTTACATTTATACAAATGACCAATCTTGTACGTTGATCTACTTGGACCTAATCCTTGGGGTTATTCCACTAGCCACCAACATGCCTAATGCCCAGCACCCTCTAAAACAGTGCTTGTTGGGTTTTTTGAGTTCAAGACCCTCATGAAGGTCCAAGATTTGATCAGGGCTACAGTAGCTCATTAGAAACCTACAGACAATATTGCTAATTGGCCATTGTTCCAAGAATATAGAGGGCAGCAAATTTGTTTTCAACCCCATTTGGCCTTCAAGCTTGGCTTTCAGGTGTCTCAAGAAGAGTAACATTCTCTTGTTTTCTAATTGTCCTTCACAGGCCCAGATTTGTGGACAGACCACAAAGGCCTGGGCCTAGGGCGTTAGTTGGGGGCGACTTGCCGCCCGCTGGCAGCATTTGAATTAGGGACCGAGCAAGAGATTTTGGCAGTTTGAATCTCCCGCCCATCTAGTCCCAAGTGCTGGCAAACACGGAACTGCAAAGGTGATGGAGCTGAGCAGTGGGGCTGTGCAAGTGGAGCGAGTCGGGTATTGGGGAGAGGGTCAGGAGCGGTTCGGGTGCAGGGGGAAGAGAGTTGGGTGCGAGTGTAGTGGGGGCGGAGCAGGTTGGGTGGCCTATGGGCGCACAGTTTATAAATCTGGCCCTGGCCCTTCAGGCTGAGCGCCCACTGTTTCCAGGGCCAGATTTAAATCGTGGCCACGCAGTCCTAATTCCCGTCCGAGGGCCAACCGTGCGGTCCTAGTGCCTGCCTCCCACTCCTCAGCAAGCGGGCAGTCAGAAGGCCGCCCCTAATAATTTACCGCCCTAGGCCCGGGTCTTCGTGACCTCACTACAAATCCGGGCCTGACTGCTTAAGGCCTCCAGAGGGGGGAAGTTTAGGAACCACCATGTAATGGGGATGAAAGTACTAAAATAATAAATAGTTTGATTATTATAATGGTAACTATGGTGATAATGGGAGCCTATGTAAAAATCTGTGCAAATATATAACTCGTTCCAGTTTTTCCAGTGGACTTCAGCAGCTGTAGAAAGGTGTAACAATAGTATCATCCATCCATTATATACATTATTTATATAAATAGGCATATTGTAGATTTTACATATAAAATTAAGCCATAAGGGAAACTCTTTGTTCTTTCTAATGCCTTGTTTAAACCGCTGTTTGATAAGTATGTTTTCCATTTTAAACGTTTTCACTTTTCCCACTGTACAATTGGTGCATTTATAACAAAAAAATGTTTGTTGTTTCGTAGACCTACCAGGTGGATCTGAAGCCTAACGGATCAGAGATGGTGGTGACTAATGACAACAAGCGAGAATATATTGAGTATGTTCTACTGTTAATTTCTTGTTGTTATTAAATTCCCATGCGCCCGAATGTCGTCCTTATTTCAGAGCAAGTTCACCGCTTGACCAGAGAAATGGGGGTTACCACAAGGGATGCACTGAATGCACTATTTTGGATTCGGCAGAATCCTTCATGAAAGATTTGGCCGAATACTGAACCGAATCCTAATTTGCATATGCAAATTCGGAGCGGGGATGGAAAAAGTGGAAAACATTTTAATTCTTTTGTGATAAAAAGTCGTGTGATTTCCCTTCCTGCCCCTAATTTACATATGCAAATTAGGACTCGATTCAGTTCAGCCGAATCCTATTGAAAAAGCCCGAATTCGGATTCAGTGCATCCCTAGATTTACTGTAGCCGCAAGAGACCCTTTTGCTTTGCTTTTCCAAACCTCCCAGACATTGATTCAGAGTTCAGTTATTGCTCCGATCTTAAGGGCTTCACAAGTAAATTGCTTTTAGTGCTTTATTGGCAAGAAAATCAAGAAGCACAATAGGTATGGGACCTGTTATCAAGAATGCTCGGGACCTGGGGTTTTCAGGATAAGGGAGGTTACCGCAATTTGGATCTTCATACCTTAAATCTACTAGAAAATTAAACCCCAATAGGCTGGTTTTGCTTCCAATAAGGATTAATTATATCTTAGTTGGGATCAAGTACAAGCTACTGTTTTATTATTACACAGAAAAAGGAAATTATTATTAAAAATTTGGATTATTTGATTATAATGGAGTCTATGGGAGACAGCCTTTCCGCAATTCGGAGCTTTCTGGATAATGGGTTTCCAAATAACGGATCCCATACCTGTATTAGACTCTCAGGCCAAACGTACTCATTTCAGATGTCTAAAATCTCTTTGTACAGGGCGCGTTGCAGAGAGGTCAGTAGTCAGAAAGTGTTGGATTAATTGGGCCAGTTTTGTTTCTCAAATTGGGCTCCTGCTTATACTTTGCCCTCTACCTAGATATATATATATATATATATATATATATACGCAAAAAATGAACCACACTCACAGGACTTTTGGTGCATAAAGATTTGTGATTCATTGCGCGGTCTTCCTGCAAGACCGCTCAAGTTTAGGAGCTGAAAAGTAGGGATGCACCGAATCCACTTTTTTGGATTCGGCTGAACCCCCGAATCCTTTGTGAAAGATTCGGCCGAATACCGAACGAATCCGAACCCTAATTTGCATATGCAAATTAGGGGTGGGAAGGGGAAAACATTTTTTACTTCCTTGTTTTCTGACAAAAAGTCATGCAATTTCCCTCCCACCCCTAATTTGCATATGCAAATTAGGATTCGGTTCGGCTGGGCAGAAGGATTCGGCTGAATCCGAATCCTGCTGAAAAAGGCCGAATCCTGGCCGAATCCCGAACCGAATCCTGGATTCGGTGCATCCCTACCGAAAAGTCACAATAAATCACTAATCTTTTTGCACCAAAAGTCCTGTGAGTTCGGTTCATTTTTTGTGTATTTATATGAAGGCACACCCAGGCAGTGGGTGCTCCAGCCCAGCCAATGGATATATATTATATATATTACACATAGAAGTCCTTTTGACAATGCAGTTTGATGTCTATTGAGAAATCAGGATTGTGCATTTCGTATGCCGTTTCTGTGCATTAGACGTGATTTTCCCCTTCTATAAACAAAGGCACCCCAGCTGCTTATTTACTCTTCTGTTATTTTTAGTCGCATTGAGTCATCAAGAGAACAAGCAGCACATTATTTCTATACAATTCCTACAGATGATTGCGACATTTTGTTACTTTAAATCTCACGTGTTAAAAAAAAAACATGATGTGAAGCAAAAGAAACCTCAGGGCTAAACTTCTCTGTTGTGATGGGTCTCTCACTGGTTTTTGCCTTGTAAACTAGAAGATCCGATCCTTGGCGAGATTTGCCCACCCGCATGCTAAGCCAAATTGTGTTGTTGTTTGACCCCTGGACCAATAGGATCATAAATAATTGTCTTGGCATACCAATGCAGGACTGGTTACCTGGGGCCCCCCACATGATCTTAGCCTAACACACCCTCCCCGAACTCAAGTTGAAATCCATGCTGCAATGTCTTATAACCAGCATCTGCCCATACAGTATGTCATCAGGACAGAAGTGAATATATATGAGTCTGCGGCTGCCTAATCTAGTTGGGGGAGTTTCACCCACAGGGGTGCCCACCCCGTTTTTTCCCAGTACCCATTAGTAAGTGAACTGAGAGAAAGCAAACGAAGAGGCAGAACTTGCTGCTAGGTGCTCTTTATTGCACACAGCATGTTTCAGGCCAAGAGCCCTTTATCAAGTGTGTTTTCCCAGTACCCCCAGTAGCCCATTCACGTTGGTGAGATTTCAAGTTTTAAATAGAGTCTGCACCCCATCATAGACGTCTTCTATCTGATGAATAAACCACCATCAAAGCACTTAAAGGAGAACTAAAGCGTAACTAAAGAAGTAGCTAGAAATGTTGTACATGATGTTTTGTGCTTCTGTACCAGCCCAAGGCAACCACAGCCCTTTAGCAGTAAAAATCTGTGTCTCCAAAGATGCCCCAGTAGCTCCCCATCTTCTTTTCTGCTGATTCACTGCACATGCTCTGTGCTGCTGTCACTTACTGAGCTTAGGGACCCACTCGCAATATACAGTACACATAGAATAGAAATGTCACAATATAAGGCTGATTAGTAATTAATACACATAATTACTACATGGCAGCACAGATTACGGTTTAGTTCTCCTTTAAGTCTGCTAATACATGGCCTGGACTTGGCTACTAAATCTCTACAACATGAAAGTGAAACTCATTTCCAGCAATCATGAAGAACATTTCAGTGTCAACCAATTGACTACCGGTACTTATTGGAGCGTTTTCATTTTTGGTTGTACTTTTTACTGTCCGTCAGGGTAAGATCAGCACAAAGTGTGTACAAAGCATTCAATTTTCAATCAACTAAAAGTTTTTCCTTTCATTTTTCGTAGCCTCGTTATCCAATGGAGGTTTGTTAATCGGGTGCAGAAGCAAATGAATGCCTTTTTAGAAGTAAGTATGCAACTTTCATTTTTTTCCATTTTAGAATACTGCTCAGTTTATATGATGTACCATGTGGGACACTGTACTTTAGCAAAGGCCTCGTTCCACTATTGTACTTGGGAAAGTCTCTTAATAAACGTTTCTAGTGTAAAATACACTCGGGCAGATTTACTTATGGTCGAATATCGAGGGTTAATTAACCCTCGATATTCGACTGCCGAATGTAAATCCTTCAACTTCGAATATCGAAGTCGAAGAATTTACAGCAAATAGTTCGATCAAACGAAAAACGATTCAATCGTTCGTTTCGAAGGATTTTAATCCATCGATCGAACGATTTTTCTTCGACCCAAAAAAAATTGCAAAGCCTACGGGGACCTTCCCCATAGGCTAACATTGACTTCGGTAGGTTTTAGGTGGCGAACTAGGGGGTCGAAGTTTTTTTTTTTTAAAGAGACAGTACTTCGACTATCGAATGGTCGAATAGTCAAATGATTTTTAGTTCAAATCGTTCGATTCGAAGTCAAAGGTCGAAGTAGCCAAAAAAAAACATTTTTTTTATACCTTCACTCGAGCTAAGTAAATGGGCCCCTCAGTATAATGTACAACATTTCTCTTATAACTGTGGTTTACATTGATTTTATGGCTCTCTACAATAATTCCATAACGTTTATTCTGTTACTTCAAGATTACATTGCTTCATTCATTTTATGGCTTGGGACACGGAAGAAAATAGTTTATAGCCAAGGCTGTGGCAGAGTCCAAGGCCTAAGCTACTAGTAAACTGGGTAAAGGTATTATAATAATCTTTATAACTGCCATAACATGCTGGCCTTCTGTACTTTGCCCTTTATTTAAAGGAGAACTAAACCCTAAAAATGTGTACTGTATATTGTGAGTGGGTCCCTAAGCTCAGTAAGTGACAGCAGCACAGAGCATGTGCAGTGAATCAGCAGAAAAGAAGATGGGGAGCTACTGGGGCATCTTTGGAGACACAGATCTTTACTGCTAAAGGGCTGTGGTTGCCTTGGGCTGGTACAGAAGCACAAAACATCATGTACAATATTTCTAGCTACTTCTTTAGTTCTCCTTTAAAGGACATCAATCATGCCAAAACTGTTTCCCCCATGAGGTGGGTAGAGGGTATAGCAGGGTGGCAGGTCTGGGACAGGTTACAGGTTACTGGGTGGGGAATGGTGACCCCCTGTGACAAGTTTGAAGTCCTAGATCATTGCTGCTATTGACAAGCTGAAACTTTAGCCTCGTGCAATAAGTTCACTATATAAAATATGGCATTTTAGCCCTATTCATTTTTAGGGTTTAGTTCTCCTTTAAGATATGATGATCAGCATTACATAAAAAAAGCCCATATCTGGAAATCCCCAAAGGATACATCTTGTGTTGTGTCAGGGAGGATCAAGGCCTCATCATTGGGAAATTGTATTAGAATTTCCAGTTAATATGTATATCCATAAACATCTTCCACTTCTGTAGGGGGGAGGTTCATTTTGATTTATATTGCTTTTTTATAATTGACGTACGACTTCAATAGCTGTTGTTTTCACTAAACAAATGTCCTTTGTTTCTCAGGGTTTTACTGAACTCATTGCTATTGATCTGATCAAAATATTTGATGAAAATGAGCTGGAGGTAAGTGTCTCTGCTGAGTGACTGATGTTCATAGTTAACAGCATCACATTGAATCCTATTTGTTATACTAGATGTTACACTGGGGAATGGGAGCTTATGTGTTCTTCAGAGATTATAGATTTATATTCATAATCTTCATTTCTAATTCCCCAGCACCTTCACCCCCCACCATTCATTTTCCTTCCCAGTGAAGTGGAATAAATAAAAGGGATTATGTACTTTCACCTCATACTGGATCAGATAATAAAGGAATCTTGAAACCTGCTCAGGCTAAAAAAAATTGTTTTCTTTAGATTCCATTTCAGTAACATTTCTAAATCAATGGCCGCCTTTGCTGTTTGTTTACGTAAAGTGAAAGTTAGTGGGGCACAGTTTGAGGGGTACCTAGGGCAGCTAATAAGCTCTCACCCCAAATGATTTTCATTTTGGGTATCGCCTCAGTAGCAGTAGTCTATATCTTGCATTTCTGTACTGCACTTTTCCTCTGTGGCACCCAACTCTCCTGATCCCCTCTCTATATCCTAAATTTCAGTTTATTACTCATATCTCCTCCTTATTGTAATGTGACATGAATCTTAAAGGAGAAGGAAGGGTTAAAATTAATTAAGCTTTATCAGAAAGGTCTATATAAATACATCAGTAAACTCTCAAAGTAATGCTGCTCTGAGTCCTCTGTAAAAAAAAAAAACACCACATTTCTTTCCTTCTATTGTGTACTCATGGGCTTCTGTATCAGACTTCCTGTTTTCAACTTAAACCTCCAGGGCTGGGGCTTGAGCATGCTCAGTTTGCTCCTCTTTCCCTCCCTCCCTTATCCCCTCCCTCCTGTCATCTGAGCCCAGAGCTATGACTCATGCAGCAAGCTAATATGGCAGCTGCCATCCTAAACAAACAGAGAGATCTTTTAGAGCTGTTTACTCCGGTATAGTAAAGCATTCAGCATAATAAATATAGTCTTAAAGCTTGCACTATTGCAGCCAATCTTTTGGCAATAAGCTGCTTTGGTAGCTTTCCTTCTCCTTTAAAAAAGAATCACATTAAAAATATATCTTCTTTCCTTTACTAGTTACTAATGTGTGGCCTCGGTGACGTCGATGTGAATGACTGGAGACAACATACGCTGTATAAGAACGGCTACTGCCCTAACCACCCTGCTGTACAATGGTTTTGGAAGGTAACATGCTCCTGGACTTGTTATTTCAAAATCAGGAGAAATTATGGGTTTTTATTGATGTTGACATGACAGTTGCGTCTGATGAATTTTTTTGTGATTTGCACGGGTCAGGCTGATTTTGTGAACAGGCCAGTAGTAAAATGCTGATCCTTGTATTATATACAAGAAAATACTTCAGCAGCACTCCGATTATGGTGAAAAAATTGGTACTTTATTCGTGCCTCAAGCTAAGCGACGTTTTGAGCTTTTCCAGATCCTTGTTTTATAGTTTCTGCCATGTTGTAAGTATGAGCATTTTGCCATAGGCCTCTGTAGGTGCAGCAAATAGTCCGCAATTAAGGATGTTACCTGCAAGCCCAGGGGCTCCTGTTATGTTATAATAACTAGGGATGCATGAATCCACTATTTTCGCGAAAGATTCGACCGAACACCGAACTGAATCTGAATCCTAATTTGCATATGCAAATTAGTGATGGGAAGGGGGAAACATTTTTTACTTCCTTGTTTCGTGACAAAATTTCACGTGATTTCCCTTCCCATCCCTAATTTGCATATGCAAATTAGGATTCGATTCGGCCAGGTAGAAGGATTCGGCCGAATCCTGCTGAAAAATTTGCCCCGAATCCCGAACCAAATCCTGGATTCGGTACATCCTTAATAATAGGCTAGCATTGAAAGAGCTGGCAGTGCCTGAAGGCTAGCACTCATATGAGAGGGGATTACATCAATTAGGATTGTACAGCATGGCACCCTTTATTTAAACTCTCAGCACTCAAACAACTAGGGGCCCAGGGCAGATATCCTTACTGTTCTAACCCCCCCATGACTCATTACAGTTTCCATTAAATGTTATTGCTGCTCATTAGGACTAAGGCATAGGCTGCATTTTAATCACCTCCTCAGTTCTTCACTCTGTCATGGAGGGAAACAACCGACTGTTAAATACACATTGTACTGCAAAACCCACACACTCATACGTTATTGATGGAGCCAACAGCTTCATGTTTCTTTTTACAGGTTCCCTATCAATGTATCAATCCATCATTATACTATACGGGGGCCACTTGCATATCATTTGACTGATTATGTTCAGGCATTTAGTGTGACCCTGAGAAGATTCTTTACAATCTGATCAGAGATTTTATCCATCAGCCTTGCACAGGCCTCCTGCAGTTCCAGGATTTTATATCATTTTTTTATATTGCTTTATATATATATATATATATATAGACAAATACAAGATTCCTCTGCACTCAACCCATTATCAATATATTTAAGACAGAGACATTTTGTGCATACTGCTACTGAAAAATGCCTTACCCTTTAAACAACACAGGGATTGTTTGTCCATATATTGCAATATATTTAAGATGGCCAACTACGTCAAAGTCATCCCATATCTGGCCAGTCCTACGCTCAATTTTCATCTGATTCATTAAGAATTCTATGGTTTCATTATAAATTTTATAAAAGGGACGAATACGTTTTACCTGCAACTTATTAGCTGCTTTCGAAAGTAAAACTCCCAACCTTGGCTGCCCTTTTATTAGACACCAGTGGGATCACCTGATATATATATATATATATATATATATATGTGTGGCCACACAGGGACTGCCCCAACCCAGACTAATAGATAGGGCCATACTAGAGTGACACGTAAGGACTTGGGGATTTCCAGAAAGACTAGTTGGTTGTAAAGACAGAAAATACAGTTAAAGTACCCCAAGTGGAAAAAAAAGGAAGCCCTTGAGATAGAGTCCTGCGCAAGTCCATTTTTTGGAACCCGTACCCGACCAGTACCCTCAACTTGCAACCCGCATTCTTACCTGCTTGGACCCGCTACCCGACCTGACCGGCAAGTGCCTTATCCGCAACCCAGACCCGCCATCCGCTGACCATCACGAATCAGGAAGTGCTGTCATTGTAAACTGGAAGTGACATCATCGGAAGTAGGCGTGATCAGAAAAAAAAGGAGTAAAAATCGCTATTGAGAAGACCTACGGCCTGACCTGCAACCCGCAGAACCGCTGACCCGCTGACCCGCGTCTATACGCGCACCCAGAACTTCTACCCACAACCCGCAGGGTACCACAGGTTTCTGCGGGTAACCCACGAGTCCCCAACCCGCTGCAGGACTCTACCTTGAGAGAAAGAGGAAACCGAGCCAAAAAGAGAGAAAACGGGTCAGAGAGAAATAGACAAAAGTGAGAGTGAACCACCACATAAGGAGTGTAGATTGAAAAAGCAGTCCAAATACGATTTTTCTTCAGCACCCCACTTACTTCTTTCTGGGTGCATCCACTCCCAAGCTGCCTCCAAGTCAGCCAAATTCCTTATCTTGAATAAAAGGATATGAAGCACACCATCCTCAGGCATTGCCTTTAAAACATTTTATTTCAGCGGAAAATTTCCGCTGAAATAAAATGTTTTAAAGGCAATGCCTGAGGATGGTGTGCTTCATATCCTTTTATTCAAGATTGAAAAAGCAGTCCATCTGGGGACCCAAAAACAGGTCAAAAAGCTAAATCTAAGTATTAAAGGATAAGACCCATGCAAAATGATCACCATAAAAAATGTAGCGATTGTTGGAAACAAGAAAACAAGAGTCATCATATAGAAAAAAACTCTATATATATATATATATATATATGGATTTCTTTGGAGATATCTTGCCTTTTTTCATATGAATCCCATGTTATTGATAGGCTGTATATACACATACTAAAGGACCTTCTCACAACGATAGAGAAACATTTCACACATTTTGTTAAACGAGATACAGCCTGTGTTTTGTTTTGCCTGTTTTGTATTCTATACTGTAAATATACTCACAGTGTGGGGAGGGAAATGCTGTAACTGTCCTTGCATTCATTCTACAACAAGCAGCATTATATTTGCACTGTTTGATAAAATATATACATTGATCTGAATCGAGGGAAGACTGTATGTAACGGAGCATATGTTGTGTTCCTTTAGGCAGTGTTATTAATGGATGCCGAGAAACGCATACGCTTGCTGCAGTTTGTAACCGGGACATCACGTGTGCCTATGAATGGATTTGCTGAACTATACGGTAAGCAGAGAATCCATCCATTGCTCTTTCTGCAAGTCAGCCAGAGATACACACAGCTGGCAGTCACTGCTGCACTCCGGTGGTATTTAAAGTGATTCTGTCGTGATTATTATGGTGTCGTTTTTATTTCTCAATGACACTGTGTACACTGCAAATAATTCACTCTACAATATAAAATGTCATTCCTGAACCAACAAGTGTATTTAGTTGTAATATTGGTGTGTAGGTGCATCTCAGGTCATTTTGCCTGGTCATGTGCTTTCAGAAAGAGCCAGCACTTTAGGATGGAACTGCTTTCTGGCAGGCTGTTGTTTCTCCTACTCAATGTAACTTAATGTGTCTCAGTGGGACCTGGATTTTACTATTGAGTGCTGTTCTTAGATCTACCAGGCAGCTGTTATCTTGTGTTAGGGAGCTGTTATCTGGTTACCTTCCCATTGTTCTGTTGTTAGGCTGCTGCGGGGGGGGGTGATATCACTCCAACTAAAGGTGGCCATACATGGAGAGATCCGCTTGTTTGGCGATGTCACCTTGAGGTGGGCAATATCGGGCTGATCCGATCGTGGGCCCTAAGGCCCAACGATCGGATCCTAATGAATGGGAACGGGCAGTCGGATCGCGGGACCGCATCAACGAACAGATGCGGCTGCGATCCGACGGGATTTTTTGTCCCATCCGATTGAGATCTGGCGACTTTCGGACAGATCTCGATCGGGGAAGCCCGTCAGGGGGCCCCATACACGGGCCAAAAAGCTGCCTACTCGGTCTGTCTGCAGCTTTTATCGGCCCGTGTATGGCCATCTTTACAGTACAGGCTGAAGTTTATCAGAGCACAAGTCACATAACTGGGGGCAGCTGGGAAACTGACAATATGTCTAGCCCCATGTCAGATTTCAAAATTAAATATAAAAAAAAATCTGTTTGCTCTTTTGAGAAATGGATTTCAGTGCAGAATTCTGCTGGAGCAGCACTATTAACTGATGCATTTTGAAAAAAAAATGTTTTCCCATGACAGTATCCCTTTAACATTCATTAGCGTGACATTCATTAGGCCGGATACAGTAACCTGGACTAGAACTTGACATTAGATTTGGTCTTGGTATTAGAGTCAGATTTTGTTTACCTTGGATTAAACTTGATATTAGAGTGACATATGGGAGTCTAGGGCAGATACCTCAGCCTAAACTGGAGCTTGATATTAGTATTAGATATGAGGGTGGTATATAACGGGTTGGCTGCCTCAGACTATATTTGTCAACACTGTGCAATAAGCACCAAGTGGGCCTGAGGTTTTATATTTAATTTTGAAATCTGACATGGGGCTAGACATATTGTCAGTTTCCCAGCTGCCTCAGTCATGTGACTTGTGCTCTGATAAACTTCAGTCACTCTTTACTGCTGTACTGCAAGTTGGAGTGATATCACCCCTCCCTTCCTCCCCCCAGCAGCCCAACAACAGAACAATGGGAAGGTAACCAGATAGCAGCTCCCTAACACAAGATAACAGCTGCCTGGTAAATCTAAGAACAACACTCAATAGTAAAATCCAGGTCCCATTGAGACACATTCAGTTAAATTGAGTAGGAGAAACAACAGCCTGCCAGAAAGCAGTTCCATCCTAAAGTGCTGGTTCTTTCTGAAAGCACATGACCAGGCAAAATGACCTGAGATGCACCTACACACCAATATTACTACTAAAAAATACACTTGTTGGTTCAGGAATGAAATTTTATATTGTAGAGTGAATTATTTGCAGTGTAAACAGTGTCATTTAGAAATAAAAACTACTAGGGATGTACCAAATCCACTATTTGGGATTCAGCCGAACCCCTGCATCCCTCACGAACGATTCGGCCGAATACCGAACCAAATCCTAATTTGCGTGCCTAAATTAGGGGTGGGAAGGGGAAAACATTTTTTACTTCCTTGTTTTGTCACAAAAAGTCACGTGATTTCCCTCCCTGCTCCTAATTTGCATATTCAAATTAGGATTCGTATACGGTTCTGCCCGGACAGAAGGATTCGGCCGAACTCAAATCCTGCTGAAAAAGTCCAAATCCTAGATTCGGTGCATCCATAAAAACTACATCATAAAAATCATGACAGAATCCCTTTAAGACTTATTTTTCCTGAAGAGAACCCTGTGAATGTCTAGTAGTAAGATAAAAAATACCCGCTACCATAGCTATTATTCTAATGTATATTTTTACCCAAGAGAACTGTAAACATTCAGTATTTTGTCTGTTTCTCTAGGTTCAAATGGTCCTCAGCTGTTTACAATAGAGCAGTGGGGAAGTCCAGACAAACTGCCCAGAGCTCACACATGGTAAGTCCCACCACTCTGTCATACCCCTGGTGATAGGCCTCATTCCCTTTATAATTAAATGGAAATAAACAATTGTGGTTTTCTTTGGAACACGGGTCCCCATCCTTTTTTACCTGTGAAAAAACATTCAGGTGTAAAAATATTTGGAGAGCAACACAAACATGAAAAAAAATTCTGGGTGGTGCAAAATAAGGGCTGTGATTGGCCGTTCATTAGCCCCTATGTGGACTGACAGCCTACAGGAGACTCTGTTTGGCACCTGGTTTTTATGAAACCAAAACTTGCCTCCAAGCCTGGAATTCAAAAATAATCACCTGCTTTGAGGCCACTGGGAGCAACAGCCAAGGGGTTGGGGAGCAACATGTTACTGAGGAGCCACTGGTTGGGGATCACTGGTTTAGAACAATAACCTCCTTAAAGCGGATCTGTCACCTACACATAAAAAAGCTTCATAATGAAAGTCCTTTGCATATTAAACATGGAACACAAATTTTTTCCTTAAAACATCCATACCTGTTATAAAGGTGTTAAACTATCTGAGCTGTCAATCATATATTGCTTGTCCCGCCTCCATGCCTATTTAGTCAGTTACTTTCCATTCAGCAATTCCTACGTCACTGCACTCCTCACATTCCCCCTTCCCTCCTCTCTATAGTTGTGTAGGACATTGCTCATGGGCATTAGTTGCCCCATTCTGGTGGATACACAAGATTTTGGAATGATACACAAACAGCTTTCACAAAATGGCTCCTGCCTGTGTGCTGTGATTGTTTAATTCCAAGACTGAAGGAAACAACATTTAAATAATAAATATAGTTTAGTTTGTTTTGCTCAACTAACATGATACAAAATAATTTGGAATTATTTCTTAGGTGACAGGTCCCCTTTAAGGCATAGGCTATTGTGATGCTTCCCAGTGCAGGCAGCCCCCATACAAGCCCCACCCACCCTGCACATTACTTTTGATTGGCCCTCCGTCTTCTGGTCTTTTAGAGCTGAGTGTATGTTCATTGTAGCAGGGGAAGAAGTATCTGAAGGGTTAAGTTGGCCTTATACTGGGTAATGTAACTGAATGGGACTTAAGAGACACAAGAGGAAGGAGGCCATACTCAGACAAGCACTTTGCCTTTAAAGGATAAGTAAATCTTTAAAATAAGTGATTGTAAAATTGATGAGGGGCTATTCTAAGCACTTTTGTCATTTGCATTGATTATTTATTTTAATTCCAAGATATTAAGGGATACATGTGCTGTTAATATTAATGACTTTTGTTCCAACAGCGCCACCTACTGGTCAGTTTCCCACCAGTCTGACCAGCAAGTAGTCAAGGAAGTTGTCAGGAGAAAGAAAGAGGCTGCTCTGATGTTCTGGGTTTTCATTTGGAGGGGTTGAACTTGATGGACTTTGTCTATATTCAACCCAATTTAACTATGTAACTATGTTCTTCTGCTTAGGAACGATTTGAGAAAGGTTTCTAATTAGAAGAAGAACATCAGAGCAGCCTCTTTCTTTCTCCTGACAACTTCCTTGACTACTTGGTGGTCAGACTGATGAGAAAATGACCAGCAGGTGGTGCTGTTGTAACTAAATGTATTCAGAATTCATCCCTTAATATCTTGGAATTAAAAAAAATCAATAATGAATGTACATTGCAAACTCTCTCTCTCATCAGTTTTACTTTCAATTATTTTTAAGGTTTAGTGCTGTGCATCCTTTAAGATGCACAGCACTGCTAGCTGGTGAGAGCACTGAAGGTTCAGTTTACTTTTTTGGCCTTTAATCTGCGTTCGACAATTATTCTCACTCCAAATGCATTAAAGTCAATGGGCGTTTTTACTTATGGCGACTTTTTTGTCCTAATGCATTAGGGTCAGGGCACACGGGCAGATTCGGGTAGATTAGTCGCCAGGCGACAAATCTCCTCTTCTTCGGGCCGACTAATCTCCCCGATCTGCCTTATGCTGGCTAAAATGAAAATCACCTGGGGCAGGCATTTGAAGCGCTTCGTTTTCCTAAGTCGCCCGAAGTTTCCTCATGAGGCAATTATGGGCGACTACAGAAAACGAAGCCTTCCGAGTGCCCGCCCCTGGGCGATTTTCATTCTAGCCGGCGGAAGGCAGATCGGGGAGATTAGTCGCCCCGAATGAAGAGGAGATTTGTCACCTGGAGACTAATCTCCCCAAATCTGCCCGTGTGCCCGACCCTTAAAGTCAATGGTTGTTTTTTTTTATGGCGACTTTTTTTCTCCAAATGCATTAAAGTCAATGGCTGTTTTTTTTATGGGTGTTTTTTCACTGTGAATTTTTCAGCGGCGGATTTGTGCTGCAGTTTCGTGAAAAAATGACAGGGGCTCGGTTACAATCGGGCAGTTTTGCATCAATTCAATAATCCATAATAATCTGCATTAGCTTTCAACGCTTCAACGCAAATTTCTGATTGGTTGCTCTTGGTAACTGCAGTTTTTTTTCACCCCCCTCCCCCAGCTTTAACCGACTGGACTTACCTCCGTACGACTCGTTTGAAGATTTACGGGAGAAGCTGCTCATGGCCGTGGAGAACGCTCAGGGATTCGAAGGTGTCGATTAAAGAGTCTCTCTGAAGCTTGCACTGGGAACTTGCCCGACGGATATTACCACTCATATAAGAGGGACAACTGCAAATAAACAGATACAAAAAATGCAACACAGATTCTGCCATCAATGCTGTTGTGTCGGTTTTGTCCAAGCGAAACATTGAGCCAATCGCAGGAGTAGTGGGTACAGTGACCTGCTTACCGCCAGAAATGCTACTGTTTTCCTTTGTGAATTGATCTGGGCAGACAATGGTTCAAACTGTGCCAATATGGAAGCCAATCCTCCCGTGTCGTTGCCAAACGGCCCCTGATATTGGTTCTGCAGCGCAGGTGATCATTTCAGGCGTTTGCCGTGACGTTGGATTGGGTTCTGTGGTTGAGAAATCACTTTAGACGACATTTCAGGAGGACTCGCTCTATTTATGTCCGGCAAATATAAAGCCCTCGAGACATATTTTACATAACTTTCTAACGAATGGAATTAATCACTTCAAATGTATAGTATTAAACCTCATGTTTACTTTTTAAACTGATTTCCACCTATTTTCAGATTTTATTTCAGTGTAATTAAAGCGATATACTCAAACACACGAGCCATCTTTCCTTTAATGCCACGTTGGTGCGGAGAAGCGAGGGCGCCGCCCACTGACGGAGGCCTCTATAGACCAAAAAACCCCCTCCAGCATGTTATGTCGCTAGTGGCCTCAGTATCGCCCCCTGCTGCCCAACATATTGCACATTGATTTCTGTATTTCCAGTGGTGAAGAGTAATTACAAGGCAAATGCTTTTTTACTGTAGCATGTCAGGAATGATATTGGTGATATATACATGTATTATAGGGTTGTCATTGAAGTGCTTGCAAATATTCATGTTGTTGTTAAAACTGTACAGAAATTCATACCTTTTATCAACTATTTCTCTTCTCTGTTTGTCACGGGAGAGTGTGAGCTCTACGCCCAGCGTCTCCTATGTTATCTGATCTGCACCTGATTAGAAGGCACTTTAATTGTCCAAACGATTCTTTTTCTACACGTCCGAGGAGAGAGACCTTTCAGGCTGTCGTATACAAAGACAAGAAGTCCGTGAATGTAGCGCTGAGCCTTATTGCTATGCCGTGATTGGTGCTCTACCCTCTGTGAGTCGCCCAATCAGCGATCGCTTTTTATTTCTCACTGTTCTGATGAGCTTGTTGCATGACTATACTGTAGTGCCTGAACTTGTCTCTTGTGATTCCTCCTTTATTTCACTGCACAATAGAATGTCAAAGGAAACCGATATCTGTTATTCCCGTTTTCACTTAACTGTGTAACGTTTCACTGGTGAAATCATTGCAAATGAACGCAACCATAAAACGGGCAAAAAAACATCCAACTTGGGCAAATGTGGTATTTCCTTCAGCCGCTGGCGTTTCTCTCGTATTGATTCTAAAAAACCAAAATGTATCGTCTTCAGGTGAGGCTTTCAGGTAAATCAGTACACATATGGGCCTGCTATCCAGGGGGTTTCTGGATAACGGATCTTTCCATAATTTGGATCCTCATACCTTAAATCTGGAGGTTTTGCTTCCAATAAGGAATAATTATATCTTAGTTGGGATCAAGTACAAGCTACTGTTTTATTATTACAGAGAAAAAGGAAATCAATTTTAAAAACCCTGGATTATTTGAATAACATGGAGTCTATGGGAGACAGGCTCTCTGTAATTTGGAGCTTTTTGGATAACGGGTTTCCGGATAACAGATCCCATGCCTGTATTGCTGCCGTTGATCAGGAAAAGTGTTGCTGGTCAGTAATGGATTTTAGGGCTCGACAGCTTTTGATTGACCATCATAGAGAAACCGCAGTTTAGGGAGACCTGAATGACAGAATGTTCCTATTTACTACATGAATTACTGGGCTGCCATATTGTTTTGCTGCACCTTCTGTTTCAGCTGAATATACTGGAAATCTTTTTAAACCTGTCTGTGGATAATTATTTATATGATGAAGAAAGAACCTAATTAATGCCATCAGTACTGACCTACCCAGCATGCTCAGCCAGTCGTTCCTCCTCTGCTTTTATCAGGATCAACACTGGTCAACAGGTAACGGGTCTGGGACAACGACATGGCAGAGCAGTGACTTGGGGCAGATTTGCATGGGGATTTGAGTAACGGAGATGTCAAAGAGGGGGGTACAGTGGCAGTGTCGGACTGGAACCCCAGGGGCCCACCCAAAACCCTTAGACCAGGGGCATACTCAATAACCTTAGACCAAGGGCCCACCCAAAACCTTAGACCAGGGGCCCACCCAAAACCTTAGACCAGGGGCCCACCCATAACCCTTAGACCAGAGGCCCTCACAATAACCTTAGACCAAGGGCCCACCCAAAAGACTTAGACCAAAGGCCCACTCAGAAACCCAAGACCAGGGGCCCACCCAAAAGCCTTAGACCCAGAACCCACCCAAAAACTTAAGACCAGGGGCTCACCCAAAACCTTACACCAGGGTCCACCAAAAAACCTTAGACCGGGGCCCACCCAAAACCCTTAGACCAGGGGCCCACCCAATAACCTTAGACCACGGGCCCACCCAAAACCCTTAGACCAGGGGCCTACTCAATAACCTTAGACCAAGGGCCCATCCAAAACCTTAGACCAGGGGCCCACCCAAAAACCTTAGACCGGGGCCCACCCAAAACCCTTAGACCAGGGGCCCACCCAAAACCCTTAGACCAGAGGCACACCCACCTCACCCAACCTCTATTCTCCTATTCTCTTTTCTTTACATACTATAATCTATTATTCCATCTATTTAACTGCTTTGTTCTCATAGAAATAGGGAATGGCCATGAAATAGGCCAAATGTTTAGAAGCAAGAGGCCCCCTGACACCTGGGCCCACCGGGAGTTTTCCTGGTATCCCTGTGGGCCAGTATGACTTTGTATAGTGGTAATGGGAATTGGGGTGGATTCTAGATGTCAGGGGTAGAATCACAAGGGGTTACAAATTTACTGCCAAGTGCACTGCCCATACCAGTCCTGCCTGTGATAGTTTTTTACAGGCTAATTCACATCTGACAACTGTCATTTTGCTATAATCTGCTCCCCAAACACATAGTCCATCACCCAACTGGCTCACTGATATGTTTCATTGAATTATATGACATTTAGCTACTGGCTGCCAGTTGTCTTTGGAAATCACAAAATTAGATTGCTAGCCTGTCTGGGACAATATGAACTGGGTTGTTGGGTGGGGTACAGAAATCAATTTAATGCCTTTAATAAATAATTGAATAAATGTGATCATTTTAGACTCCCCCCCCCCCCCGACAGCAATCCTTAAAGGGATTCTGTCATGAAAAAACATGTTTTATTTAAAACGCCATCAGTTAATAGTGCTGCTCCGGCAGAATTCTGCACTGAAATCTGCACTAAAACAGATTGTTTTATATTTAATTTTGAAATCTGACATGGGACTAGACATATTGTCAGTTTCCCAGGTGTCACTAGTCATGTGACTTGTGCTCTGATAAACTTCAGTCACTCTTAACTGCTGTACTGCAAGTTGGACTGATATTTATCCCCGATTGGCCGATTGGAACACAGTTTAGACAGAATATCCCACCCAACCAACCTCCATATTATTCCCCCAATCAGGACTCCTGTGACAAGAGGGAATTACAAAACTGTGCAAAAGCCCTATACCTGCTAGAGTGGAGCCAGCCCTGCCTGCATTCCTTATCCTAAAACAAATGGCATGGGATTAAAATTAATCAGTAAGATTAAGACTTTCTCTTAAATCTGTGTTTTATTTCTTTCATCCGCTTTCATCTTTAAATCCTTCCTGGCCTAAAAGAACAACAGGAAATTACAGCCAATTGGAAAGAATTATTCAATAAAGTAGAATTGGGTCAAGCTATAAATAAGTGTCCCTAAGGAAAACATCCTACTTGTGGGATGCACCAAATCCATCATTTTGGGATTCAGCCAATTACAAAACCTCTGCAAACTGTTCAGATGAATCAAACCCCTAATTTGCGTGTTCAAATTTGAGAAAAATTTAAAAACATTGTACTAGTTGGAAATTTTCTAACCTGTATCTACCCCCTATTCATCCTGCACATAACCCAGCCCATGAACCTTTCAGATAACACCAGATGGAGACCCGAGGAACATCCCATCAACGATGAAGTAAAAGAGATTGAGAGATTGTGGCCACAATGTACAGATTGTAGGGAGAGATGGTGTCTATAGTAACAGTGGGATAATAGTCTCTGGGAAGGGAGTGTGACTGTGGGATAGCAGGTATAGTAGGGAGAGATGGTGTCTATAGTAACAGTGGGATAATAGTCTCTGGGAAGGGAGTGTGACTGTGGGATAGCAGGTATAGTAGGGAGAGATGGTGCCTATAGTAACAATGGATAATAGTCTCTGGGAAGGGAGTGTGACTGTGGGATAGCAGGTATAGTAGGGAGAGATGGTGCCTATAGTAACAGTGGGATAATAGTCTCTGGGAAGGGAGTGTGACTGTGGGATAGCAGGTATAGTAGGGAGAGATGGTGCCTATAGTAACAATGGATAATAGTCTCTGGGAAGGGAGTGTGACTGTGGGATAGCAGGTATAGTAGCGGAGATGGTGCCTAAAGTAACAGTGGGATAATAGTCTCTGGGAAGGGAGTGTGACTGTGGGATAGCAGGTATAGTAGGGAGAGAAGGTGCCTATAGTAACAGTGGATAAAAGTCTCTGGGAAGGGAGTGTGACTGTGGGATAGCAGGTATAGTAGGGAGAGATGGTGCCTATAGTAACAATGGATAATAGTCTCTGGGAAGGCAGTGTGACTGTGGGATAGCAGGTATAGTAGGGAGAGATGGTGCCTATAGTAACAGTGGATAATACTCTGTGGGAAAGGAGTGTGACTGGGATAGCAGGTATAATAGGGAGAGATGGTGCCTATAGTAACAGTGGATAATAGTCTCTGGGAAGGGAGTGTGAGTGTGGGATAGCAGGTATAGTAGGGAGAGATGGTGCCTATAGTAACAGTGGGATAATAGTCTCGGAAGGGAGTGTGACTGTGGGATAGCAGGTATAGTAGGGAGAGATGGTGCCTATAGTAACAGTGGATAATAGTCTCTGGGAAGGGAGTGTGACTGTGGGATAGCAGGTATAGTAGGGAGAGATGGTGCCTATAGTAACAGTGGATAATAGGCTCTGGGAAGGGAGTGTGACTGTGGGATAGCAGGTATAGTATGGAGAGATGGTGTCTATAGTAATAGTGGATAATAGTCTCTGGGAAGGGAGTGTGAGTGTGGGATAGCAGCTATAGTAGGGAGAGATGGTGCGTATAGTAACAGTGGATAATAGGCTCTGGGAAGGGAGTGTGACTGTGGGATAGCAGGTATAGTAGGGAGAGATACTTTATGGCATTCACTCACCAGCAGGAGGTGCTGGTGTTTCAGGCTTCTGTAGATCCCCCTACTTCAAACATCAACTTCAAATAATATTCTCTGGTCCCACCTCTAAATTTAATTGGTCTTTTGTTTCTTAGGGCCCCTGACATTGGTCACATTGCAGCTGGATATAAGTACAAGGGACACCTATTGCTGGATTGTAAATTTTTACCCCAATATAACATTAAAGGCCCAATCTACTGTTTCCTAAAATGCCAAGTAATCTGTTTTCTAAAATCAATCTCTGGCAGTGAAATTAAATACAGCCATTCTTGCCCTATGGCCTTGCAATCTGCTGCACTCCAGCTGCCTCTAGACTTGAATTCCCAGCATTCTCCACCAGGATTTGCTGTTCATTCTCAGCCAGTGGGATCTTTTGGCTGTAGGAGACATTTTTTTTTAGGAATGAAGGTGCCTATAGTAACAGTGGGAGGCATTTGATTATAGGTAATGCACAACATTTTGTGTACTTCTTTCCCCCAAAAACCTTGTCCATTGCCTATAATAATGTCCTTTTCTCTTGTACCATCCATGTGTAGCTCTATATTCCACTGCTCTTAGTTGCAGTCAAGCTGGTCCCTATGCAAGCTCTGTGCATGTCCAACATGAAAGTAAAGGAATGTACTAAAGAATGTGCGCTTATCCTTTATCCAATGAGGGCCCAGTCTGCACCCTTACCTGCCACCAATCAGAGCAGCCACATTTCTCTGTATAGTGGACTGGTTATCCAATCAATATTTTTGGGCTTCATTATAGAAATGATGGTGCCCTAGATGTCCATATTTGTCTTTTTGGGCCATAAAACCCTTAGGGAGCAGGACCACAATAAATCCTGGAGGACTCCAGTCTGACAGCTCTGATATAGAGCATGGCTTTGCCTTTACTGCATATTTAAACTTGTGCCTCCGGTCACTTTCTGCAAAAAGCAAAATTCTGGATCTGCCATATTGACCAATCAAGGGTGTGAATTTGAGGCAACAGTGGAACAGACATGTCACCTAATTTTCCCAGAGAAGATTTTGAATGTTCCTATACAGAGCAGCGATACCACAGTGAACCATCCTTGCTCCTTTGGTAGACATTTTCCAATATGTGCCAGATGCATCAATCCAGCCTGAGTCTTCTGTTTCTTGGCAGTTGTATAGGGTCTATGCCCAAGCACAAATATCAGACATTCCAAGACTTTCCCACTATCTTGTAACTGCTGGTTTTACTCCTGTCTGGGATCTTGCTCTCCTATGGGTTTTTATATGGGTTCCTCTATGACTGCCCTATGGACTTCTCTAATGGTTCTTGTATGGGCTCCTGTATGGGTTCTTCTATGACTGCTCTATGGACTTCTCTATGGGTTTTTGTATGGGCTCCTGTCTGGGCTCTGACACGGGTTCCTGTATGACTGGAGAGCTGTGAAGATGTGGAATTGTCTCCCTGAATCAGTGGTACAGGCTGATGCATTAGATAGGTATAAGAAGGGGTTGGATGGTGTTTAGCAAGTGAGGGAATACAGGGATATGGGAGATAGCTCATAGTACAAGTTGATCCAGAGACTGGTCCCATTGCCATTTTGGAGTCAGGAAGAAAATTTTTCCCCCTCTGAGACTTCAGATGGGTTTTTTTTTTGCCTTCCTCTGGATCAACTGCCAGTTAGGCTGGTTAAAAAAAAAGTTAAAAGGTTTAACTTGATGGACGTGTGTCTTTTTTCAACCTAACTTACTATGTTACTATGACTGCTCTATGGGCTCATCTATGGGTTCTTGTATGGGCTCCTGTCTGGGCTCTTGTATGGACTCCTCTATGGGTTCTAATATGGGTTTCTCTATGACTGTTCTATGGACTTCTCTAAGGGTTCTTGTATGGGCTCCTGTCTGGACTTAGTGGCGTAACTACCAGGGGTGTAAAGGGTGCGTCTGCACCAGAGACCGTGGCTCTGCACCGCTGATGGGGCCCAGGCTGAGCTAAGAAATGAGCTGTTTCTGCAGCCCCAGCTGTACGAAGAAAAGCCAGGGCTGCAGCTGATGATGTCACAGAAGGGGCGGGCCTTCATCTGTTCCTTCTTGTGGGGGGTAATTATGTGCAACTGAAGAGCCAGATATGCTGTGACTCTAAGGGTCACACTGTCAGGACCAGTTATTACTGAGGAGAGAGATAGTGATTAGAGATTGTCAGAACTAAGCCATACAATATAACTCTACAGTCACATGTGTCTAGGTGTGCCTGTGTGTGTCTGAGCGGGGCAGCCATCAGGGGGGGGACAGGGGGGAGAGTTGTAGGGGGCCCGAGGGTAAGTGGGCCCCGGCTATGCCACACTTACCTGATTAGCCGGGCCTCCGAGAGCTGCTGACTTCGGGAAGGCATGGACGTTTAAGGGTCCCTGCCCACCAATTTTCTTATAATGTGGGGGGCACCCACATTATAATATCCTTATCACTGACCCCATCAACAAATGCTCTGTAGGGCTACAAATTTACTGTTATTGCTGCTTTTAATGACTCGTTTATCTATTCTGGCCTCTTCTATTCCTATTCCAGTCTCTTCTTCAAGTCAGTGCATGGTTGCTAGGGTAATTTGGACCTTAACAACCAGATTGCTGAAATTCCAAACTGGAGAGCTGCTGAATAAAAAGTTAAATAACTCAAAAGCAACAAATAATAAAAAATGAAAACCAATTCCAAATTGTCTCAGAATATCACTCTCAACATCATACTAAAAGTTAAGTCAAAGATAACCCTTTATATAACCCAGTTATAAATTTCTGTACAGAGGTCCTTAGGGATCTAGTTACGCCACTGTCTGGGCTCCTCAATGGGTTCTTCTATGGGCTCCTGTCTGGGCTCTTGTATGGACTCTTCTATGGGTTCTTCTATGACTGCTCTATGGGCTCCTCTATGGGCTGTGCCTCCGACCAGCTCCCAGTACCTGATGACTGTATAGAGAATAGACACAACTGTTTATGGACTTCGCTTGTCTGACAGTCATAAGAGTCTTATCAATGGAGGGAATAGGAAATCCTGTAGGAAGAGGATATGTGAAAGACAAGGTAATAATGGAATTATAGTTACATAGTTACATAGTTAAATTGGGTTGAAAAAAGACAAAGTCCATCAAGTTCAACCCCTCCAAATGAAAACCCAGCATCCATACATACACCCCTCTACTTTTAATTAAATTCTATATACCCATACTAACTATAGAGCTTAGTATCACAATAGCCTTTGATATTATGTCTGTCCAAAAAATCATCCAAGCCATTCTTAAAGGCATTAACTGAATCAGCCATCACAACATCACCCGGCAGAATATATTCCAGAATATTTGATAAAATTGTTTGGAAATATGACGACATTCCTTTGTCTGGGTGTGATTTTCTTTCAGTGTCATGTGATCAACGTGCAAAACAGTATTTCATGAGCATGAGGGATAATACATTATATATAGGGATCTGCTCACATTGTAGAATATTTATCTCTTTTGCATAAATTTTATTCCTCATGGCTTTACTGACATACATTATTGTCATCAGTTTCTGCTCCTGTGGAGCTTACAGTCTATTGTGCGTATTGCATTTACACAGGCCCCAGACCCCTATCCCAGGTGCAACCCCCTCTATTGGCCCCCGCCCTGCGTGTACCTTTCTTCCTGCAAGATGCCAGGCAGTCGGGGTCAGGAGGAGGGGTCAGGGAGAGGCATAGGGAGCAGGTCAGGGCCAGCGGGGTCCACTGGGTTTTTCCCGTTGTCCCACCGGCCCAGTCTGACCCTGACCTTAATTAATTGGGGGCCTTTCATGTTGCACTTAAAGGGCAAGTTAAATCAGCACAGGGTTAAACAATACCCTTAATGACAAAGCTCCGTGTCAGGACATTGTGTCTCAGATCCTCGCGGCCTTTGCTAAGTGTCTCTACGGCCACATGCCTTGGGCACTGCCTGTAACAGCGGCTTCTGGAGCATCAGTTGTTTAAATGAAGATACAGGAGGGCAGAGGGCACTGTGTGTGTTTGGATAAGGAGCACCTGACCCCTTCAGGCTGCCATGTTACTGTTTGTGCTGAGTCTGCCTGTGTAGCAACACCTGAGCAAAGTGCGGCTTGTCTGAAGCAATGCTGGGCACCCTGGCACATCTCCACCTGGGGTAACAGAAAAGTGGGCTCCAGATATACAGGCAGATCTGAGGCAATGCAATACATCAGGGGCATGATAGCTGCAAATATAATGCTGTTGTTCAACTGCAATGTTTCCCTTTCTTTGCAGCCCCTATACCACCCCCAGACACTTTCAGCAAAATCTATCTATTATTACTGCGACCCTACCTGACTGGTGCAGGTACATGTGCCTGGAATGGGGATGAGCTGTGTGACTGCATGGAGAGAAGCACATCATGTGTAAGGCTGTAGTTCCGCAGCACAAACCAGTCCCATGCAGCTCCCTGTGCAATCCCTGCAACGACATGATACAGCCGGTGTGTAAGTAACGTGCCCGGCAATGACAGACCTGTAGCCAAATACTAAAATGAGTAATTGACTAGACTGTCCAAAACTGGAGTTAAAGTATAATATAAATTCATTTAGGTCAGAAAATTGTCTAATGATGTCTAATAACATCTTTAATGGCAGTTCTTTTTTTGTCAAGTCATTGGGTTGGAGTAACAGTTTTTCTGCAGACAATTTACCCAGTAATATCCGAGGAGTCTCTCCAATTTGACTCAAAAAATTTCCTTCCTGACTCCAAAATGGCAATGGGACCAGTCCCTGGATCAACTTGTACTATGAGCTATCTCCCATATCCCTGTATTCCCTCACTTGCTAAACACCATCCAACCCCTTCTTATACCTATCTAATGTATCAGCCTGTACCACTGATTCAGGGAGACAATTCCACATCTTCACAGCTCTCACTGTAACAAACCCCTTCCCAATATTTAGCTGGAACCTCTTTTCTTCTAATCGGAATGGGTGACCTTGTGTCAGCTGGAAAGACCTACTGGTAAATAAATCATTAGAGAGATTATTATATGATCCCCTTATATATTTATACATAGTTTTCATATCTCCCCTTAAGCGCCTCTTTTCCAGCGTGAACATCCCCAATTTGGCCAGTCTTTCCTCATAGCTAAGATTTTCCCTTTACCAGCTTAGTTGCCCTTCTCTGTACCCTCTCTAATACAATAATGTCCTGTTTGAGTGATGGAGACCAAAACTAAATGGCATATTCTAGATGGGGCCTTACGAGTGTAGCGCTATAGTAAATTGTGTGTTCTGAACACTACTATTGAGCTCCACTCCCAACAAATGTGCTCCGGATGAGACCTATAATCTTAGGGAGTGGAGGCAGGGTGTAGTGTAACTGTAAATGTATATAGGGTATAATAATTGGGCACCAGTAGTTCTTATAACTTGACCATGTACATATTTATTGAACATACACAATCCTCAGTGGAGTATACAATAGAGCAGACAGGATTTGGCATCACATTGAATAGGCACATACTCACAGCACCATATGGTCAGTATTAGTCCCCACAGGCAAGAGGACAAGCTCAGCAGCAATGAAGGTACACCCAGCTTTCAGCCTTTTCCCTAAGTGGAACCTGAGGGGAATCTATCTACCCTGTTCCTATACACTTAGTCCCTACTTCTGGGCTATTAGTACCCGGGATCTTAATCCCTCTGACTCTCCTTGTCGGAGCCTTGAGCTGCTCAGCTAAATAACCTGTCTGTCTGTTACTCCTAGAGTGACATATAAGGGTGAATAGCCTATTCTTACTAGACCTGACCTGTCTAGGTTCCACAGAGCTCTACCTGCCTGTTCAGGTTAGAGCCAGCATAAAATGGACACTGAAAGCATGGCTTCAGAGCCTTTTATACTCTAGCACAGTGCCGTCTGCTGGTCACTGTGAGAAACAGCAAGGGGCATAGCTTAGAGCAGGAAGATCAAGCAGTATCCCTCCCAAATGTATTTTAGGACCCATTTAGGTGTCTATAACACTGGGGGACTGCCTGCCAATAATACTAGGGGTTGCTATTTACACATCCCTACACCAGTGCTGTATACAGTGGAAGAATGACCTCCTCCTCCAGAGAATCAATTCCCCTTTTAATACAACTCAAGACCTTATTTGCCCTTGAAGCTGCTGACTGGCATTGCTTGATACAGACAAAGTCATTAATAAACAAGTTAAATAAAAGTGGAACCAAATGGATGTCAGACTTACTGGCCTATAATTGCCAGGCTGAGACTGTGATCCCTTTTTAAATGCTGGAATTACTGTATATCAGCTTTCCTCCAATCCATAGGTACCAAACCAGATGAAAGCAAGTCTGAGAAAATCAGAAATAAAGGCCAGACTAAAACTGAACTTAGCTCTCTCAACACCCAAAGGTGTATTCCATCTAGCCCTGAAGTTTGTTCACATTGACTTTGCATTAAGATTCAACAAAGAGCAGTTTAGTTAATAGGATGAGTGCTCTATTGATTCACTTTCCATGTCACCTTATATCAGCTGTAGGTACTCATTCTTTTTATAATAATACCCTTAAAGTGATACAACCCCTGTCATTCAAAATAATAAGTGACAAATTGAACAATGTATGAACATTACAGTATATCCCCCGAGGGGCAAAGCAGGAAGGTTCCGGCACATCCTCAGCTTGTCGTCAGTCACCACATTGGAAAATTCCCTTCCATTCCCAGGGAGATAAGTGGAATGACATGCCTGGGGAGAGGCTCCGCTCTCTAAACAAAGAAAAGAACTTTAAACTGTGTACGTGTTAATCAGTAGCCTGCGCCAATCAGATTGATTCCTCTATTGGGACAGTGGGGCTCCCATTAGGGCCACCGTAGGGTTCTTGGTGCTTTCTGCTAAGTGCAGCCAGTATACAGAGTCAAGTATTAATGAGAGTTACAGTTCAGCATAAGCAGGTGGAAGATTGGAATGATTTTGTCTGTAGTTTACCTCCTCCCCTTCCTTCTCTATTTCCTCTGCTCCCATAGCTACTTTTAGGCACATTCCTAGGCAGCAGTGCTGTAATGCTAAATAAGGGTAACTCATTTTGTCAGATATTTTGTCCTGTATCAGGAATTTATGCCACAACAAGACCTTCCCGAAAGCAACAACAAATACACTGCCCACATCAAGTATACAACTTTAAAATAAGGAGACATCTATTAAATGCAAGTGCGTGGACTATCCTGGTTGCAGTCAGGGATTGAGTCCAGTGATGCTCTAGGTTCTGTACAGGGCCGGATTTATACATAGGGCGCCCCTAGACCGGGCCACTTGTTATCCCCCTCTACCCCTTCCACCTCCTCCTTCATATGAACGCACAAAGTCTCATCTTGTTGGGTCCAGAGCAGTGATCCCCCCTTGGATGTTGCTCCCAGTGGCCTCAAAGCAGGTGTGTATTTTTGAATTCATGGCTACCAAATGGCCAATCACAGCCTTATTTGGCAGCCCAAGAACATTTTTCATGCTTGTGTTGCTCCCCAACTCCTTTTACTTCTGAATGTTGCTCATGGGTTCAAAAGGTTGGGAATCCCTGGTCCAGAGCATGGGGATTGGTAAATAGAAGATTTGAAGTGCTATGTCCCCAGTGCTTCTGATCCCATTGCAATGTGGCTGGGTAACATGCCGCCCCTAAAATTTTGCCACCCTAGGAAAAAAATCCAGGCCTGGTTCTGGACCTCCAACTGATCCTCATCCTCTCTGCAATAGGCTTATGTTCTCTACACTCTGTATATACACTGATTTTAGAAGAGAAGAACCCCACTTCCCCTTGGCCCGAATTCATGGGAAGGCCACAAAAGGCCCAGGCCTAGGGCGGCTTAACTTTAGGGGCGGCATGCCACCCAGTCTCTTCCTTAAGGAGCACTGGGGACTCAAAGCTCCCCAGTGCTCGGATGCTTGAGAGCGTTTGTGTGGAGAGAGTCTGGGAGGTTCTGGCGCTAGGACCATGCAGGGCCGGCGCTAGGACCATGCAGGGCCGGCGCTAGGACCGTGTGGTGGGCGTGGCTCTGTGGCCTTGGGGCACCGCCTCACAAAATCCCGCCCTAGGCCCCATGCTGCCCAGCCAAATCCAAATTTTTAATTGAGCACTTGTGAAATCCCCAACGCGGCAGACCCTATAAGAAATGCTATTGTGTTGGGGACAGAGTGGGTACAAGGACCGCCTAGCTTAGGGGTGCATCATTAAGAAATCTGGACCTCACCTCCCTCTTAAACCTTAGCTCCGCTGCTGCATTTATTGTCAAAGCATTTGCAGTACCACCATGAACAGGTATACCACCCTATGTGCCCCTCACCCACCCCTCATGGTCACATGTCTAGACTGGGATTCAAATACCGAGCCCATAGGGACCCCACTAAGAACCTTACTCCAAGTAGAGAATGTACCATTAACAACCACCCTCTGTACTTGATCCTGTAGCCAGTTTCCTATCCACATGCAAACGCCTTCATTAAGTCCAACAGACCTTCGTTTAGAGTAAACGAAGAGCTCTCCTTAGAGTAATGGAGTTACTAATGTAGGACTAGAATGGTTACTCATTTAGTACAGTAAGAGTTTCCCTTATGACCAGGTTGGTTGGTACTGATCTCCAATACACACAGATAGTCTGCACTGGACATGTGCAATCCATTCACAGGTACAATATGGGTCATTGAGCCTTCCCATGCTGCCCCACTGCTGCCTCTGCTGGTTCATCACCCAAGTCATAGTGATCACCTCAATCCATGAGTGAAATGTTCAGTGAAATCTCTGGGTCAGCGTTTCAACCACAAAGCTCTGAAGTGGTTCCACCATATTCTTCCTAGAGATCTACCATATCTCTTAGTTCAGCTTCTCAACGATACAACAGATAAGAAAATTGGGGGACATCTGATATCCAGGCATCATTTAACCAGAAGGTGTAAGCGAAACAGACAGAACAAAGCTATACGGGTCTGCAAATACACCTGCATGGAGTAATGCATGGAGCCTTGAAGCTCTACACTAGATAAACTGCAGTTATATAGTGAATAAAGTACCCCCTTTTGTAAAATATAGGGATATTATAAGTTACTGAGGAGTTTCATGACCATATAAAAACACGAGGCCGAAGGCCGAGTGTTTTTATACAGGTCATGGAACTCCGAGGTAACTTCTAATATCCTCATATTTTACAATTGGGGGTACTTTATTTATTATAATACACAAATTTCAATGAGTCATGTGACAGAAATGACATCAGAACTCACCGTTTATAACTGATGACATCAGAACTCACCGTTTATAAGCATATAATTTACAGGATATTCATGGCTTTTGTGTATTATATTGGTTTATACATTAATTCATACGAATTTGCATATGGTTTGGCCAGGCAGAAGGAATCGGCCCCAAAAGTAATTAATGTAGGTTTCCAGGCAAAGGCCTGGGGCAAAACATGCAGAAGGGGTGCAACTGTGCTGGGGCTCAGGCTTCAGGGGAATTTAGAACAATTATACAGGCAGGTGTTAAGGGAAATAGGGCAGGACATAAGGTCTGGAATTTAGAATTAGGTTGTGCTTTGTTTGTTGAGGCATTGGAGTTGGAGGTGAAGCACATTTGGGCAATTTCAACCTGATCCACATGAACCAACAGATTTTGCTTAGATTTGCTCACACACCTGCACCCCCATCAGGCACCCTATATCTGGATGGAGATGGAGCTAATATTTTAATTTTTCTACTAATAAATGTATCTTTTAACTGAATATCTCTGGTCTTGTGGATCCGTATGAGCGCCGGTCAGCCCTGCTTCTTTATCTTCTGCTGTACCGCTCCCTGAAGCTGGGGGTCTGGGGCTGGTGCACCTGGACCACCTTCACTGTTTGCTTTTACTTACCTAGTACATATGCCAATTTGGAAACCTTATTTTTCCTGAAAACAATGGTTTTCTCTTTCTTTATCTTCCACTGGATTATTTATTTATTTTTGTATTTTATTATTTGTTTCTATATTCACTCTGTTACTGTTCTGCTTGATTACCGATGTAAAATGTGTCAGTTATTTGAACGTTTTTCATTTCATATTCTTGTTCATTTTGAACTAGGAGACTTCTGTGCTACTTGCAATATAATATGGAGACTGCAGGACAGCAGCTGTCATGTTGTTCTCGTTTTGCTGTTTATTGTTAAAAATCCAATGAAATATTTGAATACTGACCCTTCAGCCTCTATTGTTATTGTAGTATTGATTCAGGGTTTTGGGGGGCACCTGCTTCCAGAATAAACAATGACCTTTGTTAACGAGAAAGCAAAATAAATAAATAAATAAAAGCCATGAGCAATGGGCCATTTAATCTCTTCTAAACTGACTGCTGGATAATGTTTGCAACATCCGTTATCTCTGAGCATTTGGGGGAAAGGTGCAGTGCACACGGCTATCTCTGATCCCCTCTTATCTGCACTCACAACCTCTGTTTCAATAGTTTGGTTATGAAACACAACCAAAGAACTTCAGGTCACAGTCTGATGAACTTCTGGGCAGCTCTGAGCTCAAACCATTCAGGAAGCAGCTCTGACCTTCACTTATAATGGAGACCTGAAAACAAAGCAAATATAGACAAAGGCTGAGCCAGCAGTATTATGTACCAGGGTGGTATATCCTAGAAAGCCCCTAAAAGTGGAAATTTGTAGCTCATTCAAGGAAATGCGTGGGCTGGAAGAGACGAGTTATTCTAGCACTAAACAGGCTTCATGTTTTTCTATAAAATGCAGTTATTTTGCCCTCCAGTTGCAGCTGTTGAACCAGTTGAGTCCCGTCCAACCAGACACACCAGGGCTGCTTTACTCTATCTGCATTCACATCGCCATTTTCAATAGACAAAAATCCCCAGGAATATAAACATAATGACACAGCTAGAAAAAGACTCCACACCATCAACCCTACATACAGTTGAAAACAGAGGAGTGGGGTCAAACAGAGCCTTGTTCATTTATTACAGCAAGGGAAACCACACAAGCTTTAGGAGAAGACTCTTTTTTAAGGTATATAGATATATATATAAACGACATGATCACTCTGATACCCGACATAGTATAATAGTATAATTACTCTTTTAGGCATTATGGACCATGACACGCACATCGAGACGATTGCTACTTAAAGCATTTCACATCAATTTAGCCATTTTGGTTGTTTTGTTCTGGGGCTCCTAGTGGCCACCAGAGAAGCTCAGAATAGAGACCTTCTAATATTCTTATATAAATGGTGGAAACAAGAAAGAGTTTTTGGAAACTGACCTAGGATGGCTACATAGGCCAACTCTAAAGTCCCATTGGATCTGGGGTTTATCCCTGTTTGATTGGCCATAGGACAGTAATGCTTGGAGCAGTGGTTGCCAGATTATTTCTGGACCTTCAAGACTCCCTTTGAACGTTTGGTACACCTTTTGGTCAGGGCTCATAATAAAGGTATAGATATAAGGAAACATTAGTGTTTGGTCTTCAAAAATATATATAGTAGCAAAGAGCTCTCATGGGCTTTACCCCAAAATATCCCCAAATCTCATTCTGGCCTTCAGGCTGCCCCCCGTTCCTCAAGACCTTATTAGAGGGTCCAGCCTAACAGTTATGGAACCACTGATCTAAAACCATGTTTTATCAGTTTGGCTGTGAGGCTGGACCCTTCTATGAAGTCTTGAGCATTGAGGGATGGATCCATCTATTTGTGTACTTTAAGACATGTGGTTGCCACTGTGAATGACATTCAAAAGGTTCAGGGTTACATAGGTTCTGAAACTGTAGGAATCGCTTTTATAAGGACTTGAATAGAGGCTTCACAACAGGGGACAGGGAGGATGGTGCCTTTTTGAGCCCAAAACAGCATACTCTCTCATACAGGAGAGGCCACACATTTGGTACTTCATATTTTTTATACAGGTATGGGATCCGTTATGCAGAAAGTTCAGAATTATGGAAAGACCGTCTCCCATAGACTCCATTATAATCAAATAATCCAAAATGTTTTAAATGATTTCCTTTTTCTGTGTAATAATAAAACAGTAGCTTGTACTTGATCCCAACTAAGATATAATTAATCCTTATTGAAAGCAAAACCAGCCTATTGGCTTTATTAAATGATTAAGTGATTTTCTAGTAGACAATGTACGAAGATCCGAATTATGGGAAGATCTGATATACAGAAAACCCGAGTCCCAGAGCATTCTAGATAACAGGTCCCATACCTATATATCCAGTTTATGTAGGTATGGGACCTGTTGTCCAGAATGCTCGGGACCTGGGATTTTCCAGATGGATATTTTGGTAATTTGGATCTTCATACCTTAAAAGGATCCTGTCATCAGAAAACATGTTTTTTTCAAAACACATCAGTTAATAGTGCTACTCCAGCAGAATTCTGCACTGAAATCCATTTCTCAAAAGAGCAAACAGATTTTTTTATATTCACTTTTGAAATCTGACATGGGGCTAGACATATTGTCAATTTCCCTGCTGGCCCAAGTCATGTGACTCGAAAATCATGTAAACATTAATGGGCATATTTATCAAGGGTCGCATTTCGAATTGAAAAAACTTTGAAATTTTAATTCAAAAAGACTAACCAAAATTAAGTGGAAGTTTTTTTGGTCGAATGGGTCCGTTTTTGATCGAGTAGGTCTGTATTCGGCCAAATTCGAAGGAATAGCATATTCGATTGAATTCAATTCGAAATTTTTTCCCAAAAAAAACTTTTTTAAAAGTCCACCAATTGACTCCAAATAGGTCGTTGGAGGGCCCCTATAGGCTAAAACAGCAATTCGGCAGGTTTTACATGGCGAATGGTCGAAGTCCAAAAATACATGATATATTTTGATATTCTAATTGTGTACATTTTTTTAAATTCAAATCAAATTACACAAAAAATATCTCGAAAATTCAAATTTTTTTCATTTGAAAATTCACCTCGACCTTCGATAAATCTGCCCCTAAATAAATCCAATAGGCTGGTTTTGCTTCCAATAAGGATTAATTATATCTTAGTTGGGATCAAGTACAAAGTACTGTTTTATTATTACACAGAAAAAGGAAATCATTTATAAAATTTGGATTATTTGGATAAAATGGAGTTTATGGGAGACATCCTTTCTGCAATTCTGAGCTTTCTGGATAATGGGTTTCCGGATAATGGATCCCATACCTGTACTTGTTACAAACAGATATAATTAATCTTTATTGGAAGCAAAACCAGCCTATTGGGTTTATTTAATGTTTACATGATTTTCTAGTAGACTTAAGGTATGAAGACCCAAAACGGAAAGATCCGTTATCCGGAAAACCCCAGGTCCTGAGACCTGTATTTTATTTTTTAAGGAATTTTGCAAGCATCATGAAAGTCTAATTTGGGGGAAATAATTGTTTTTCTTAAATTTTCTCAAATGAAATCACTTTCAACACATTGGAAAAAAGAAGAAGAATATAAAGGATGAATATGTTGCTTATTACAGTCTATGGGAGAATATAAAGGATGAATATGTTGCTTATTACAGTCTATGGGAGAATATAAAGGATGAATATGTTGCTTATTACAGTCTATGGAGCTTCCTGAGTGCCGGGGGAATGTTCTGCATCTTATCATGACTTTGATACTATTTAAAGAAACACACACACACAAAAAAATGCAAATCTATTCTTTAAATAGAGGTGGTTCAATCCTGGTGGAATCAGGACCAAGTCTGTTAATCAATATTTTAATGTGACATCAGAAAGAGAAAGGATTGTTTACTTAAAACCTCCGACTTCCATAAAGGCCGATGGGCAATTCCCTGAGTCTGAGATATCAGCCTGAAACTTCCTCACGGCCACCGATTTCTCTTCTGTTTCAATGAAACTATTTCGTTACAAACCCAAAATTCTACCTGCACCCAACACAGTGCGGCCCATAAGGTAAGAACTCTCCTAATTCTGCACATATTCCTCACTGAGCCTCTTCTGCCTTTATTTTCATCATATTATTTAAAGGGAACAAAAGATTATTTGGCGTCTTTTCTCTCTCTATAATACAGGTATGGGATCTGTTATCCTGATTGCTCGGGACCTGGGGTTTTCTGGATAATGGATCTTTCTGTAATTTGGATCTTCATACCTTAAGTCTGCTAGAAAATCAAGTAAACATTAAATAAACCCAATAGGCTGGTTTTGCCTCCAATAAGGATTAATTATATCTTAGTTGGGATCAAGTAGAAGGTTCTGTTTTATTATTACAGAGAAAAAGGGAATTATTTTTAAAAATTTGGATTATTTGGATAAAACGGAGTGTATGGGAGACGGCCATTCCGCAATTTGATGCTTTCTGGACAACGGGTTTCCGGATAACAGATACTACTGTATACCTGTAATTGGTAAACTGCTTAGCCATGCTGTAGATAGAATAATGAAAGCATAAATAAACTGCATTGAAGGAATTTACATTTCGCCCCGTATGATCCCCAGTATAGGTATGGGACCTGTTATCCAGAATGCTTGGAACCTGGGGTTTTCTGAATAATGGATCTTTCTGTAATTTGGATCTTCATACCTTGTCTACTAGAAAATAATTTAAACATTAAATAAACCCAAGAGGCTGGTTTTACCTCTAATAAGGATTGGTTATATCTTTTTTCGATTAAGTACAGGTATGGGATCCATTATCCGGACACCCGTTATCCAGAAAGCTCTGAATTACGGAAAGGCCGTCTCCCATAGACTCCATTTTATCTAAATAATCCAAATTTTTAAAAATGATTTCCTTTTTCTCCGTAATAATAAAACAATAGCTTGTACTTGAGCCCAACTAAAATATAATTAATCCTTATTGGAAGCAAAACCAGCCTATTGGGTTTATTTAATGTTGATTTTCTAGTAGTCCTATGGTATGAAGATCCAAATTACGTAAAGATCCATTATCTGAAAGCCACCAGTTGCTGTGCATTCTGGATAACAGGTCCCATACCTGTATCTTGTACTTGATCCAAACTAAGATATAAGTCCCATACCTACATAAACTGCAAATACGGGTATGGGACCTGTTATCCAGAATGCTCTGGACCTGGGGTTTTCTGGATAACAGAGGGATCTTCATACCTTAAGTCTACTAGATAATCATATAAACATTAAATAAAGCCAATAGGCTGGTTTTGCTTCCAATAAGGATTAATTATATCTTAGTTGGGATCAAGTACAACCTACTGGTTTATTATTACACAGAAAAAGGAAATCATTTTAAAAATGTTTAATTATTTGATTATAATGGATAATAATAATATATTATATATATAATTGGCAAAAACTTATTTTTTTTATTTAAAAAGGCCCATGTTCATTTTACTACATGTAGGCTATGAATCTGTTTGCGCCATAAAAAAAGCATCGTCATTTAATCATAATCGTTTATTATAATGTTATAATTACATTTTTTTGTAACAAAATAAAACAGAATGATTGATTTCTTGCTGATATTTTCAGTGTTAACATTACAACAGTGTCAACATTACAGAATTTAATAATGCATGAATAGAAAAGTAAATGGCAATGTTTTTTTTTTGTTTTTTTTTAAGTAAAGACCATTGTTGTAAAAAATTTTTGGAAAACTTAAAAATATTTTTTTAAATGTTAAAAAAGTCATTATATACCTGAAGTAATATAATTTAAAAAAAACATATCCAATACCCAGTAGTCTAATTTGAAATATATCTATTGTTATTTTCATATCATTATAAGGGGAGGTTCACCTTTGATTTAACGTTTAGTATGTCCTGGAATGGCTAATTCTAAGCAGCTTTTCAACTGGTCTTCATTTTTTCTTTTTTTATAGTTTTTGAATTATTTTCAAATGGGGGTCACTGACCCCATCTAAAAAACAAATGCTCTGTAAGGCTACAAATGTATTGTTATTGCTACTTTTTATGACTCATCTTCCTGTTCAGGCCTCGCCTATTCATATTCCAGTCTCTTATTCAAATCAGTGCATGGTTGCTAGGGTAATTTGGACCCTAGCAACCAGATTGCTTCAATTTCAAACCGGAGAGCTGCTGAATAAAAAGCTAAATAACTCAAAAACAATAATAAAATAAATGATAATAAAAAATGAAAACCAATTGCAGATTGCTCTCTCTCTACATCATACTAACAGTTAACTCAAATATGAATAACCCCTTTAATGTTTTTTCCATATGAATTAAAAAAACGAGAAAATCTCATGTGAAAAATATAGAATTTAACAAAAAAAAAACAAACAAATCCGTTATACCAGTTTTAAAATGATTGTCATATCTGTAGAAACACAATTTTAAAATGACTGAATATAATTTTTACATAAAGAAAAAGCGAAGAGAAATCTAAAAATCTATAATAATCGATATAATCGATATAATTTTAATATGAATTAAAAACAACTCCATTATGATGCTTTTACGTGCAGTTATTTGCAAGTTTTTCAAGAAATTAGACAATTCTTTTTTATTTAATAAAAAAACTATTGACATTTCATTAGTATGCAGTAAATTAGGACTCTATTATTATTATTATTATTATTATTATTATTATTATTATTATTATTATGTGTGCAGCTTATTTGTCATTTCTACACATGGGTGGATGCTGCCATGTTGTTTCTCTTAGACTTTACCTATACAGCATGGGGCTTTTATAAGCCTTCTCTGGAGTTTTCTATAAACAGGTTTAAGACCCATTACCCCAGAAACCCAATATCCAGAAAGTTTTGAATTATGGAAAGGCCGTCTCCCATAGACTCTATTTTAATCAAATAATTCAGATTTTTAAAAAGGATTTCCTTTTTCTCGGTAATAATAAAACAGTACAGGTATGGGATCCGTTATACGGAAAGCTCCGAATTATGGAAAGGCCGTCTCCCATAGACTCCATTTTATCCAAACAATCCAAATGATTAAAAATACTTTCCTTTTTCTCTGTAATAATAAAATAGTCGCTTGTACTTGACCCCAACTAAGATATAATTAATCCTTATTGGAAGCAAAACCAGCCTATTGGGTTTATTTAATGTTTACATGATTTTCTAGTAGACTTAAGGTATGAAGATCCAAATTACAGAAAGATCCATTATCCGGAAAACCCCAGGCCTCGAGCATTCTGGATAACAGGTCCCATACCTGTACCGTAGAGGTGCTTTATTTTTCCCTCGTTATAAAGGGGAACGCCACAAAAAATTCTTGGCTGAAGGAGAACTGGTCTCTGCTACATTGTTTCAAGTGTTAGAATCAACAGTGTAGGAAGAGCCAATGCTGCTTTCACTTGCAAATACACTTCTAACCATTGATTATTACTCGGAGTATTTCTCATGTGTTACTATGGAAACCATTGTGTAGTGTAGGTCGTTTTGCCCCCTTGGAGTCCACCTCACCAAAACCTTCCCAAGTTCTACACCCAAAAGCCATCTTGTCCTGAGATCTCATAAGACTTGGCTTAAGGCGGAGGCTCACAAACTGTCAGGCTCAAACTGACAGAAAGGGGGTCAGGCCAGTTAGGGTGGAATATAATATTGAATGGATATTTATAGTATTGAATATCAGTGGAACTGTAGGAGGGTGACAATATCAACCATGTTTTTTATATATTTATAACTCCTTGAAGTGGGCCCTGAACAAGAAAATGTTAAAAATTTCTAGGCAATGGCGTTTAAGGAATGTGTCTTATCATCCATTTATCTTTCATGGTCTGCCAGTTACTATTCATCCGATTTATACAAAAAAGTCTATTGTATTTAAAAATACCTACAAGCTGCGCATGTAACGAACCTGCTGAATGGCTCATCAGTAACCAGATTAGATGCCGACTTCAGGACATATTAGAAGCCAGTGCACAAATCAGTTTCCGGCATGTGATCGTCAGCTTGTAAGTCTCATTACCCCTGTACTTTTCTCTTGCAGAACAGGAAGTGGAAGCAGTCTTCATCCTGTCGGGGATCTGATATGCTGGAAATGGACTGCTGGAGCTGTGGAGTGTGACAATGGTGTTTGTGTCAGAGCTATCAAACGCCATTATCACACTAATGAGCTACTGCAGGCACATTCACTCACACACTCACTCTTCACTCTTTGACTATAGGCTCATTTACTGACTGCAAGCCCATTCACTCACTGGCTATAGGCTCACTCACTCACTGTTGGCTCACTAACTCCAGGCTCTGCCACTCACTAGAGGACCACTCACTCACTGACTGTACACTCACTCACCGCTCACTAACGTCAGTTCAAGAGGTCTCCATGCAGACATTTTAGTATGCAGTTTTCTTACTATCCACCAAAAAACATAAAATCCCATTTTTACTTTCTTTAATGAAAAATAAACCTATCTCCAATATACTGTAATTAAAAAATATTTACCGTTTTTATAAGAAACCTGTCTGTATGCAGTGAAATTTTCCCTTCATTTACTGCTGTGGATAGGAATTGTCACACAGTCCCTAACAGCTGAGCAGGGAAACAATCATACTTATGTACAGCAGGGGGAGCCCCCGCCTTACTTCCCAGCCATGCAGAACTCAAGCAGCTTTGTTTATGATGATCCCTAAGCAGCCCAGGCCACACTGAGCATGTGCACAGTCTTAGTCTTGCAAAGATGTTTAAAGGAGAAGGAAAGCTCCAAGACTATTTGTTGCCAACAGATTAGCCACAATAGTGTCAGCTAGAACTCTATATTTATTCTGCAGAATTCTTTACGATAGCTCTAGACACTGACTCTGTTTGTTTAGGATAGAAGCTGCCATAAAAGCTTGGTGTGACATCACTTCCTGCCTGAGTCTCTCCCTGCTCACTCATAGCTCTGGGCTCAGATTACAGCAGGGATGGGAGGAGGGAGAGAGAGGAGCAAACTGAGCATGCTCAAGCCCAAGCCCTGGAGGTTTATGCTGAAAACAGGAAGTCTGATACAGAGGCCCATGAGTACACAATAGAAGGAAAGAAATGTGCTGTTTCTTTTGACAGAGGACTCAGAGCAGCATTACTTTGAGGGTTTACTGGTGTATTTATATAGACCTTTCTGATAAAGCTTAATTAGTTTTAGCCTTTCCTTCTTTTTAACAAAGTTACAAGATGGTGACCCCCTGTGGCCAACTTTGAAAGCATAAATCATTTGTTTGATTAGGTTTGTGGTGCAGTAAGTTTATATTTAGTATCCAAAATACAGCATTTCTAGCCTTATTCTATTTCAGACTTTACATGCCCTTTAAAGGGTCTTGGACTTCTTGGAAGTCTTCTTGGAATTGTAGTTCTAGTACCAGCCACTGAAGAGCAATAAAATGTTTATAAAATAGTAAATTCAAGTCTGCAAGAACATTGTTTTGTCCCCAACAGGGATGACAACTTATTGCCAACAAAGAATATTGATCATTTCACTAGAAGGCTCGTGTCAGATTTGGATTACAGGCTGCAGAGACAGTTGGTGCCCTTTTTGCTCGGCACAATATCTCAAGGCAGAGAGGAGAAACAGGCAGGACACAAAATCACAGACCAAAAACCTTCATTTGGAATTGTTCAGCCGAGCACAGACTGTGACTTTACTGTAGATAGTAGTACAACATCGGGTCAATTATGGAACCAGGCAATTTCCCAATAAGTGTTTTTTCAATAATATTCAGTATCCTACCGTTATATCAGAGACCTTCATTTTAAGGACAAGTAAGGCAAAAAAAAAAGTGGTGCAGAATTATAACAAAGCAACTTTCCAATATACATTCATTGCTCACAGATACATGGAATTGCTGTGGAAAGCAGGAGGTCCCTTGCCAACCTCTGCACTGCTGCCACTGAATATTGAAACAATGTAGCAGAAACCATCTGACAAACAGAACTATGGAGAAGCCAACTACTGGTTGAACATCACTGAACGCTGCTGCTGCATCAGGATCCACAGTATTTCAGTTTTTCTGGGAGGTAATGAAGCCTTATGGTTTGTAGGAAAGTCTTACAGAAAGATAATGAGACGAGGAAGGTGCAGAACATGTTATTATAAAGGTGCAGGAAGAGATAAGTGTGGAAGGGGAAGGAGCGGGTGTTGATAGGTGCCATGAGAACATACACTACCTTCACAGATCTTAATTCTTTGCTAAAAACACGTTTATTTTGGTTTAAAGTAAAGTATGGATTAAAGTGAAATTGCTTTCCTATGACTAAGACTAAATCTTAGCAATCACATTTTATGATACGTTATATGCAATTTATACAGTTCCTGTGAATATGGGCTGAGCATAAACATATTGGTATCTCCCATGTGCTGTCAAACTCATTGGCCCCATAGCTTTTCCTTTACCTCCAGCTGTTGTTCCCCACAAGTAAAGGACGGCGTCACTTTCATATAAACATTTATTATGGTATGGGCAGTTGTAAGGCTGGAGTAGGGGGATGGTTGGTGTAGGGGGAACTGATGGAGGTGGTTTGGGACTCATTGGTCTGATACAGGGGGTGATTGGTATAGGGGGTGGCTGATGCAGGGGTTGGCTGGGGTTGCAGTTGGTTGGTGTACCTGGGGTTAATGTAAGGGTGGCTGGTGTAAGGAAACTTTTGTAGGGGTGTGACTTATGTAGGTGGTGGTTGGTGTGGGGGACTGATGTAGGGTGTGGCAAGTGCAGGGGAGCTGATTCACGAGTAGATAGAATTGTGTTTGGTTTAGTGGGTTGTTGGTGCCAAGGGAATTGATGTAGTGGGGAAGCTGGTGAAGAGTAGATAGTGAATGGCCTGACCAGTGTAGTGGAAGCTAATGCAGCACTGGATGGTATAGAAGTGATTGGTGTAAGGGCTGGTTGGTGTTGTGAAATGGTTGTCAAACTTTATTTGTTCAAGACCTGCTTTCCATCCAGTGTCACCTTTTAAGATCAGCCCCCCCCCCCCATAGCTTGTGAAATGAGTACAGATATGGGAATATAACAGTGAATCAGTATCTAGGAGGGCAAACGTCAATTCTTCCCAATTCTCCACCTAACTGGTTTTCAACCTGAGCCCCACCTGCCTCGGCTCCAAATCTTCCCAGGGTGGACAAGCAGTTGGGAAACCACTAGGGTCGGGGGGATATCTAGTGCAGAGGGTATGGGGGTATCTAGTGCAGAGGGTATGGGGGTATCTAGTGTAGAGGGTATGGGGGTATCTAGTGCAGAGGGTATGGGGGTATCTATAGCAGAGGGTATGGGAGTATCTAGTGTAGAGGGTATGGGGGTATCTAGTGCAGAGGGTATGGGGGTATCTATAGCAGAGGGTATGGGAGTATCTAGTGCAGAGGGTATGGGGGTATCTATAGCAGAGGGTATGGGATTATCTAGTGCAGAGGGTATGAGGGTATCTATAGCAGAGGGTATGGGAGTATCTAGTGTAGAGGGTATGGGGGTATCTAGTGCAGAGGGTATGGGGGTATCTAGTGCAGAGGGTATGGGGGTGAAGCTGTAGGAAGTGGTTGATGAAGAAGGGAACACAGTTGCAAATCTAGGCAGATATACTGACAATATAACCTGAAAGAAGTGTATGATTGTAGCACAAGGATTTGATCTTGAAAAATGATTCACTGTGTCCCTGAGACAACAAGTTCTGGCAGCTGAATGTACAATAAAACATTACTAAGGAAAAGAAGAGGTGGATTCTGGGAATAAAAAGCAGATTAAAGATACTAATATCTTGGCTGTTGCTCTTAGAAAAGGTTCCATTACAAATCTGTCCTTGGATTTTATATTGAATATTCAGGGGTGGGCAATGTACCAAATTATTATATAAACCATAAATATGTTCTATATACATCATTTTCATATAGACCAGCAATGGCAATAGACACATTGAAAGAACTCCACTTTATGGACACCAATTGTAATAATATTAATGAAATACAACAGTAGGGAAGAAGATAAAAAAGAATGTATTGCATGACTATAGAGTTATAGAAATCACCAGAGTTCAGTCTAACCCAGTCATAAAAAGCTATTATTTGTACACAAAAAGAAGAAGAATAATGGCCAGCACACAGTTTGCCTTTGAAAATAAGTATTGCAAAAAAATAAATAAAAATGAGGTGTTAGTACCACACTTTGGTCAAAATATGTAAGCTCACGTGCCAAGTCAAGGACCATCATTAGCTGGTCAACGCCAAAGGGTGAGATGAGCACTGGCGTTTTTTTTGTGTACAAGAAACCCAAACAATAGTCTGGCCGATAGCCACCTCTGTTGTCAAAACCACGCCCACATGAAGCATAGACACTCCCCCAAATGGCATATTCCATCCCCAGGTGTCACTGCTCCGCCCTCAATACCATAATCCCGCCCCCTTGTTCAGGTTTTGTGGTCAAAGTCAAAGGTGGTAACCCTAGTGGTACTAACACCTGAAAGACCTATATTTACAGCCGCAAATGATCTACAGGGGTAAAAATGACCTTATATTTTGTGTCTGGTTTTGTGGAATTCTAGTGACACTATGTGTCCAGTTGTAAAGGGATGGTCCTGTAACAATGAGATCAAACAGGTGAAACCTGCATCCGCAGCCCTAGAGTTGACACTTGTTTTGACCTGTACAGTAGGATTGCCCCAAAAGTCCAGTTTTTGGAAGTGCTGCCCGGGTGAAAAGTTCCTGACTGGATTTCCAAACTAGGGAAACGGACAGGACGTTGAAGTGAATGTGTCACGATCGGCACCCAAAATCCAGAACCAATGAAAGGTTGCCTGGTTTTGGCTCTTGCTTCCGCCTTTAACAGCAGCCTTTCACCTCGGGAGGAGACATCGGCTAATTGGATGCTGCCAGGTCTTATAAAGAGAGGAGTCAAGCTAAGGGTTCTGGACGAGCAGAGGGGCACAATTGTTATAAAAAAGTCTTTTGGGCAGAAGGTCACAGTTCAAGGAGTAAACAGAAAGTGTAGTCAAACAGGTCGGGTCGGTGCGGGCAGGATTCAAGCAAAGTCAGACAGGCAAGGGTCAAAGCCGGGAGTTCAATCAGAATAGTCAAGACAGGCATGGGTCGGGATACAGATATCAGGATAGTCGAATTACCAGGCAGGGGTCAGGATCACAGAAGTCAGAATGGTCAATCAGGCAGGGGTCAAACAGGAATCAGATAACAAGAATACACAAGATAGCACCCAGGAACTCACTAGGATGAACCAATAACGGGCAGTGAAAAAATACAAAAGGTCCCTTTAAATACCTTTAAACCCTGCGCCAGTGCGTGATGATGTCACGGCGCAGGCGTGCCGCGCATGCCCTAAGGCATTCACAAGGCAGCAGGCAAAGAGGAGACATTGTGCGGCGGGCGTCTCCCACTAGACCTCCAGGGTAAGTGTTTATTACAGAATGACATGGCAATCAGCCAATCACTGATCGCAAAGTCATCAGCCAGGCCCCTGACGTCAACCACCCCGCCTTCCCACATCACCTGCCCCACCCCCATGTCACTGGCCCATCCTCCAACATCACCGCCCTGCCCCCCATCATTACTGGCCCGCCTCCTGCCCGTTTTTACAAAAAAAGGTGGCAAACCCTACTGTACAGCCATTTTTTTGAAGGGCTGCCCGGGTCAAAACTACCTGCCAGTTTATCCAAATTAGGAAAACCAGGCAGGATTCCCTATGATTGACGCAATGATCGGCCAGTAGCCATCTGCCACGTCATGGCTCCTGATGTCACGACCCAACCCTGCAGCTTCACAGCCCACCCCCATTGCATCACGGCCCCGCCCCCTGCCTGATTCAACCAGACCAATAGGGCAACATTACTCCTCCCCCTAATTCTGATAGAATCGACTGATCAATGATCAGTGACGTACATATGCCAAGACTTTGTCCGTTTTTCACCAATAAACCATCAAGCCTTTTATTCAGAATTCCATTTTAATAGGCAAAACCTTATTATTATTATTATTATTTTTGAACATATCTGCAGCTAAAAAAATCACTCAAATCATATGTAAACATTTCAACTGCCTGGCGCCCTAATCAGAAAGGCTCCTACATGAAAATAATTAACCATCGTTTTCTTAAATTAAACAAAACAAGAGACAGACAAACTGAATGGCAGGACAGAAAGGTGCAAATGTGCGAAGCTATTCCCCAACCCCAGCAACACATGTACAGTATTGGCTGCGCCGAGGAAGGGGAAACATAGGAAAAAGCGAGATGCAAACGAAAAAGCTGCCCAAGTTTATTATACAATTCCTTTGCCCGGGTGCATCAAAGGTTCTGTTTATGGTGCAGGTAATCTTCCATATCAGCACAATTTCAATAAAACATAAAAGCTGGAGTTACTGGGGAGCTGACCTTTGCCAGCGACAGAACAGCACCCCTAGTGGCTATGGAGTTTGCAGGTTTCTATGTCTAAAGCTCTAATAGTCATTTAAACTGCAGATGTAGAAAAGGTGAGACAAAGTGCTAAGAATTAGGCTGCAGTCGACATTTAGACACACAAGTGCAACACAGATAAGAAGAGTGCATTAACTCATTTGGGGTGACATTGTAATGAGCTGGGCGGTTTCCTCCATCATGCATTTGCCTAAAAATCCTGCTCTGGTGCTTGGAGACGACTAATATCAGGAACACTGAGTTTAGTTTCTCTTTGATGGGCTCCATATACTAAATAGCAAAATGCTGAAATCCCAGCTAAACCTTGAAACCATTGTAACCAATGTCCCAAGCTTAGTTCCTGTAGTGCCGTGTATTTGTGGCATGATCTAGTGGGTCACTATTATTGTTTACTCCAAGGCAAGACGTTCAATTTTCAGGTTATGGAGCACCAGTTGGTGCTGCCAATGTTGTATACATATATATATATAACAAACAAAATGTCTCTGTCTTAAATATATTGATAATGGGTTGAGTGCTGAGGACTCTTGTAATTGTCTATATATATATATATATACATATATATATATATATATATAAATATAAATATATATATATATATATATATATATATATATATATATATAAACAAGGGAAAGTTGTGCTCACCACTAGTTGTTAAAACCATTAGGTGGGGGTGCAATGAGGCTGTGACCACAAAATACATATAGTCAAATACAAGAGTCCTCTGCACTCAACCCATTATCAATATATTTAAGACAAAGACATTTTGTGCTACTGCTACTGAAAAATGCCTTACCCTTTAAACAACACAGGGATTGTTTGTCCATATATTGCAATATATTTAAGCTGAACAACTACGTCAAAGTCATCCCATATCTGGCCAGTCCTACACTCAATTTTCATCTGATTCATTAAGAATTCTATTGCTTCATTATACATTTTATAAAAGGGACGAATACGTTTTACCTGCAACTTACTTGCTGCTTTCAAAAGTAAAACTCCCAACCTTGGCTGCCCTTTTATTAGACACCAGTGGGATCACCTGACTATAGTTGGAGAGGGTGGGAGCTACAACATGGAGCTGGTCACTGCTCCTGTATAACTATAACAAACAAGGGAAAGTTGTGCTCACCACTATTTTTTAAAACCATTAGGCGGGGGTGCAATGAGGGTGTGACCACAAAATACATATAGTCACATACAAGATTCCTCTGCATTGATAAAGGGTTGAGTGCAGAGGAATCTTGTATTTGTCTATATATATATATATATATATATGTATAAATGGGGCTGTGTGTCACCTGAATTCTACAGCACTGTAGGAACATCATAGTAGCAAATGGCACAGTGCAAAAAACACGGATGTCCGTACCCTGTCATCATTAATATGAGTCTTGGGATGAGCATAGGAAATCAATAATAAAAAACATTACAGCTCAATATTACATTGTAAACTCACACTGTCAGATACGACTGCATCACATGACAGTTAAATAGATGGCACAGAGAGGATTGATGCTAGATAGATTACAGATAGATTATTGATGATAGATGACAGATAGTTTATTGATTATAGATGACAGATAGATGATTGATGCTAGATTGATGACAGATAGATGGTTGATGATAGATAGATAGATAGATAGATAGATAGATGACAGATAGATGGTTGATGATAGATAGATAGATAGATAGATAGATAGATAGATAGATAGATAGAGATGATAGATAGATAGATAGATAGATAGATAGATAGATAGATAGATGACAGATAGATAGATAGATAGATAGATAGATAGATAGATAGATGACAGATAGATGGTTGATGATAGATAGATAGATAGATAGATAGATAGATAGATAGATGACAGATAGATGATTGATTGATGCTAGATTGATGACCGATAGATGATTGATGATAGATGACAGATATATTGATGCTAGATTGATGACAGGTAGATGATTGATGACAGAGAGATGATTGATGCTAGATAGATGATGGATGATAGATAGATGACATATAGATGATAGATGACAGATTGATAGAGACAAATAGTTAAGCCTGTTTATGAAGGTGGACACATAAGTTAGTTGTTAGAGCAGATAGACAGACGGATTAAAGAGATGACGAGACAGGCAGATAAACATAGCATTATAAAATGTGTGCAAATAAACAAAACCAACAAATACAGTAAATCTCTGTTGTTAATAAATTAAGAGCATGAATCCTTAGCAGGTTTAACACATTTATAAAGCAATACAATTCAATTCGTACCAAAAGTTTTCTTTCTTTTCTCCGGCACCCACTGGTAGAATTGATATCTAAATTCATAGTCAGCCTTACAGGGACATGGTTTTAAGTGGAATTGCCAAAGGGCCAATATTTGTGAACAGAAAAACAACTCCTGGTTGTCACAGAGCCATGTAGGCGCTCACGTATGCAACAACACTCCCCAGATCCACGCAAAGGCTGTCTCCTTTTTTTGGTTCCAAGGTGCATGAAAAAAAAAGTTTGACTTCCATTAAATATTTACCATATGGTCAAGTCTGGAACCCAAATTAGATTGTATGCACACCTGCTGTGAGATGGGTCATCTATAGTCTGGAAAACCATTTGAAAAGGAAATTCTGTAAGACCATCATCTTTTCCATGGCAGGTAGAGGGAAGCCATACTTAATTCTGTCCCAAATGGAGCGCTGGAGAAACAATTCTAACTATAATAGAGACTTTATGTAAAGTTCTGGGCCCTCCTTTGCCCTATAATGGGGCTGATGTGCATAGTAACTATTCAAGCTATTAAAAAAAATAAAAGCTGATAAACATAAACAACTGTATCCAGCCTGCAGTCCCCCAGTTTTTATTGATCTGCAGTTTCCAATACCCCCTGTCAGTGAAAGGGATGATGGGAGTTTTAGATCATCTGACGCTGGAGGGCTACGAGTTTGCTGTGCTATCCCCGCACTATTATATTTACTATTTCCTTAGGAAAACTATGAATATTCTGTACAGAAAAGGGGATCCAAAATGTTCCACACTAAGGGGGCTATTTATCAAAATCCGAATTTTTATGATATTTTATTTTAAATAAGCCAAACTAGAATCCACAATTTGACCTTATTTATTATTAAAAAAACAAACCCGAATTGTACGTTTTTATCCCAAATTGTACGATTTTGTCAGGCTTTTTCAAGAAAAGTCTGAATTTTTATGATTTTTGCCTGAAAAGCCCGAAATAGTCAGATTTTTGTGCTAGTTCCACAGACCACATATGCTTCCAAATAGGATAGGGACCTCTCCAATTGATTTATGCACAACCTCGACAGGTCTGAGATGGTGGATTTTCGCATTCTGACTTTTTGCATCCTCAGAGTATACTAAATCTCCACTAAAAATTCAGATTTTAAAATAAAAAACGAACAATTTTTCGAATTTTTAGCATTCGGACACTAATAAATAACCCCTAAGCGTCTGTGAATCAGTCCATCTGGGTAACTAACTGCTGCTCATGTTTCTAGGTGACCAGGAATGTCCTCTCCGTGGGTAACTCAATATGGTTAGGAAAGCGCATTCCTCCAGAAATAGCCGCAAAGAAGAACTATGTTTTATGCTTCGGCTTGGGCCCATTTTTGCTTTTCCGGGCACCCACTGTGCTGGGCTGAGTCCTTTCCTTGGCTGGGCTTGCTTTCTTTGGCTTTGTTGGGTTGGCTTTCAGGGACCTTAATCCAAGAATTTCACAGTATTTGTTGCACTGGTGTAAGGCCTTGAACTGATCAATGAAAGATACCGAACAGTTCCCTTTAAATCCCTTGTAACTACAAGAAAAAAAGAAAACAAGTTATAATTATGTTAGAATGAAAAAGACAGCAACGATCAACATATTATATAAATGGAGAAATCTCAGATACACTTCCTCAGTGAGGAATTACAAGGCACCAGTTGCTCCCTATAATGGTTAAAGGGGTTGTTCACCTTTAAAGGGATACTGTCATGGGAAAAAAAACATTTTATTCAAAATGAATCAGTTAATAGTGCTGCTCCAGCAGAATTCTGCACTGAAATCCATTTCTCAAAAGAGCAAACAGATTTTGTTATATTCAATTTTGAAATCTGACATGGGGCTAGACATTTTGTCAATTTCCCAGCTGCCCCTGGTCATGCGACTTTAGGAGAGAAATGCTTTCTGGCAGGCTGCTGTTTTTCCTTCTCAATGTAACTGAATGTGTCTCAGTGGGACATGGGTTTTTACTAATGAGTGTTGTTCTTAGATCTACCAGGCAGCTGTTATCTTGTGTTAGGGAGCTGTTATCTGGTTACCTTCCCATTGTTCTTTTGTTAGGCTGCTGGGGGGAAAAGGGAGGGGGTGATATCACTCCAACTTGCAGTACAGCAGTAAAGAGTGATTGAAGTTTATCAGAGCACAAGTCACATGACTGATCATTTTCAGCCTATCACCCATAAAAAATGAAAAAACGCCAGTTTTTTGGGAAATTTTTTACTTTTTTTGAAGCAATCCCTATCTACTCTATTGCACTTCACCTGGTCTGAGGTGGCGAAGGAAGTCTGGCGTAAACGGTAGCATTCAGACAAATTAGTGCGACAGTGAATTTGCGTAGTTACGTCCATTGTGCATATTCGCCAGGCGTAAGGGTGCGAAGTAACACTAGCGAATTTACGCCAGCGTCCGTTAGTGAATCGGCGAATTAACGAAAATGCGCTACGCTGGCACATTCACGCTAGCGTTAGGCGCTTTGTCGTTTAGTGAATTTGCCCCTAAGTGCAACTAGAGGGAGGGAAGACTTAAATTATGAGGGTAGACTGTCAAGGTTGGGGTTATTTTCTCTTGAAAAAAGGCGCTTGCGAGGGGACATGATTAGACTTTACAAGTACATTAGAGGACATTATAGAGGGACATTATTAGGGGTCATTTTTGAATATTAGCTCAGTGTGCAAAGTATTTCATTTTTGTTGTGTAATTTACAATCATTTACAGTAGCCACAAAAGCATCACTATCTATCACTATGTGTCTTGCTCCTGTCGTTTCTACTTCTAGAATAACTCTCAGAAGAGCCAGGCTATAGAGGGTCAGAATTTTTGCCCAACTATTGACACCATAGCTTTTCCCAATTCATTTACAACAGAGGTGGGGAGAAATAAAGATGAAAGGGAAAGAAAAAGGGGGAACAGAAAGAAGAACAAGGGAGCAGAGAAGAGGCTGCAATGCCAAGAGAATATGGGAAGAAAGGAGGTGAGTGTAGAAAAGAGGAAAATATTTTGGAGAGAACTCCCTGACACTGGCATTAATACATTCCCTACTTTATTTTCATTTCAAAGTGACCAAACTTTAATTAACATTAACTCGCTCCCTGAATTCCCACATAAAAGAGCAGCAGCTTCCTCATGTATAATAACCCAGTGAGAAGATAATTGGCCAAACTAACGATTTGCTTCAAAGATGAGACTCTCAATGACCTGCCTCTTTCCCTTTCTTCCACTAATTACCAGCAAAATGCAGATAGAACTCGTTAATTCCGTCCTGCCAAACACCAGGTGCCTAGCGACATGCATAAAGAGGCCACTGGGACATTTCGTTCTCTCTAACACAGTCAACTTTCTACGTTTAGAGAAACGCACGGGGGACACCAATAAGCCAATAGGCTGCCTGTTTGCTCCAGGCCACATGAAAAACAAACAGTTTAAAGGTATAAGTAAGGTTGGAGGCCTATAATTCTTTATATCAAGGTGAGCTTTGCATTCACTGATTCACATGTCAGATATCATATCAATAGATCCAAGATCTACAGATCCCTCATGGAGGAACTAGGACTAGAACCAGCAACCTCTCCTCGCGACGGATATAAATATGGTCTTTGGTCTTGTAAAGGCAGAGCACCATGTATTCCCAAAGCTGCTGGAAGAAAACCATTCTATGATATTCTTGTTCATCATACTGGATGTAACTCTGCAGACCTAGAGCTGGACTTTACTATAAGAATGTTGACCTAAGAGGCTGCTTATTACTGTCTTGGTCTTATCAATCACTAGGACACCCTTTTAGAGGCAATGATAACTACTCATCTTTATTACTGGATTTTTGAACCTCCCTAGGATCTTCATCACTAGCACTGGCAAGCATGAATTACAAACACTAGCAAATAAGTAATAATGGAAATAGCTGCTTGCACTTACCCTTTAGATAGTGTTGCTATGCCAACATCTGTCAGTTTCATTCCAACACCTGCAGAGAGGAAAAACAATGCATTAAGACCAGTTAGACCATTAGAGACCATTAGAGACCCACAGCCCACCCCTCTTCCCCATGCAGAATTTTAAATTGGCAGTGGCCAATCAAGGCCGACTAAAATCACCACCAGTAACCAGTGTCTTGGGTCTTCAGATTCAGTCAACATGGAGGCATAGAGACAGCAACTTGGCATCCAGAGAACTAAGAGAAGCACTGCCAATCTGGCAGTAGTGGAGGTAAGTATGGAGGCTGCCAAGGGCTACACCATGTCTGCATCTATATGTTAGTGCATCTTTACTATGCTGATGCACAGGAGTAGGGTACAACACTATTGTTTCAAGGGAACCCTCTTACTAGGAGTGAAGTTTGCATTTGTGCCATAGCATTCGATTTTATACCAATTAAATGGTGTACAAGTGGATGGTATGTAAAAGAATGCCCATAACTATAAATAGTTATATAGATGGAGATGCAAAAAACGGTGTCAATTGTTGCACTTTGCATGCAGCTAGTTAATAAAGCCTACCGTATATCTCTTCATTGCAGCCCTTTGTCATCAATGAGGCAAGCTGGGTCTTTTCCACTATTTTCGACTGTGGTCCTTCAGCACCCCCGCCCCCCAAAAAAGTGTGGTGCCCTGGGAAAGATGCCCTAACCCTCCAAAACCCTCCCCTGATCATTGTTGCTCTGAGCTGCTCAGGATTTGCAGAGCTCAGCCATATGAAATGCAGAGCATTAAATTACAATGCAACAAAGGGGATCATATTACCCTGCATATCAGTAACCAGTAAATTTCCATTGGTCTTCTCATATACCCAGTGCTGGAAAGTGCAGCATTTCTGCCCGGCCTCTGAGTCCCTTCTCAGGACATTGATCTCCTTTCCGTCCTTAACGGAATACTTGACAAAGTCCCCTATTAGTTCCTCCTCCACTGTTGCATATGGGATATTGTTTGCTGGGCGATGGATGAGGAAGATCGGAATTATCCTGAAAGAAAAAGATCAGTGATGTCAGATCACTAAATATATATAGTAGTTTAAATACTCTCTGGGAAGGTGCTGGGAGTTGTAGACAAGCAACAGCAAGAGGTTGTACGTCCCTGACTTACAGAGGCTTATTTCAGAAGACCCTAACAATTTTTACTGAAAATAGCACCAATTTAGGCCAAACAGGTGCAAAAAATGCACCTGATTGTTTGCACTTTGGACTTGCCCTAAAAAGGAGTGCAAAAAGCTGCACCTTGCTCTGAATACTGGTGCTGCCAGTGATTGGTAGTGCTCCATTAAGGTAGGAAGCAAGCTTGGACTGGGCTGGTGGACATTGGGAAAAAACCTGGTGGGTCCCGGCCCACATGGACCCCACCAACCCAGACCCGCTATATGTCTGAGATGAGACCTTCCTGCCTCCTCACCACCCAGCAGAGCTCTACCGTGCACTGAATTTTTAATATTTATCCCCTTAGTGCTAATTCACTTGCACCTGCGGATATTTTTATCCTTTTATAACCCTAGACCAATGGTTCTAAAATAAGGCCCAAATTAATAGAAAGCGTTAGACAGCAGGCAGTAATGTAATAAATGCTCTTTAGTTTGCTACTTGTCTAGTAACCGAATCATCAGATACTATTTGCTGGTCAGCTGTTTGGTTCTGATTGGTTGCTAAGGGTTACAAGATCAGGGAGAACTTAGACTTTTTATTACCTTACCCCATGAGTTGGGTTAAATGCTTATTAATATTTCTAGAGACAGTGTCGGACTGGCCCACCGGGATACCAGGAAAACTCCCGGTGGGCCCTGGTGTCAGTGGGCCCTCCTTCTTCTAAACATTTGGCTTATTTCATGGCCATTCCCTATTTCTATGAGAATAAAGAGGCTAAATAGATGTAATAATAGGTTATAGTATGCAAAGAAAAGAAAATAGAAGAATAGAGGTTGAGTGAGGAGAGGAAAAAAATAATACTAAGAGTGGGCCCCTGGTCTAAAGGTTTTTGGTGGGCCCCTGATGTCCCAGTCGGACACTGTCTAGAGATTCCTGTTAGACCAGTGTGATATCCAATTAGGAATTGGGGGACTTTGCTTTAGAAGGGTGACTGATAATGTTTTTGCTATGGGATCTCTTGTCTGGTTTGGGTATTTTGGGAAAAGGGATCTTTCTATAATATGGAGCAGCCATTACTAAAAGCATTTAAAACCGATGGGATTATTTAGCCTCCAACATGGATTTATGTAGCTTCATAACCATCAAAGAGAATGAGCAAATCAGTCCAAAACAAAGAATTGTTTGCTTGACTGGTTAGTGGAGCTTTCTGGATAATGGGTGTCCGGGCAATAGATCCCATATTTGTACCTGTAACCGTAATATATATTGGGGCCCCAGACTTGCCAGACCCAAAAGAGCTGCAAACCACATCCCCTGACTATTTGTTCATGTAAATGATCAAAGCCAATTTCTCTCTGCGCTTCTATCAACTCCATGGCACTAAATGTACGTATTTTGTTTTCAGCTCGGAGGGTGGAATGTTACACATGCATGCCAAGGATTTAGCTAGAATTAATGTGGAGTCAGGCGATGGACAGACAGGAGCAGGTGGAGGGCACTCGGGCAGCTTCGGAGATTTCTGCACTATTTCAGCTTCCAAACAACAACAAATCTCTATGAGCGTCAGCCAATAAAGTAGCAAAGCTTAATGTTTATCATACACTGTAGTTGTACAGGTATACAGGTATGGGACCTGTTATATAGAATGCTCGGGACCTGGGGTTTTCGGCATAAGAGATTTTTCTGTAATTTGGGTCTCCCTATATTAAGTCTACTAAAAAAAATGTAAACAATAATTAAACCCATTAGGATTGTTACTGTTTTATAATTACAGAGAAAAGGAAAATCATTTTTACAAATTTAAATTATTTCATTAAAATGAAGTTTACGGGAACTGACCTTCCCGTAATTTGTTGCTTTCTGGCTAACGGGTTTCCGGATAACGGACCCATACCTGTATATTTTTACAGTATAGCCTATCACACACCCAAGTTTACACACAAACAATGACCTCTGATCTAAGTAAGATGAGAAAAACTTTTTCAGACTTTCTTATCTGATTTGCAAACGATATGCAAAAAAAGCTATTTTTGTTTCTGTAATTATTTTATATTTCTGTCCGCACACATTGCAATTTAAAATTGTAATTTAACTTACTCTGGAACTTTTCCAAAATCTTCTAACTGTTCCGCCTCTCCCGCGTAGATCTTAGCATATTCCCGCGCAGTATTTTGCACGTAGCATTCCTACCATAAATAGTGATAAAGAAAATGACATTTATTGAACTCTGGATTCGGCCTGTTTAAGTAGAATTCTGATTCAGCCGAATCCTTGTTCGGAACTAAATCGGAATCCTAATTTGCATATCTAAATTAGGGACGGGAAGGGAAATCATGTGACTTTTCGTCACAAAACAATTTATTCCTTCCCTGTCCCTAATTTGCATATGCAAATTAGGATTCCGATTCAACCGAATCCAAAATAGTGGATTTGGTACATCCCCAGCCTAAATACTAGGGGCAGACAGAAGAGGAGCATGGGGGCAAACACAATAGAAGAGGGCGCATTTGGGAAGGAGGGAAAGTGGCAGTAGGGGCCAAGCTGCAGAAGAGTAAGTGGCATTGGGCCAATGTGGACCAAGTAAAAGCAGGGCATTGGGTCTGAGTCAAGTTGCATGACCTTGGGCCTACTTGACATGTCTCTGCTAAATACAGAAACAACATCATTACTTACTGTGCTTACTACAGAGGAATACCTATGCTGCTCTATGCTGCTCTGTGTTGTTTATTCAGCTGGATAGGGTCTTCTGTATGGGGTGGGGATATGTTTAATGAATGGGTGCAGAGGGGAAAACCAGAGATGAATGAGATCCAGCCAATGGAAGAGCAGGAATAAATTGTGCTTCTCACCTGCACAGCAAGCTTATAGTTCCTTTGCACGAGTTCATCAATGTTCTTTGTTCCATACGCTATAGCGTTGTGCACTTTCAGAACGCACAGGTGACCAGGGTTGAAGACAGGGAATAGGCCGCACATGACTTTACTCCGGAATGCCTTCCTGTGAACTCCTTCCCCAAAGTGCAAGTCTTCAGTAGCGATTCTGCCATGCAAGTTTCCCCCAAAGTACATGTCAGTGATGAAGTCCTCTCGGAACAAGAGCTGGTTGAATTCAATCTCCTCACCACCTAAAAAATGAGAGTATAATTGATGCACATATGAATACACAGACTATTGATAATATATACCAGGGGTCCCCAACCTTTTTAACTCATGAGCCACATTCCAATGTAAAAAGAGTTGGGGAGCAACATACGCATGAAAGAGTCCCTTGGGGTGCCAAATATAGGCTATGATTGGCTATTTTGTAGCCCCTAGTGGACTGGCAGCCTACAAAAGACTATACTTGGCAATATACCTGTACTTAGTTTTTATGCAATCAAAACTTGCTTTCAAAAATAAGCACCTGCTTTGAGGACCCTGAGAGAAACATCCAAGGGGTTGGAGAGCAACATGTTACTCACAATCATTCTTCAGTCTTTGGGCCAGATTAAATTCAGTGAAAAAAAGGTTTATCATCTGAAAACTCATGGACAAGATTCAATTTGAGATGCAATTTTCATTCAGAAAAACTTATCTCATGGTATAGCACGTGGAAACTATATTGAAGTCTATGGGGAAAACTGGAACTGAGTTAGGAGAAAAGATTTTTCTTCTCGAATTGAATCTCGTCCATGAGTTTTCATGTGATAAACCATGCAATAGCTTTTTCTCACTGAATTATGTCTAGCCCTTTCTGTTTTAACAAGATACTGTCAAAGCTAGCCCTATAGCATCATACTACCACTACCTTACTACACTCTAGGCATGGTGTTTATTTGCTCAACACATGTTGCTTTAAACTGGGCCAAAAAAGCTTTGTATTGGTGTAACCTGACTACACGTCCCAAAACCACTTGGCTTAATGACTTTGGCTTTATGGTTCTTTTGTGCCAACCCTACCATGTAGGCCAATGTTATGCCAAGCTCTTGATATGGAGACTGACGAGCCAGTCTCAGAAACTCTCTATCTTTTTAACATTCATTGTTGGCCTCCCTCGCAATTTACTTTCTTCTTAACATGAAGAGTTTAGAGAGAAGACATTTTCTAGGCAGTGCCCGTGTGGTTTAATAGAGATGACCCTTTCTGATACCTGGTTCAACATTGCCCATTGGGGCATTTTATTTCTAATGATTGCATTTGTTTTTGTCTAGCTTCCTTTCAATATTGATACTGAGTCTTTTGCATATTCACTGCTGTCCTTCAGATGCTCCACCTGTATATATAGGTTTATTAACTAGAAGTGCTTATTTCATTGCAGGAGATCTGATAACTTCGGGCAATAAAACAGAAAAATACAAAATATCAGTGCCTGTGCGATACTGCAGAGCATTTATACACGACTTGATCCTGCAGGGCTTTATTTGTGTGACTAATATTCCAGAAGACACTTGAGGTGGTGCATAAGAACACACTGTTCACTACAGAAGAGATGTGCAGAGGATTCTCTATAATTAGACTATCACTTTATCCAGCATACTTCATGGATGAAGATATAATAATGCTCTTGGAAAGCATACGTTGTCTCTTAGTTTAGAGACAAAGTTGACTATGAACGTGGCGAGTTGCCGTGTCCTTCTAAGGTACGGAAATTGACTCCTTGATCTTAGTTATTAGCTGTTCCTATGAAGAACACTAAGCTTTGGAAGACCAGGACAGATTTATTTCTAGATAGCCTTGAGCTTCAGTGAAAAAATAGACGACAAATAAATTACTTCTGGGCCAAAAAAGTACTAAGCACTGGTCTGATTGCATTTGGTGACCCTCAGTCTATGTGTAGGGCTGTCAAGAGATTGGTTTGGATCATTACATTCTGCTAAGTATATCCCATGCTATATCCAACTGCCAAATAGATAGCCCAGTCTGCCCAATTGCTTCCATCTGTTTCTTCATGTTTATTTATTTTTTTTTACTAACCTGAAAGATGGTGGGGCTCATTTATTAACGCAGCGCAGCGCATAAGTGGACGCAAAAGATTGTCTGCGACATCACGAGTGTGATCGCTAATATATTTGCGTGATATTGCGCATAACACAGAGCTTTTGCGATGGTTTTGTTTATGCGCATTGCGCAAAAGATTGGGCATTTATGTCGCAAACGATGCCGTGGTTGTTAGGGGCGTGGCTGTGGGCGTGGCTACAATGCGCTTGCACTGCGGCCGTCGCAGATTTGCGTCTGTATATGTGCAAAACTGCACCCGGTCAACAGCACCACAATTTTTACGACTGCCTGTTTGTGGCGTAATAGTAACGCTCTTCAAAATGCGCATTCCTGCCCAGCTGCGCTAGCAGAGCCACACTGCTAAACTGGGTTCTGGCAAATACAATGGTGCTGCTGTTGGTGGGGATGTTTGTTAACTCAAAGTTTACTCAAAGATGAACAACCCCTGTAAAGTGCATATTAACCACGCCTTCCACCCAACATGTTTATATTGACCAAGGTTCCTTTAAGGGTATCAGGTAGGCTAAACACCTTTGCAACCAAACAAATATTAGCACAGAAACAAATGCAGATGCGTCTAAGTGAACGCAATATGCGCAATATGTGACGCAACTAATTAAAGCAGCGCATTCATACATGAGCACAACTAATCCTTACCTTTGCGGTATCTTCCTGTGCGCACAATTTATTATAAGCACTGCGACAGCTGATACGCAGTTTCACACAGTTTCACAAGTCGCACCTACATTAGCGCACAAAATTGCACTGTTAAGGTATCGTGCGCTACATTATTAAATACTCGCATGCGCTGGGCAAATGTCAGGCCACTGCGCTCTTTTTAGCACTGCGCTGCGTTAATAAATGAGCCCCGGTGTGTCTAAACTTTGGAACAGTAATCCAATATGTTCTAATCTAAATGTTATCGCCCAATATGTCATATCTGTGCAATTTGACCATCCAAGTATGTGGTCAAGCCGAACACTCGCAGAGTAATACCATGCAAAGTTTGCCCAAGTCTAGTAACAGATGTTTCAAACACCTTACCAGTTGATTAGTAGCTATGGGTTACTAGACTAATGTTGCACATTTTATCAATCTACATCTTAGTTGATATATTGACCAGCAGGCCAAGAGATGGTATCACTTAAGGCAAGATCCAGCTTCCATATTGTTTCCCTTAAGGTCTGGCATTAAAACGAGTGCTGTCACAAAAAAATATATCTAGAGCTTATGATTATATGCTGTTTTGGACCAATAAGCTTATTTCCCAAAGCCACAAACAACCCAGTTCTGAATTATTGCCCATGTGCTACATTATCTTTTTTCATTGCTTCCTTATTATTTTTTTTCTTTTACTCAAAGGAATAGCTTTAATCAGTACGACCTGGTGCATGACCCTTTATCTTTACTTCATCTCCTAGCATACACAGCCAGCCTACATGGAAAACAGTGGAGCTCACAGAAGTTCCCACAACACCCCCTTCTTTTTTTTTGAATGCCATTACCTTCAGCTTCTGGATATCGAGACAGCTGCTCCAGCACTAGAAAAAAAATGCAATTGTTAAATTGTTACTCATTCAGATTAACAGCCAGAAACTAGACACCGTTCCCCAACATACCATCAAATGTCAGATGAAATTCAGATGATATTTTTCCATGGGCATTCTTTAGCGTGCACAGATATATCCCCTGGTCTTTTGTACTCATTTGTACTATTGCGAGTGAAACAGGAGAATCATCGCTGGAACTGAAAGGAGAAAGGAAAGAAGAGCAATTAAACTAAACTACATGTATGCGTCTGCTTGCATATAACATAGCAGGGGCAGTCAGAAATGCACTCGTTTGTATTGCAATGATGGCACTATATTGTAAATAGAAAGTTATTTCATGTTTCTGTTTCTGCTTTGCCCCAAGGAGAGCCAAACTTTGCCCTTGATTGTCTAGGAAGGTTTTCCTTCATCCAGGTCATGGTATATCTATTAGAAGTAAATCTAGAGCAGCTGGGTTTGCTGAGTAATCTCTGAAGACATTTCACTACTCATCCGAGCAGCTTCTTCAATTCTTCACAGTCAGGACAGTGAGGTTGTGGAATGCACTGCCGGGTGATGTTGTGATGCTGATTCAGTTAATGACTATAAGAGGGACTTGGATGATTTCTTGGACAGACATAATATCAAAGGCTATTGTGAAACTAAACTCTATAGTTAGTATAGATATGGGTATATAGAATTTAATTAAAAGTAGGGAGGGGTGTGTGTATGGATGCTGGGTTTTCATTTGGAGGGGTTGGACTTGATGGACTTTGTCTTTTTTCAACCCAATTTAACTGTAACTATGTAACTGCTTGGATGAATAGTGAGACATCTTCAATGATTACTCAGCAAGTCCAGTTGCTTTAGATTTACTTCTAATAGATGTGCGTATTTGGAGTCGCCCGCAGAAGAGAACTAATCTCCTGATGTGTCATTGCTCTTAGGCTGAAGGTCCCTCTAAGGTTTACAAGGAGTGTTCTAGAGATTTGTATCTGTTTTTTTTATTTTTCATTATTGGTGTGTCAGTTCCATTAATTAAGATTCATTAATTCCTTGTCCCTTATTACTCAAATGATCTAAATAAATTTAAACTACAATCTAGGTTAGGGTGTCACCCCAGTAGTCTTAAAATAAAGTTAGTGGGTGTTTGTATTGGAGAGGGCTTCAATTACCCAGGTTTGTAATTAAAAACTGGACGTAATGAGCCATTCCAACAGCTGGTTAGCCCCTCTGAGTCCTCAGCTATTCAGTTTCATTAGCATACTGCCCACCATCAATCACCTGTCACCATTCAGATCATATAAGGCATTTCTGCCCTATACATGTCCTCCGCTGTGCTATCCTAACCCTACTGCACAGTACTGTATGTCTGACTTTATAGTCAATAATTCAAGAGAGGCCCAACTTGTGTGTGATTGTGTGCGGAAACAAACTTGTGCCCACACAAATTTAGGATGGGGATAGGAGTGTGCCAGGCCCCTCTGGGGCTAGTGCACTTACAGTATGGGGCAGATTTATCAAGGGTCGAATATCGAGGGTTAATTAACCCTCGATATTCGACTAGGAATTGAAATCCTTCGATTTCGAATATTGAAGTCAAAAGATTTAGCGCAGAAATCGAAGGATTATTCATTTGATCGAACGATTAAATCCTTTGAATCGAACGATTCGAAGGATTTTAATCCAACGATCGAAGGAATATCCTTCGATCAAAAAAACTTAGGCAAGCCTATGCGGACCTTCCCCATAGGCTAACATTGATTTCGGTAGCTTTTATCTGCCGAACTAGGGGGTCGAAGTTTTTTTTAAAGAGACAGTACTTCGACTATTGAATGGTCGAATAGTCGAACGATTTTTAGTTTGAATCCTTCGATTCGAAGTCGTAGTCAAAGGTCGAAGTAGCCCATTCGATGGTCGAAGTAGCCCAAAAAACACTTCGAAATTCGAAGTTTTTTTACTTCGAATCCTTCACTCGAATTTAGTGAATCGGCCCCTATGTGTCAAAACTGTGACAGTTCCAAATACAAAAATACTCCTAAAACCTATTGAAATCATGTAGAAGTCAATGGCAGATGACCCTTTGACAGCTGGAAGATCTGTTGATTCTTTTGATTCAATGTTGTAGAGATTTTTGGGTGTTTTTTTGCGCTGGCCTTAGTGTGACAATGTGAAAAAGTTGTCGTTATTGATCGACAAATAAGAAAAGCTTTGGTTTTTGTGAACTTTTTGCGTCTTTTCCCGTTCATGCTTTTTGAGTTCTGATTTTTTATATATATTTAATGACAATTGTGGTTTTAGGGAAAGCGAGTTTATCTGTGGTTTAAAAAACCTCTACAACCACTAAAATGGTTCGTTGGATTGAGTGGAGCTGAATACTAAGCATTCAGTTTTGCAACTGCTGGGAATCTGCTTCATGGAATCTTGGATTTGGTGCGACCCTGGTGGTAATGTTGCTTTATACTTGCAAGGGCTACCTATGGAACTAATACAGAACAGGTAGGTCACCAAACACACATTCATCATTGTTTCATGAACCTACAAAGTTGACTTCCTATAGCTTCATGGACCCAAACAATACAAGACAATGGCAGGAGTTCAGAAGATGACTTCACTTGAGATTAAGACTAACCCATAACATCTCACAGTTATCTCATAGAATTATATATTACAGAGTAAATAAAGTCAACTCCAGTCAAAATAACACCGATTTCAATCAAGCAAGATTGGGTAAAAATCTGTTCCAACAACCTCAAAATATTTACATCTGCCAAATTGCATGAAGCTTCCTATAGACTCATCTCCAGATGGTATTTTACACCGGTAAAACTAAAAAATATATATGGATCTTCAGATACTTGTTGGAGATGCAACAAAGAAATAGGTTCATATGGTACAGTTGTAAAATACTAAACAGCTATTGGAACCAAATTCAAGAGGTAATAAATAAAAAAATTTCCTGAACAATTAAATCTTCATCCCACGGCAATTTTATTACTATATGACAATAATATCAAAGATATCATAACCATACCAACGTTGAAATATATTATAACTTCAGCAAAATGATTAATCCCACGTAAATGGAATAGACCCTCTTCAGATCTCAGAATGGATAAAGGAAATAAGAAATAATTGCATATAGAAAAGGTAATGATTTAAAACACTATCTAAATTGGAGACCATGGTCAGAATACATGGAAGTATATGGTAAAAAATTATAAAACAGAAAACATAGAAGTTACAATTACAGAAAACATTTGCTGATATATGTCTTGTCTCTGATATACAAATGTGTAATAAATAAAAAAAGAGTATAACAGGGTGATCAATGCTAAAATGTTATTATAATTGCATTCAGTTGCATTCAGTTGTGTGGAATTGTATAACTTTACTTTTTTCCTTTCTGTACCCGCTCCCCTTTCCTTTTGATGAAAAAACTAAATAAATATTGATTTGAAAAAAAAAACACAGATTGTACTTAATGCTATGTACTGATTCCCAATGTGGAAATGGCATCATAGTTGTGTAAAAAAAAACAATAGGTGCCAGATCAATACCAAAAGAACACTCAATTAAAATAAATTTACACTTATAATGAACAAATACTCAAAGAACATGGCCATGGCAGAAGGTTTAGTTGACCTTAACAAGCAATAATACTACCCATGTGGTCCAACACGCCATCCCTGGAGCAATATCATTTAATAGCTATGCAAGAAATCCATCATTATGGATCCCAAGGTTCATCAGTAACACCCCCGCATCCACATTAGCTTCCCAGCGCATGAGGTTGGTATTAATAGACATCCCGTACCAGACATAACTATCACTTCTTTCAACCCAAGGGCAGTAAGCTCAAAATGTATTCCAACATCCCAACCAATCTTCTTTCCATTTTGCATTACATGATGTTATTGATGATATCACTGTTCTTAAGCAACCAATACATAGGCCAATTCACACACTCAACCCATGCAGCATATGGCCAGACCGCATGCAATACCAAAATGCACTGACCCAATACTCAAGCAGAACTATTGGATAAGTGGAAAAGTAGCCAGACAAGCTGATGACCTATAAGGCAGGTGCATTTTTTTGGATGTTGACGTCTCCAATTTTTGGGGGCCTGAACAAACAGAGACACATCTATTGCAGTATTAGTATTTACCTTCTGTGCATCCGAGCCAACAGCTTTGAGTCCTTAGTCCAAGTGACTGTGGAGTCCTCATGGATGTCTCTGAACTGACAGAACAATTTTAGATTTCCAGAATAGTCAGGGAACTTTTCAGCCTGTATGTTGTGCAGTAACTTGGGAGCTGAAAATGCAATAAACATTTTATTGTAAATGTCTGTTCAGAGTTCAGATTCTGGACTGGTTCCTCCACTCTGTAAGCCAACAGTGATGTGTTCAACAATGTGTTCAATGCAAGGAACATTTTTATATGACTAGCCAGTAGTTGTTTTAGCTATATTTAGGGGGTCCTGGCAGGGACAACATTTTGGAATATTGAAGAATTGCTGTGGGATAGCAGTTATAGAAGGAAGAGATGTTGCCTTTAGTAACAGAGGGATAATAGTCTCTGGGAAGGGAGTGTGACTGTGGGATAGCAGGTATAGTAGGGAGAGATGGTGTCTATAGTAACAGTGAGATAATAGTCTCTGGGAAGGGAGTGTGACTGTGGGATAGCAGGTATAGTAGGGAGAGATGGTGTCTATAGTAACAGTGGATAATAGTCTCTGGGAAGGGAGTGTGACTATGGGATAGCAGGTATAGTAGGGAGAGATGGTGTCTATAGTAACAGTAGATAATAGTCTCTGGGAAGGGAGTGTGACTGTGGGATAGCAGGTATAGTAGGGAGAGATGGTGTCTATAGTAACAGTGGGATAATAGTCTCTAGGAAGGGAGTGTGACTGTGGGATAGCAGGTATAGTAGGGAGAGATGGTGTCTATAGTAACAGTGGATAATAGTCTCTGGGAAGGGAGTGTGACTATGGGATAGCAGGTATAGTAGGGAGAGATGGTGTCTATAGTAACAGTAGATAATAGTCTCTGGGAAGGGAGTGTGACTGTGGGATAGCAGGTATAGTAGGGAGAGATGGTGCCTATAGTAACAGTGGATAATACTCTATCGGAAGGGACTGTGACTGTGGGATAGCAGGTATAGTAGGGAGAGATGGTGCCTATTGTAACAGTGGGACAATAGTCGCTGGGAAATGACTGTGACTGTTGGATAACAGGTATAGTAGGGAGAGATGGTGCCTATAGTAACAGTGGATAATAGTCACTCGGAAGGGAGTGTGACTGTGGGATAGCAGGTATAGTAGGGAGAGATGGTGCCTATAGTAAAAGTGGATAATAGTCTCTGGGAAGGGAGTGTGTCTGTGGGAGAGCAGGTATAGTAGGGAGAGATGGTGCCTATAGTAACAGTGGGGATAATAGTCTCTTGGAAGGGAGTGTGACTGTGGGATAGCAGGTATAGTAGGGGGAGATGGTGCCTAAAGTAACAGTGGGATAATAGTCTCTGGGAAGGGACTGTGGCTGTTGGATAGCAGGTACAGTAGGGACAGATGGTGCCTATAGTAACAGTGGGATAATAGTCTCTGGGAAAGGAGTGTGACTGTGGGATAGCAGGTATAGTAGGGAGAGATGGTGTCTATAGTAACAGTGGGATAATAGTCTCTGGGAAAGGAGTGTGACTGTGGGATAGCAGGTATAGTAGGGAGAGATGGTGCCTATAGTAAAAGTGGATAATAGTCTCTGGGAAGGGAGTGTGACTGTGGGATAGCAGGTATAGTAGGGAGAGATGGTGCCTATAGTAACAGGGGATAATAGTCTCTGGGAAGGGAGTGTGACTGTGGGATAGCAGGTATAGTAGGGAGAGATGGTGCCTATAGTAACAGTGGATAATAGTCTCTGGGAAGGGAGTGTAACTGTGGGATAGCAGGTATAGTAGGGAGAGATGGTGCCTATAGTAACAGTGGGATAATAGTCTCTGGGAAGGGAGTGTGACTGTGGGATAACAGGTATAGTAGGGAGAGATGGTGCCTATAGTAACAGTGGATAATAGTCTCTGGGAAGGGAGTGTGACTGTGGGATAGCAGGTATAGTAGGGAAAGATGGTGCCTATAGTAACAGTGGGATAATAGTTGCTGGGAAACGACTGTGACTGTTGGATAACAGGTATAGTAGGGAGAGATGGTGCCTATAGTAACAGTGGATAATAGTCTCTGGGAAGGGAGTGTGACTGTGGGATAGCAGGTATAGTAGGGAAAGATGGTGCCTATAGTAACAGTGGGATAATAGTCGCTGGGAAATGACTTTGACTGTTGGATAACAGGTATAGTAGGGAGAGATGGTGCCTATAGTAACAGTGGATAATAGTCTCTGGGAAGGGAGTGTGACTGTGGGATAGCAGGTATAGTAGGGAGAGATGGTGCCTATAGTAACAGTGGGATAATAGTCTCTGGGAAGGGAGTGTGACTGTGCGATAGCAGGTATAGTAGGGAGAGATGGTGCCTATAGTAACAGTGGGGATAATAGTCTCTTGGAAGGGAGTGTGACTGTGGGATAGCAGGTATAGTAGGGGGAGATGGTGCCTAAAGTAACAGTGGGATAATAGTCTCTGGGAAGGGACTGTGGCTGTTGGATAGCAGGTATAGTAGGGACAGATGGTGCCTATAGCAACAGTGGGATAATAGTCGCTGGGAAACGACTGTGACTGTTGGATAGCAGGTATAGTAGGGAGAGATGGTGTCTATAGTAACAGTGGGATAATAGTCTCTGGGAAAGGAGTGTGACTGTGGGATAGCAGGTATAGTAGGGAGAGATGGGCCTATAGTAACAGTGGATAATAGTCTCTGGGAAGGGAGTGTGACTGTGGGATAGCAGGTATAGTAGGGAGAGATGGTGCCTATAGTAACAGTGGATAATAGTCTCTGGGAAGAGAGTGTGACTGTGGGATAGCAGGTATAGTAGGGAGAGATGGTGCCTATAGTAACAGTGGGATAATAGTCTCTGGGAAGGGAGTGTGACTGTGGGATAGCAGGTATAGTAGGGAGAAATGGTGTCTATAGTAACAGTGGGATAATAGTCTCTGGGAAGGGAGTGTGACTGTGGGATAGCAGGTATAGTAGGGAGAGATGGTGCCTATAGTAACAGTGGATAATAGTCTCTGGGAAGGGAGTGTAACTGTGGGATAGCAGGTATAGTAGGGAGAGATGGTGCCTATAGTAACAGTGGGATAATAGTCTCTGGGAAGGGAGTGTGACTGTGGGATAACAGGTATAGTAGGGAGAGATGGTGCCTATAGTAACAGTGGATAATAGTCTCTGGGAAGGGAGTGTGACTGTGGGATAGCAGGTATAGTAGGGAAAGATGGTGCCTATAGTAACAGCGGGATAATAGTTGCTGGGAAACGACTGTGACTATTGGATAGCAGGTATAGTAGGGAGAGATGGTGTCAATAGTAACAGTGGATAATAGTCACTGGGAAGGGAGTGTAACTGTTGGATAGCAGGTATAGTAGGGAGAGATGGTGTCAATAGTAACAGTGGATAATAGTCACTGGGAAGGGAGTGTAACTGTGGGATAGCAGGTATAGTAGGGAGGGATGGTGCCTATAGTAACAGTGGGATAATAGTCTCTGGGAAGAGAGTGTGACTGTGGGATAGCAGGTATAGTAGGGAGAGATGGTGCCTATAGTAACAGTGGGATAATAGTCTCTGGGAAGGGAGTGTGACTGTGGGATAGCAGGTATAGTAGGGAGAAATGGTGTCTATAGTAACAGTAGGATAATAGTCTCTGGGAAGGGAGTGTGGCTGTGGGATAGCAGGTATAGTAGGGAGAGATGGTGCCTATAGTAACAGTGGGGATAATAGTCTCTTGGAAGGGAGTGTGACTGTGGGATAGCAGGTATAGTAGCGGAGATCGTGCCTAAAGTAACAGTGGGATAATAGTCTCTGGGAAGGGACTGTGGCTGTTGGATAGTAGGTATAGTAGGGAGAGATGGTGCCTATAGTAACAGTGGATAATAGTCTCTGGGAAGGGAGTGTGACTGTGGGATAGCAGGTATAGTAGGGAGAGATGGTGCCTATAGTAAAAGTAAATAATAGTCTCTGGGAAGGGAGTGTGACTGTGGGATAGCAGGTATAGTAGGGAGAGATGGTGCCTATAGTAACAGTAAATAATAGTCTCTGGGAAGGGAGTGTGACTGTGGGATAGCAGGTATAGTAGGGAGAGATGGTGCCTATAGTAACAGTGGATAATAGTCTCTAGGAAGGGAGTGTGACTGTGGGATAGCAGGTATAGTAGGGAGAGATGGTGTCTATAGTAACAGTGGATAATAGTCTCTGGGAAGGGAGTGTGACTGTGGGATAGCAGGTATAGTAGGGAGAGATGGTGCCTATAGTAACAGTGGATAATAGTCTCTGGGAAGGGAGTGTGACTGTGGGATAGCAGGTATAGTAGGGAGAGATGGTGCCTATAGTAACAGTGGATAATAGTCTCTGGGAAGGGAGTGTGACTGTGGGATAGCAGGTATAGTAGGGAGATATGCCTATAGTATAGTATAGTATAGTATAGTGTATGTTTAACATATGTTTAATTCTTTAGTAAAGGAAACATAAATTGACTTTTCAGTGGGGCTTAGTAACATCTAGTTACATCAGATACATGTATTTCTGAAAGGAAGTCGATAGAAAGAAGACTTTGGGTACAGAGACTTTGCACCCTGAAAACGAATAAAGGCCACCTACACAATAGAGAATCAGTGCATAGAATAGTACCAGGTGATTTAATCCTATGAATTACTGATGAATAGTAAAGCAGGGCATGTGAGTCCTACTCAGTTAGCAGATGTCGACCACTTTTAAATGGCTTGAAAAAAGCCTGTGTAGTGTGAGCTGCTTCTGGGGAGCTCCTGTTTCACTGCAGGCTATAAACCTGTTGGCACTAGATTTTATTGGGACCCTAAACCAATCAGGTGTCATAAAATAAGTGGCAGTAATGACACAGCCTATGATACAAAAATGAAATTATAGATATCAACTTGGGTGACCCCATAAGCATTGTTCAGATCATAGTTATTTCATTCAGAGCATTGGAACGTAGGCTGCACACACACCAATGATCAGAACTAAATGGTAAAACAGAAGATCCCTACTCTGCTGACTGCTACCAATCACCATTCAGAGCAGAAGGAAACATGACTACCGAGGATAAAATCTGACTCTCCAGTAGCAACTTGTGTCCCCAATGAGTGTTGTAAGGTTTGTGTCTGGGAAAAAATGGAACACTATGGCCAAAAACCTGGCAGCTTTGTGTCTTATGGTCTTATAGTCTGGTCTATTGTCACCATCTTGCTCTGCTCTTCTAGTAGTTCTAATGGAATTCAAACATGCATGGGATCCATGTAAGACATTTTATAACTCTAATAAGGAGAGTTATGGGACAACTGGTCCTTTTCTGCTGCTCTTTCCTATGCAGAAATATTACCTACAACACAACCCCTAGTGATTTGATTTGTATATATATATTTCCTCACCTTTATTGTCTTTACTTTTCCCAGATGAAGCTGAAGTCTCCATCTTGTCCTCCTTTTTAACGAGCTTTTCTTTATCTCCTGGCAATTCCTCCTTTACCCCCAATGCCTGTTTGTCATGGATCTTTGCATGTGAGCCGGATTCCTTCCCTTGTACATGTAATGTTCTTTTAGTCGTATTATTTTCTACTTTGATTTCCAGCATATCAACTGGAGTTTGTGAGCCACTTGGTTTTTGGAGTTCGTTTGCTAATGTGTTTAGGCCTTGGGGCTTTTGGCTGCTATCTTTTCTAGTATCCAACTCAATAGTTTGATATACATCAGAATCCTCAGAGATAAATAACAGCTCTTGGGAATTTGGAATGTCATCTGCATTATCGTCCTCATCTGAATCTTTGTGCTCTGTTCCACCAGAAGAACCTTGTTCCTCTGGCTTTGATGTCAAGGTGGTCAATGCTGTACTATTACCCAGTTTTACTTTACAGATACCACCACCATTTAGAAGTTCTCTGTTACTAGTCAAATTCCCACTGTAGATCTGCAGCAATTGTTCTGTGCCTTGAAGCCCCTCAGTTAGACTTTCACAAGAAGGTTTCCCTTTGGTTTTGGTGCTACTGCTACTGCAGGGAGCTTTGCCTTTGATTGGGATGGAGTTGTCAGCACAAGACACATTCTTACTGGGCTTTAAATTCACAGGTTGTGAATCTTTTAAGACTTCTTGATTTGTATGCCTTCTTTTAGCATCTGGAATTTTATCTTTTTGAAGTTCTTGCATAGACAAACCCTTTGCTTTCTTTGTTATATCTAAAAAATTCATTTTGAGTTGATCTGTGACTCCACGGCTAAACATTCCACCATAGTCTGTATTTTTATAACAAGGGTTACTGCCCTGCTCAGTATTTCTATCGATTCCTGCTAAAGTATCCACAACATTCTCTGTTTTAGAGTCCAATGAGCCTTTAACATTTACAGATTCAGTAAGTTGGGTTCCTTTTTCCATTTTGCCTAAAGAAAACTGTGAACCAGGAAACAAGCTTTCTCCCAAAATGTCTTTATTTTCAAATGGCTGGGTATAATGTGTATTTTCCTCCAATAAAGTTAAAGAAATGTCCTTTGGCATGATGTTAGGTTTGTTAAAAGAACAGTCATTTTGTATCATGGGGAGACCGTTGGTATCATTTCCAGAAACTTCCGTGGAGGTTTTGTATTTCGGGCTTAACTGGCTGCTTTTTTCAGACAGAAGGCTGCAGAGTTTATTGCCACTTGTAACCTGTAAATCCAATAAAATAAAAGGATTTTGTTGAATATCAAAAGAAAGATGCTCATTTTGATCCATATCACTGTAGTTGACATTCAAAGCGCTAATTGCTGTATGTGTATCTTTTATTTATCATAAAGTATAATATATTATAATTAAATTTTCTAAAAAACATTTTTAAAATGTTTTATTTTTTTGGACCTGGATTGGCTTTCGTAGGCAGGAGCCAAGCAGTTCGGTTTTCTTGCCCTACATGAATAGATCTGCTCAATTGCAAGGTCACCAGATAAATGGATCTTTGCCTGGGCCATATCCGTCCGATCTAACCTTTAGGTAAGAATCACACCATAACATGGGCAGTGGCTTAAAAATATGTTACTGGATTCCACAGTAAATTCAATTTAAACATTGCGAAGTTGACATATTCTACCTGGACACATTAAAACTGCTCATTAATTGGGCTTTACTGGGCCCTCTGCACTCCTGGGCAGACCTTTCAGTAATGCAGAACTCATTCAAGAGTATATTCTAACTTGTCTGCAGACCTTAGGGAGTCCCCCATACCTGGGCCATGCAGAATTGGTCAAGAAAGACCAAGAAGGGCGCTTTCATCAGCCTGTGAGTGGCCACATCTATATTTCATTCATCTGCAAAAGATTCATTGAGGTCTGATTGTGGAATCCAGACTGGAACACAGGGCACTTTAGGTACTTTTCAGACAAAGAACATGGTCCAGAGAACCTTACATGGTCTTTAGTGGTGCACTTCAATTATTTTTACAATATAGTTATCATGTATCGTGATAAGTCATCATGTAGAAGAGGTCTGAATGGTTATAATAGGGTGGGGGATGCAGTCTTACTTAAAAAAAAAAAAAGATGTCATAATTAACAGGAAGTACCATTGTGATAAACCCTAACGTTATGCCATTAGAGGGTTGGTGCAAGTGAATAAAAGAAGCCCATCCAACCCAAAGTCATGCTCAAATGTTTTGCTGGTGGCCTTTACACTTGATGGAAGGCTGGCTAAAAGAAAACTAACAGCATGAAGCAAATGCCTCAAATATTCTTCAACCCTTCCATGTTCCAGTGTGAACTTGGCCCCTTGACACTACATGTGAAATGCATGAAACCTGCCCACCTGCCCTGGAAACACAGGTCTGACACTGGAGCTAAGAAGTGCAGGGCTATGAAGGACTCAGAAATGCCTTTTTAAGGAGGTACCAGATGTAAATTTGCACAATTTTAGTAGCATTCATTAGCAACAGGTTATTAGCAACCTATTGGGTTGTAGTAATCAAACATGGTGCCAGTTACAGGGCACATGGTGAAGCCTACTGACGGAGATTTACCTATTATCCAACCCACCAAACCTATGGTGGTTGATATCAGCCACTCACACTCCTTGCTGGAGCTTTAGGCTGCTCAGTTACATAAGGGTTTGTTTCCATGACTTATGCTTTACTGAGGTCTTATGCTCCATGACTTATCTTAACATCTATAGCACATAGGGTTGCCACCTTTTCTGGAAAAAAATACCGGCCTTCCTATATATTTATCTTTTTTTCCTATTAATAACATTGGGTTCATCCATCATTTTTACCGGCCAGGCACATCGCTACTGGTCTTCTTCTACTTTAAATTGGGCCTTCACATAACCCTTATACCTTAAATGAACTATTTAGGGATGATTAAACATTACATCCCTTTCCCTAAAACACTTAATTACACAACATACTGTACTTCAGAGGATGCTGAAAAAACAAACACTATTTGTTTAACAGGCTGTTAGAGGATAAATATGGAGGATATTTTGCTTGCTTACGCAGGTTATAGATTGTGGGGTCTGTGCAAATGTCACTTAAGAATGTTCTGTAAAGTCTGCAACTTGAGCACATAGAGCTGCTAATGTAATGAAGGCAGGTAAGAGGGAAGTCATTGATTTATGGATGGCCACTATTGGAAAAAGATTTTGGACCTTGCCACCCGGATGGCCTTAATTTAAATCTGAAACTGGAGACTCTTATGAGAGAACTAAGAAGCCAAAGGCCTCGTGTTTCATCGTTTAATCTCATCCTCCTGACTCTTTTACTGCTCTATGGAAAATGCTTGGCACTTTATATATAAAAGTATTAGACAATACCAGCCCTTGGGACTTTCTGTTGGTGGCAGCCAATACTGAGGCCCAAAAGACATGACTAGCCTGCTCTTAGCAGCAAAACTTTGACCTCTTATCACATGCTGCTTATTAGCCCTCAAGTCCTGAAACTAGAGTTACCGGCCTTCCTATATTCTTGCTGTTTGTTCTTATTAATAACATTAGCATCAAGCATAATTTTTACTGGCCAGGCTGGTAATGTACCGGGCAGGTGGCAACCCTACCTGCAACTAGTCATGAGCGAATTGTTTCTGCACACACGGATTTCTAGAGAAATTTTGTGTTTTTCCATCGGAAACACTCATTGAGTTTGATGTCTTTTATGGAATAAAATGGCCAAAAACAACCTTGTTGACATCAATGCATATTATGTTGAAAGAGGGGACACACACTATGTAGGGATGACTAAACATTACAACCTCTTCTTGGTTCATTCAAATTATAAAGGGAAATTGTTACTGACAAAAAAACTATATTGAATGTATAATGAACCTGAAGAACAGTCTCTTTTCCTTCTTTTTTAATGTTGTTTTGTTTTTTCTCCTGCCATCTTGCTTTCCACATCCTTTCCCTCCTTCCCACCTCTCCATCTCTTCTAATCTTTCTTAAAAAAACGTTCTGGTCTTGTTTCATCTCCTGTTTTCTCCTCTTCCTTCTATATATTCTCTTTTATCATTGGTTCATGTTACCCTGCTGGTTCTCCTAGTTCCCTGGAGGAGTGGCCTAATGCTTCTCCACCCACATGTACTGCTGACCTGATGTGTACAGGACCCCATGTGAACTGAGAGACACATTCAGAGCTGATTCTGTGCAAGATAAAAATAGGTTCTGTTGTAAACTAAGGGGAAAAACTTTGCAAGTCTGCAGTTCATGTGTCTTGTCTCATACAGGGGAATGTAATATTGGTCGCTAACGTATGCAATGAAAATAAATGTTGGCAAAGTTGGCTTTGTGAATACTTTGCTCTTGGAGTCTTCTCGCCAGGTCCCACCTAGGATTTTTTTGCACTTCCTGCCTTTCACTTAGCACTTAGCACCCATAGAAAAAGGTATTGACACTCAAAAATGTAATGCAAAAACCCATAAAAAAAGCACTGCATCAACAGCTCTGTTGATGCAAAGCATCCCTTTTCCTATCTTAGTACAGGACCCTGTTGTGTTTTGTGCCCATTGACATTTCCTAGGCTGGGCATCTGAATGGCATATAAGCTATGGGCTGCCCAAGCGATGTCCACATTCCACCTCCAGCATGTCCCTTATACATACAGCAGTGCTCAGTATTCTGGGAGAAGTGCTGAAGGGTTCAGGTATAAGAGCAAATGGGGCAGGGTGCAAAAATAATACTGTATTAAGTTGTGTTTCTATGAAATAACACAGCTAATCATGTTTGATGAATACTGCAGCTAACATATATTTTGTATCTGTGAGTTCACAATAAGAACTTTACGAGCAATATTTATTTCGGCTAAAAGCCACATGGAACATGGTTTGTAGCCTGTCTCTGGCCCCATAAAAGTGTCCCTATTCTGTTATATTCTGTTATATCCATGTTCATGCCTTAGCCCCTAAAGTAATACAAAAAGACAATCTTCTGCTGAATGGGTTAACATACACCCGAGCTATATATTCTGTGCATAAGAATTTATATCAGATGTCCCCATACAGCTGTCCCCAACCCTATTAAAGACTCCAGCTCTTACCAGCCTTTATCTATAATTAGGAGAGCTTAATTGATTGGCTGACTCTTTATTTTAATCATTTGTTTCCCTCTCTCCCAGCCGTAGCTGTCACTCACACCTCCCTGAATGGTTGCTTGGATTTAAACACTCCTTTTCTCCAAAAAGACACAATAGTCACAGGCACAGAGGCATTTGGCAGAAGGGGAAACTTACTGTAAGTGCAGTGTTTTCCTTGGAGTTCCTTCCTGCAGGGCATTCTATGTTACAGCAGCACTTGTTGGCCACCTGTTGCTCCAGAAGCTTGGAAACCGCATCTGCTGATTTCTTGTAGTCTTGCCCTTCATTTTTCTCTTTACTCTGGGATGGAAGAGCTCTATTTATGTCAGTTAAACTTATACCGTAGAACTTTTGGTTTGATTCCACCTCTGGGGACTTTGAGGGACCATTCTCTCCAAGAGGCATGAACTTTATCTCTTCCAGGTACTGCTTCTCACTTGCTGTCTCCGTGCCGGGTGAGGTCGGTATAAAAGAAGTCTCCATGTGTTCATCTGTCTGTGGGTTCATACATTTAATATTTACCGAGGTGTCATTACTGTTTGCCGAGAGGTGTTCCACTAGAGTATGACCAAGGAATTGTTTGCCATGAGTAGACAGTTCTCCAACAAGGCTGTTCTCTTTGTTATCTTCCTCAATGCCAGCCTGGTCATTCTGAATGGCGGCTGCAGAGAAAGGCAGTTTACATCTCTCTTTGCTTTTCACACTGGAGGTTTCATCTTGTTGGTGCCTCACAGTTATAACCATCTCTGACTGTAGAGCTTCCAGGCGATCCCTGGAGAGTACAGCTTCTTCTGTTGGCTGTGGGGGAGTCTGGGAGAGTCCAGTTAAGGCACCCTCCTCATCTACACTGTTATCCGACACTTCATTCAAAGCAGTCACACCACTAGGAGCAAGATCACACCCATTTAGGTAATCCAGGCTTTGCTTTGTCTCATCGCACTGGTCACTTTCCAGTAAAGATCTAGGGTCAGAGTCTAACAGGGCCGGTTCCAAGATTCCATTGGTATAATCGGTCATGACATCAGAACATTCCAAATAATTGAGACGATCATCAAAAAGTTCCTCTTCTGAAGGCAGCTGAGTGTCCCAGTATGGCTTTGCATACATGTACCAGTAATTAGTGCCAAGCCACGTACAATACACACGATCCATATTGTGTGTGTGGCACGTGAAAAAATTATCACCAAATTCTTTATTTTCCTTGTTTCCGATAACCTGAGTTTTTTGGGTGTTTATTGGGTCTAACACAAGCTTGGAATGTTGGGTTGCATCAGTTCCAGCATCCAAAATCAAACTTTTTTTGTTGTTCTCTACCCAATTTTCATTTTCTGAGCTCTGATCACCTGGGATGCCCATTAAGTACTCAATAAATGAATCAATATTAAGGTTTTGGTCATATTCGGGTCCCTCTGTGTTTGGAAATTCCTCCATTGCTCCAAGTCTTTGGCTTAAAGTAAAAATACCCCAAAATTATTTTTCGACTTGTGTTATGCACTTCTCAAAGGAACAGACTCGAAACATTCCAGTATTGGGTTTGTGACCATCAAACCATTAGGGATTGCCTTCATGGTGCTGTTATGTTTGCTAGCTCTTTGGTTCATTCCTATAGGGCAAAATAATAAGAAAATGAAATTATATAGGGATGAACAGGGTTGTAGGAACCTTAGACTGAGCAACTATGAATTCTCAAAACAATTACTGTTCTATTTAGCTTTTCCTAATAATAATAGTAATAGTAATACAAGTATGGGATCTGTTATCCGGAAACCCGTTATTCTGAAAGCTCCGGATTATGGAAAGGCTGTTCCCCATAGACTCCCTTGTATCCTAATAATCTGAATTTTTAAAAATAATTTCCTTTTTCTCTGTAATAATATAACAGTAGCTTTTACTTAATCCCAACTAAGATATAATTAATCCTTATTGGAAGCAGCCTATTGGGTTTATTTAATGTTTACATGATTTTCAAGTAGACTTGAGGTATGAAGATCCAAATTATGAAAAGATTCATTATCCAGGAAACCCCAGGTCCCAAGCATTCTGGATAATAGGTCCCATATCTGTAGTCCTAAGTCTTGTGAGCTCTAGAGGACACTGTTTTGTTAGGGTTAGGGCAGAGGTTTGCTTTTGGGACGCCAACTTTTTTAAGAAATGTTTATAACTTTTTGGCATACAGGATATGATGTCACTGACATAAGATTGAGGAGGCTGTAGCTTCATCTTATCAGTTCACCAGGTATAAGGTGACGAAGGAAACGCTGGCGAAAGGGCACAAAACTTCGCTAGTGATGTACTTTTTTGCTCGCGAATTGTCTTTTACACCTGTTAGTGAATTAGCGATGTCCCTGCAAATTGGATTTCAGGTGAATTTTCACTAGCGACGGGCACTTAACCCTTTATTAAATTTGCCCCATGTATATCATAGCCCTTAGGCTATGGGCACACAGGCTTTTGGGTCCGTCTGTTGTCAGGCTGGGTATTTCTCCAGGCTGAGAGAAGCAGATCTGCTCAGTGCCCCTGCTCCATTGATTTGAATAGCTCTCAGTCTGTAACTATATGCAGGTTGACAACAGCCGGAGCCAACAACCTGTGTGCCTATAGCCTTACAATTTAATATCTTACTCTGGAGATGATCATGGTTTGCCTCATGCAGTACAGCTAGTCCATAGATAAAGAAGTTACCTTATATCACCTTATACCATGGTGAGTTAGGAGGCGCTAAACAAAGTCTCCGTAGGACTTCTTTATGGATTGGGTACATCAGTCCAGTCCAGCTCCAGTCTTCATCCCGGGCACCACTAACCCAACAACTGTAGCCAATGGCCTGTGAGACTCCAAAGTAGTGAGAAGAATCTAAGTGTAAGAAAAGAAAAAAAAAGAAGTGATTTAATTGAGGGTACGTATATGCAGGTACATCTAGTGTATTTTTCCCTTCACTGATCAATTTGTACCATAGGGCACATTCCTATAGAATAATGGGGCCTGAATAAAGTAGATCATGGGTGATCAGTGATGGATAACTGGATGGAGGATGAAGTGAGAAGATTATACAAGGTGTTTCTGTTATTCGTGTGCATTGTGCTTCTTCAGATGATGAGTAAGTTGGGGGTGCTCCAAACAACAATGTTCATTCTATTTGCCCTCTATGGTAACACAGAGAACATGGAATGTTGTCACTTTTTCAAGCCCTTTTTGTACCCACAACACATTCCTGGAGCTGTTCCCAAACAAGCAGAGATAATGAAGGGATCATTAAGCAAAGCGGAGAAAAGGCACCCCACCTGTTCCATTACTGAATGATGTACAATGCAGTAATGTGTTTGCCAAGTAGAAGCTCATCTACTGCTTTGCACAATCAGCCACTACAACAGAGATTTATAAAATGTCCATTAATGACCAAAAAGCTAAATCTTACACAACTGTAGGTAAGGGCTTAATTCTGTTCTGCAGAAGGGAATTCCATTTAGTTCTCAGCCTAAGGCAAGGGGTGTCATGGGGTATCCCTATTGTAGGCATAGTAAGGTGATGCCAAGTTAAGCCTTTTTGGCATGGGATGCAGAAGATGGACGGTGCCTGAGAACCTAAGGAAAAATGCCCCAGTTAAAAGATGGACCTTGAGGTATCAGAGGACCTCAGTGGGACTCCACTTGGAGAGAGGTCTGTCCTTCTTATAGCTCACCCTAGACATCAGAGTTAGGTGTTGGTTAGATAGCAATAGCAAACCAGGGTACTGACAACAAGAGTGGAGGGGTGAAAACCAAAGGGGATGTCCATGAGATTAGGGACTCCAGTGAGTAGTCATAGACATTCCCTTGGAATGTCTATGACTACTTACACAACTGTAAGTGCTGTTGTGAACTACCTATAAGGTGGCTTCTGATTTATTAGACGCTATATTGACGCTATATAGAGTCACACACTGTGCTCTACCTGTAAATATCTGTTAATGGTTACCCTTGCAATGACCAATGGTGCTTAGTTTATTGAAACTGTAGGGTGCTGACCCTTTCCTACCATACTCTGCAAGGAAGTAGCTGGGAGAATTTGTGCATACCCAAAAAGCCAATGTTGCCCAACCAACCATGGTATAAGTACATTAAGTCATGTAAAAAATCTAGTGTTTTGTTGTAAAAAGCCAAAAATGCACAAGGGTAGTGGGTAATGGTATCCCAGTTTAGGATAATGTTGGTGACTTCGGTGGTATATCTGCTATTGACAAATATCCCCTTCTCCTGACATAGAAAGTGGTTGTGGGTAGATTTGGGCATAGTGTGGGTCAGTCTGTGTGTGGTTTGGGTGTATCAAGACATGGTCAATGAAATGGGTTGTATCAGGAATACCTTTGTTCCCTAAGCCAGCCAACTGGAAGACTGGAATTGGAAGGCCCCTCAAGAGGAGCATGAGAGCAGGGACTGTATAAAAAAGGCAGCACCCAGGTTCCCAACTACCCAATTGCCCTGAAGCTTGAGGTCTCAAAAAATGACATAATGCTACACGGGAAGAGTATGGATCACATTTAGTAATACGGTTATTCTCAATACATAATCGAAAGTAAGTGTCCCTCCTTCTTCATATCCCTCAGGGGCACTGCAGGGCAGTTGGGTTGCTGATTGCCCTCTGCTGGTAGCTAGAAGCAGTTGCCATGCTCAGGACATCATATTCTAGTTAGCAGATTCTCTTTGACAGCTTGTGTATTAATTCCAGAGGCAAATGTTATACAGACAGAAAGCAATCAAATACTCCTGTTTAGATATCACGGGGACTTTGATAGCTAATGCCTGGAAAATCCCAAATAATTCCCCTTCACAACGGCCTAATCCCAGGCTTGTTTTTGTGCAAGCACGCAACCCAGGTAAGCTTTCTTTCCCAGCTATTTAAAGTCAGCTAAATATAGTTGTTTCTCCCTGACAAAGTGCGTGACTTCAACAACACACGGACCATGGAAACATTTGGATGAACGAGGAGCAAAATCATCCCTTGTATGTGCACTATACAAAACCCGGTTCTGGAACCCTGCAGGCTCCGCACATTTGCCATGAGCATATTCCTAAATAAATCAATCACTGGGTATTAAAAGATCTTACTCATGCCTGGTATTAAAAGGTTTTACACACACACACACTGCTACTATGTGAATTGTTAACCTTATAAGTGGGGCACATTGCTCTCACATTCTTCACATACAATACTGGCCAGATTTGAACTCTAAAGCTGAGCCCATTATCCAATTTATTAGGCTTTAGATTTCCATTATACATTATAGCCTTAACCCTGCAATTAAAATAAAAGAATCCCAAGTCTCAATTTGATCAAAATCTGTAGGTTTCCTGGGCCTTCAAGATATAATAAGATTATAACTTTGGAAAATGGGAATTAGAATTTATTTAAAATGTATGGTGATAGTTCCTACTTTAGACTGTAGGTGGCACCAAATTCAAAAGTTGGTATTGGTGGGGTTGGTGCTGGGCCTAAAGTTAAAGGAGAAGGAAAGTTACAGAAGCAGTTTATTGCCAATAGATTAGCCACAATAGTACAAGCTATAACACTATATTTATTCTGTAGAATGCTTTATCATACCTGATTAAACCACTCTAGAAGCTCTGTTTCTTTAGGATAGCAGCTGCCATATTAGCTTGCTGTAGACATCACTTCCTGCCTGAGTCTCTCCCTGCTCACTCATAGCTCTGAGCTCAGATTACAGCAGGGAGGGGCAAAGAGGGAGAGAGAGCAAACTGAGCATGCTCAAGCCCAAGCCCTGGAGGTTTAAGCTATAAACAGGAAGTCTGATACAGAAGCCCATGTGTACACAATAGAAGGAAGGAAATCTTTGAGCAGGGAAGTTTAAAGCTCCAAAAGCGTGGAAACTAGGGGAAGACATGCAGAAAAGGAACACACCACCCACCGTTGCACTCTAGAGTTTTTGTGCAAGGTCAGGTAGCATTCATAGCTGTTTTGGGGAAACATAACTGTTCCAGGTCTGTCAGCCTGGAGAACTAGTAAATAGGAGGACCCTGAAAAAAAAATTGCCACTACTCATCACAATGCTATCACATTTGGGGGGTTATTTATCAAAATCTGAAAAGTTCTCACAGTTTTATAAAAATGACTCCGTCCAAAATAGATTTTTCCCCCCTATTTTTTAAATAAATTTTCCCGAAAATTTCTTGTGCAGAAAAAAAATTGATAAAACGCTTAATAAAAATAAGAGTACAATCAGAAAAAATGGATTTTAATAAATAACCCCCCAAGTGACGTCATACGTGGTGCACCCTCAGCCTAAAGTGAAATCATGTGCATGGGCAAATGATCACCTGAAGTTACTGAACTGTATCTACGCATGCGCAAGTGCTCCTAAATGCTATTGTGCATGTGCACCTTGGAATTTAAAGGTAACTGTGAAAAAAACATGGGAATATGGTGGAGTGACTGGAAACTGAGGGAAATGGGGCTAAAATCGGGTTACCCCACAAAAAATAGGGGGGTTGACAGCTCTGGGGTTTACAACACATCTGTGACTCCAAGTCCTGTTATAAAGATATAAAGAAACTTTGCCATAAAGCAGGAGAGGACTGCTGTTGCTGGGAGGATATATAACCACAGGTATGGGATCCGTTATCCAGAATCCCGTTATCCAGAAAGCTCGACCGTCTCCCATAGACTCCATTTTATACAAATAATTAAATTTTTTAAAAATAATTTCCTTTTTCTGTGTAATAATAAAACAGTAGCTTGTACTTGATCCCAACTAAGATATAATTAATCCTTATTGGAAGCAAAACCAGCCTATTGGGTTTATTTAATATTAGGGATGCAGAATCCACTATTTTGAATTTGGCTGAACCTCCAGATCCTTCATGAAAGATTTGGCCGAATACTGAATTTGCATATGCAAATTAGGATTCGGTCAGTGTCGGACTGGGACACCAGGGGCCCACCCAAAAACCTTTGACCAGGGACCCACCAATTAATCTTAGACCAGGGGCCCACTCTCAGTATTATTATTCTTCCTCTGCTCACTCAACCTCTATTCTCCTAGTCTCTATTCTTTACATACTATAATCTATTTTTCCAACTAATTAGCCTCTTTGTTCTCAAAGAAATAGGGAATGACCATGAAATAGGCCAAATGTTTAGCAGCACGAGGGCCACTGACACCTGGGCCCACTGGAACTTTTCCTGGTATCCCGGAGGGCCTGTCGGACACTGGATTCGGTTCAGCCGGGCAGACGGATTCGGCTGAATCCTGCTGAAAAAGGCAGAATCCTGGCCAAATCCCAAACTGAATCCTAGATCCTGCATCCCCATTTAATATTTACATGATTTTCTAGTAGACAAGGTATGGAGATCCAAATTACACAAAGATCCATTATCTGGAATACCCCAGGTCCCGAGCATTCTGGATAACCGGTCCCATACCTGTATATATATTTACAATAAACACAATTCTGCTACCTAATATCCATTGTTTTCAGGAACAGAAATATCGATCTGATACATTTTTTAATTATTGTATCCTTCTTGGAAAGTGTCTCCCATCTGCTGTCCCATCCCTGACCTACTAACTGTCTCTGAGCTTTGGATGAATGTGAGTTACCAATGTTATATGAAACCAAAGCAGCTCAGAAATATAGAAATATTAACCATATGAAAATGGAACCCTGGTGACGCCGTTCAACAGCCCAGGCTGATGGGTCAGAATGTGCCACTCAGCAAAGCTTGGAGAAGTGAACGGGTCACGTTCCAGTAAGTCTCTGGCCAAACATAAAGCTCAGCGACTGTAGGAGATCAATCTTGTAAACCTGTCGTGTCCCTTCAAGATATTTCAACACAGAATATCATCAATTCAGCATTACAGGGGTGAGTGGGGTAAGTTTTCTAAATATAACCAATTCAAAATTCTGTACCATTTCTGAAATAATCAAGTTTCTCTTCACTATTCCTCTCTCAGCATCTGTTTCTCTTCATTCTGTCTTCATGCAGCAGTTGGGTGTCAGATATTTATTGACAGTTAGATCCAATATATCTTATAGGGGGGCTCCTTTTGCCTAGAAGATGTATTAGAGCTCACGCTATTAAACTCACCAGACATCATGTCTCTCTACATGCAGATTTTGTGCAAAATGCAGTTATTTTGTGAGATTTTGTTTGTACTGGAATCAGTTATTTGAGTGAGCTCTAATTCATCTGCTAGGAAAGGAAGATATATTGGATATATATATAAAGATATATTGGATCTAACTGTCAATGAATATCTGACACCTAACTCCTGAATGAAGACAGAATGAAGAGAAACAGATGCTGAGAGAGGGACTAAGCTTACATTAAATTTTAATTTTTGCAATAGTTCCCCTTTAAATTCATTTTGGAACCAGGTAGCAGTTTGGAACAGATGGTTAACACCCTAACCACTGGACCTCGGCCCTTGATTGGCCCATTTGCAGAAATACCTACTATATTGTGTGTATATTTAGGATCCAGCAGCAGAGGGTGAGTTTCTTTTTTCTGCATATTTAAATTAACCACATGAGGGCACCTGAGGGCTACCCCCTTAATTTGCCACGCTAGACATGGGCCCACACATGCCTATACGTTGAATACAACCCCTAATGACCAGTGAGGAATATTAGTTGCAGGCTGGTAAGAGGCCGGATAGGAAGACTAAAAACACAAAAATGAAGACCAACTGAAAAATTGCTTAGATCAGGCCCATCTATAAAATGTTTCCCCTTTAATAGAATATTTGCACTACCTTATTGCAGGAAGAAGTGTTAGCACGGCCAGACTACAGGACCACTACCTGTGGAAACCCGTTATCCAGAAAGCTCTGAATAACGGAAAGGCCGTCTCCCATTGACTCCATTTTATCCAAATAATCCACATTTTTAAAAATGATTTCCTTTTTCTCTGTAATAATAAAACAGTAACTTGTACTTGATCCCAACTAAGATATAATTAATCCTTATTGGAAGCAAAACCAGCCTATTGGGTTTATTTAACGTTTACATGATTACCTAGTAGACTTGAGGCATGAAGATCCAAATTACAGAAAGATCCATAATCCGGAAGACCTCAGGTCCCGGGCATTCTGGATAACAGGTCCCATACCTGTATTCTTACAAAGCAAGGCCACAGCAACTTAATATTAAAATCTTCATTAATGACATTGAGCAAATTTTATATTCTAAGGCACCAGCTCCAATGACTATGATCCCAATAATTACTCACACAAGGATTGGGTATAGATATAAGAGGGTCTCTGGGGGGCTGCTGAGACATACCTTATATCTGCGCAGGAGATGATAGAAAGTCTGCAATAGTAACTACAACTTTTAATGCTTTGCCTTGATCTATTTTTATCTGTTTGCCAAGTAAACGTAACTGACACTTGTAACATGCGCTCCTATCACAGGGTTAGTTTACACACAGGGAATTATTTCGGTGGAGAGGCTCTTTTACTTTCCAGCAATTTGTGTCTTACCATAGGAGAGAACACCCTTTTTGCCTGCTTTTAAATTGTAAGCTCTTTTGAATCTGCAATAAGGGGTGCCCTTTTGCACCTCTTAGGGGCAGATTTACATAGAGTCGAATATTGAGGGTTAATTAACCCTCGATATTCGACTGCCGAATGTAAATCCTTCGACTTCAAATATTGAAGTCGAAGGATTTACCGCAATTAGTTAGATCTATCAATTTTTCCTTGACCTAAAAATTGTTAGAAAGCCTTTGGGGACCTTCGATTCGAGTTTTTAAAAAAATCTGATTTGATTTTTGAAGTTTATAGTGTACTGGCCCTTTTGAATTCGACTATTTGCCACCTAATACCTGCCGAATTGCTGATTTAGCCTAGGGGGGACGTCCTGGGATCAATTTGGAGTTGTTTGTAGCCTTCCTGAAAATCGAGGGTTTTTTTCAGAGAAAAAACTCTTATCGAATTTGATTCGAGTTTGCAGGTCGATTCCATTCACCCGAGTTTAAAAAATTCGAAATTATTTGATAATTATTTGATAAATAGCACTTGGTCGAATTTTGAGTTCATGGGAGTTTTTAAAAACTCACATGAGCTCTAAATTCGACCCATGATAAATCAAATTATTGTGCCTCCAGAGCGCTCCAAGGTGAGGCATGCCCAGTAGTGATGGGCGAATAAATTCGCCAGGTGCAAATTTCCCCGTTTCACCGCTGGTGAATCAATTTGCGAAACTCCCGCGATAATTCGCCAGCAAAAAAATGTCTCCCACTGGGCCCTCTTGCTTCTAACCATTTAACTTTTTTCCTTCTTTACGGAATAAGTACATATAAAAGACTAGCCCCCATATTTAATAAATGCCACAAAGTTTACCCAGGAGGGGTACCCATAGCAACCAATAAGATGTTTGATTTTAAACAGGTGACCAGGAAGTGCTACCTTCTGTTCTCCAGCCTTTAATGCCAAAAGCTCAACCAGGACCAACACTAGGGGGCAGATTTATCAAAGGTCGAACTGAAAATTCGAATAAAAAAAATAATCGAATTTCGAGGTTATTTTAGGGGCATATTTATCAAGGGTCGAATTTTGAATTGAAAAAATTTTGAAATTCGAAATCAAAAAGACCAACCGAGATTAAGCCGCAGCTTTTCTGGGTCGAATAGATCAGTTTTTGATGGAATAGGTCCATATTCGGCCGAATTCGAATCATTTGAATCGAAGGAATAGCGCATTCCATCAAATTCGATTCAAAATTTTTACCAAAGTCCACCAATTGACTCCAAATAGTTTCTAGGAGGTCCCCCCATAGGCTAAAACAGCAATTCAGCAGGTTTTAGATGGTGAATGGTCGAAGTCGAATTTTTAAAGAGACAGTACATTATAAATTTCGTTTTTTTACATTTTTTTTAAATTTTTTAAATTTATTTCAAGTTCGAATGGAATTTGGACTATTACCTAGTCGAAGTACGCAAAAAATATCTTGAAATCAAAAATTTTTTCCATTCGAAAATTTACCTCGAATAGGGAATAGTCCAAATTCTACTCGAATTTGAAAAAAATTTGATCAAAGTTGATCATGTACTGTCTCTTTAAAAATTTGACTGCGACCATTTGCCATCTAAAACCTGCCGAATTGCTGTTTTAGCCTATGGGGGACCTCCTAGAGTCAATTAGTGGACTTTGAAAAATCTAAGGTTTTTTTTGGAAAAACTTTGAATCGAATTTGATCAATTGTGCTGTTACTTCTATTCGTATGATTCGAATTCGGTCGAAAACTGACATATTCGACCAAAAAAACCTTTGAATTTTTGATAGATTTCAATTGGTCTTTTTAAATTCGAATTTCAAATTTAAGGGCGGTTAAAAAAATTCGACCCTTGATAAATCTGCACCTAGAAGTGGACAACATAGGCTCCCTTCCATTTGTACCCCCATCCCGTTGCACCTGATGATCTTGCCTTTGTTGCCCACCCCCTGAGACAGAGACCCCCAGACACAAGTAGAAGAAAAATAAGAGGTGCAAACGCACATCCCTTGTATACATATATGTCAAGAGAGTCTAGTTCTGCACCTTATAGTGGTCAAAGAATTTGGCGAGAGGTGTGATGTGCTGCACAGGTGAGGGCAAGACAGGGGGTAAGTACAGACTCCATTGCGGTGAATGACACATAAGTTGGGGGTCAAGAGAGGGGAACACCTTCATGCCTCCTCCTGTCCACCCATTTAGAATACAACACTGCACTCATCGTGGAGACGCTGCTCTCCACTCATCTTCTGTAGTGCAGAGACACATTTAATTACATTTAAATGCAGGGCAGGTGCAAAAAACATGACAGATTGAGTCCATGTTTGCACTTTTCACCCTACCCTGGAGTTGATCAATGTCCCCAAGTGGTCTGCTAGGGCTCAAGAGAATCTGCCTTGTGCAATTTCTGTAACACGTGTAAAATCATCTTGTCCAAGGTTATAAATATGATTTGCTGTAGGCATTAACCTGCAGTCGTGCCATTGCTGGGGTTAAAGGAGAACTAAAGCCTAACTAAAGAAGTAGGTAGAAATGTTGTACATGATGTTTTGTGCTTCTGTACCAGCCCAAGGCAACCACAGCCCTTTAGCAGTAAAGATCTGTGTCTCCAAAGATGCCCCAGTAGCTCTCCATCTTCTTTTCTGCACTGCACATGCTCTGTGCTGCTGTCACTTACTGAGCTTAGGGACCCACTCACAATATACAGTACACATAGAATAGAAATGTCACAATATAAGGCTGATTAGTAATTAATACAGATAATTACTACATGGCAGCACAGAAACCAGTGCAATTAGCATCAGAATTGAATAATCAGCAAACCTGTAGCATCAGCTTATATTACAGGGGAAGCTCATTTTCTGCTGGATAATTAGTGACGAGCCCTAAGCTTAGCTTCTCAACAGCCAATCAGAGCCCACTGAGCATGTGAGTGTCACAGACACTTTCCAAGATGGTGACCCCCTGTGACAAGTTTGAAGTCCTGGATCATTGCTGCTATTGACAGCTGAAGGAGGGGAAACATAGTATGTGACTGGGTTACACAGAGAATCCAACAGATGGAGGGGAATTCAAGATTTGTCTTTAATAAGAAAACATTATAATATTATAATTTCAAGAGGCTGTTAACAAGAGTAGACTGGGCACTGAATGCTAGCAGTATTCTATGGATAATATGAATGGATCTAGTGAAGATGCACAAGGGGCATTAGAATAGGCAAAGGAATCTGGCAGCATAGTTTATAATGTATTGGAATTGGAAAAAATAAATTGTAGGAACTTGGATAAAGTGTCTCATATGGTGATGTTGCATTGAGAATGTGCACTGCTCAGAACCTTTTGTGTTATACCAAAGGCAGTGGAGGGGCCCCATGGAGGAGGCTACAACTGAGCATTTTGTCACTGTTCTTTGTTGTCCCTGGTCCGATGTTTTAGGGGGCAAAGCAACTGCAATGAATATCTTTTGTAGCCCTATTAGCTACAGTTGGACTATTTGACTTATATATCCAATAGAAACAAAAGCTCTTTGAATTTAGGCTGTTCATTTTGCTTCATTGCCTTGTGATTCCAGTGTCTTGTAGTATTTCTCTTTTAGGGATACTTATTCTCTTCCATCCACCAATTTCTACTGCTTTGCTTAGTCTTCCCATGCTGCTATGTAAGAGCATTAAGCATTTCTCTAGCTTAAGGTTCTTATACAAAGGTACACATTGGCTACCAGTACTTCAGATGGTTGCCTATTGATTGATTTATAAGCCCTCAACTACCCTGTCCCAGATCAGTGTCTCCCAGATAGTCTTCCTAAATAAGCAGGTGAAACATGCCATCAGCCAAGGCCTGCACGTGGGACTTAAGAATGCACAGGAGCTGCCATGTTATATGATCATTAGCCTGAGAATCAAAGATTAAAATCAGGCTCATCATTTGGGGTGGTGAAATCAAAAAAAGATCTGGCAAATTGTACAAACTATAATTTTTCTGTGTGTGGCCACCTGAAAGCTTTGGGTCTCCTAACTCTCAACTACTTCTACTATTTTGCAATGACTGCCGCAGTCAACTCATTTGAAGGGGCAAAAGCACTACTGGCACCTTTGGTGTTTTGACTTTGGGTGTCAAAATACTTTTAATTACCTGTCACCAAAAAGTATGGGGAAACCCTTCCTTGTTGCAAATCCTGATGATGAGAGGCAGGTACCAAAGTGAATGATCCTGAGCAGTTCACCTCTCTCCCTGTATACAAAGTCTTGAAGGCAAAAATGGGAATCAAAGTAGGCTCCCCTTCTGCCCCCAGGCCAGATGATGCCTCTTATGTTTTATGGATAGTAACAGGTAACGTCATGAGTAAAATAAAGTGGTTGCAGGAGGAATGACATGGGCATTTTGACCAACTCTCTTGTCCTTGAGAGCCCCTACCATTCAGAACCCCTCTTTTGCTATTAGCCTTAAATACAGTAACCCTCTCTCTTCCATGCATTTGGAATATAGAAAAACACCGTAACTTGTCATTTCCAGCCAGGATTGAACCCTGATTAAGTTTGGAAATTCCACTATATGAAAGGGTATCTGAGTGAGCCCTCCTAATGGTCAAGACAACTCAAATAGCATTATATGAAAGGGATACTGTAATTCATCAACCTCCATAGCACCACAGTTTGGGAATCCCTTCTAAAAAAAAATGCAAATTTGATTTTTAAATTAGTGAATTTGAATTATGGTTTTCGAAAACTTGATTGTTTGATATTTATTAAAGGACGAGTAAACCTTTAAAATAAGAGAATGTAAAATTGATGAGGGCGCTATTCTAAAGCACCTTTGCAATGTATATGCATTATTATTTTTATTTTGAATTCCAAGATATTAAGGGATACATTTGCTATTAAAGGGATACTGTCAGATATGCATCAGTTAATAGTGCTGCTCCAGTAGAATTCTTTACTGAAATCCATTTTTCAAAAGAGCAAACAGATTTTTTTTATATTCAATTTTGAAATCTGTTATGGGGCTAGACATATTGTCAGTTTCCCAGCTGCCCCCAGTCAGTTAATATAAATGAATTTATATTATAAATATATATTTATCCTTAAATATCTTGGAAAAAATAATGAATGTAAATTACAAATGTGCTTAGAGTAGCATCCTCATCAATTTTACATATAATTATTTTAAAGGTTTACTTATACTTTAAGCAAAAGAAAACTCAAAAGACTCCAATGTAAATCTTCGGCATCTAAATGCTAGTAAGTTCATGTAGAACTCCGTGGGTGTTTTCCTAGTCAAAATGTCTGTGTGTTTTTTTTTTTCAATTTCAGATTTTTAAGAGTTGTAGACCCATTTAATGTTGCCAGATGTTGCCAACCTAAGAAACATTCTCACCTTGGCAAAACCAATGCTGACATTGAAGGGGCTCAGTGCAAAGAATGCTGCTCTAGATCCATGTGAACATTCTCTAATCATTGTTATTATATAGGAGAAAATGTAAAATAGTTGAATGCACCCTCTACATACAATAGTAGGATAAACATATTAGGCAATGGGTATCACAACAAAGTTCCAGAGCCATACAACATATATGAAATAAACATAAACACATAGGATAACAAATATCCCTTTCCTAGACTCAGTGGGCCCCTGTATGAGCCCAGACTCTAGGGCACCAGCTGTTATTGTATATCCGCCCTTTAATATTCTTTAGAGACTTACATGCTAAGTGCTTTTAGTCCTGTATTATGTTAACACTTGTTTGATCTGTAATCTTGTTTTGCCTTCATGCACAGTGAGATTCCATGAGAATGTTTCATTCCACACTATGTAAAACTGTGACATGGGGTTAGGGATGTCTCCAGCAGGTATTACTGTGATTGCTTCCAAATGAAACTCTAGTAGTGGAGAAAGATTTGTTTATGCATTGCCAAATGGCAACGTTGTCATATAATCTCATTAGTATTTCTCAGTATTACAAATATGCCTTGTATGTATATACATGTATATATCCTTGGTAACTGCTTGCCCCCAGTGCTCTGTAGGTCAGAGGTTCTCAATGTAATGGGACAGGGGGTACAATGAGGATGAAAGTAATTTTAGATTTTTTTCAGGTTGATATTCCTTTTTATCCTTGGAAATAAGCTGAGGACATGGAGGATGAGGGCTAATGCTTGTGGACGCAGTTAGGAGTTCTAAGTTGGGCCACTGTAAGAGCTAGACTTACATACAGGCCCTGAATGGTCTTAGAGGGATCTCTTTACAGCTAACGACAATAGCTCCTCAAAATAATTTGCATCATTAAAGAGATACTGACACCAGAAATGAAACTCATTTTTACATCTATCAAAATATTGCCTTTGAAAGCAATGTATAACTTTGCCATAAAGTATTTGCCAGATGCTTTTACATTACCTGTCTGATATCCAAAGTTCCTGTATGAGGGGGCTGCCATATTTGTGCAGCAGGAGTCCATTAGCATTAGAATCTCTAACTGACAGCCTGAGATGGGACGGTCAGGTTGGCAAAACAGTCAGGTTTAGGAACTTCAACTAACATCAACGATCAACGAAAACGTTCAACATGACCTATAGGTAACTTTGAATGTACATTCAGTAGTTTTTTAGTGTCAGTATCACTTTAAGAGGGAATGTCAGTTGCCCTTTACAATAAATAAAGTAACGCCTTTCTCCATCCAAAGCCCTCCAGGTTCAATAAAGCGTAATGTAAAAGCTGCCGGGGAAAATGCTTTACCCTTTTCAAATCAAAGTACAGTAAGAAATCAGCCAGGGATATGCTGAGCCTGTTCAGAACATTTTCTGAGACTGAGAAGTCTTCTATATACATGTTGGACAGCCAGCCTTCCAGGTGGCCATACACTTAAAGATCTCCATATTTGATAAGGTTGCCAAACAAGTGGCTCTTTATTCAAAACAGGGGTCAACAACTGAATCAGTCTGCAGGTGGGGACCAAATCCACATGCCAATGTGCTCCTCACCCAATGGGATGTTTCTTTGTCTTGACTATATCATGGCTTCCAGCCTTCCAATTATCTAACTATTAATGGTGTATACTGGGTCACACGGAACACATGCTTCTACCTACCAGTTGGCAGACCTGACAGATCCCATACATGGTTCAATAAGCTGCCCACTCTAGAGCAGTTTTTATTGACTTGTGTATAGTCAGCTCAAAGCAAATGAAAATACAAGTTGTTTTCCAAGTCTCCTCTTCTGTTTGGGGATAGTTTCCACAGCTGGACAACAATTAACACATCTCAGTGAGTATCATGGGACTGGGCCTTAATACTACTCTCTCATGACCTCTCTTGAAAATGAAACCATTGTGAATTTTGATAAAATACTCTGGACCCTACCAATGGATGTACCAAACTTGATCAATGAAAGAGTATTACTTGGCAAGATCTGTTTCTTTTGACTTATTATACAGGTATGGGACTGGGTATGCAGAATGCTCTGGACGATGGGTTTTCTGGATAAGGATGTCTTTCTATAATTTGGATCTTTACACTTTAATGGAGTTATGTAATAAGAGGCATTAAGTTTGCCCAGGGGCAATAGCCCATAGCAACCAATCAGCATGTAGAATATACTAGTCACCAGTTAAAATGGAAACGTCTTGCCATTGGCTACTGCTCCTGGGCAAACTTAGTGCCTTATATTACATTTGGGGGTAAGTCCGCTAAAAATCCTTTAAACATTAAAACCAATAGAATGTTTTTGTGTTTTAGTTGGCATCAAGTATAAGCTACTGTGACGTTGTTACAGAGAAAAAAGAAATGTTTTAAAATTTGGAATTATTTGATTAAAAATGTGTCTAAAGAAGATGATCTTCCTGTAATTCTGAGCATTCTGAAAAATAGGTTTCCACATAATGGATCCTATACCTGTGCTAGATTCTGTAAGCCATAACCTGGATAAATATATATAGAAAACTTTGAACATATTCAGTTCTGAATGAGGTTTTACAACCCCTTTATTGGAGCAAGGCAGTGACATTCATTTGGTGCAATACTCTATGAGATGTTACATTATATTTTTCTTTGGAAAGCAATTGTAAAAGCAAGCAGGGCACGTTATCTCAGAGGCAAAAAGGGGAATTCAGTAGCTAAATGCTTTGGCTTTACTTGTTGAAGGTCAACAAAAGCAGAACACATTGCAAAAGTCATACTTAATGTCAAAGGGATTTAATCTGAAATAAACATTGATGCTAAACATGTTGCCATTCCAAAGAAGTCATATGATACACCACCATCTCCCAGCCAAAGACAAATCTGTAGGTAGCTGAAGCCACCAAGTTAGAGGTCAAAATTGAACCAAGCGCTAAAGCTTATCTTATATTACGGAGACAAAGAAACACAAACTTAAAAGACAAAATAGTTGTTAAGATTGTAGGTAGAGATGTCAGAGCCAAAGTCCCACTGTTGGACTTACTCTTGATGTGCAGCAATGACACATGAATGACTGAAAGTTGGAATACATCTGTGAATATTTACCTATATATACACCTACTTTCCTTTACTCTTTCTAAAATACTGTATCTAAAGGTTTTGTGCAGGCCATGTATGAAGGTAAATGTGATCAAGTTTATTCAGTATGGCTCCTTAGTTACAAAATGGAAGTACTGACATTAGTTGGAGCTGAGGTTATTAAAGGATAAACCTGTTTTTCATCTAGAGCTTTATAAATATTGTTTGGGAAATTTTAAGGCAAGGGAGAAGGAAAGGGAAATCAGAGACAGTACAAACATGTTTGTAATGAAGAAGAAAGCTCATAGTCAAATTTCCGAGCATATGACCATAATTTTGTTATATGTCCACAATTAGGATTAATGCTATGATTGATCATTGTATTATTGTACTAGTATAAAAAGTAAGTGGGCTTCGGAACTTCATCTACAAACAGACGTGTTGTGTAGAACCTTTCTGGATTGGTCTGGCTTTGAGCGTTCACTCTGTCCCCAGCTGATGTCTCTCTCAAATGATGTTGCATAATGAGTCAGTGATGTATGTAAGATTACGATTGGCTTTTAGGCACAAACACAGGCAAAATATGCTTTGTAACCCACAACAGCCAGTGCTGATATTTTGCAATCAAGATACAATTTCTTATTTAATGCATTATCCGCTACTCTTTTTTTTTTGATCCCATATGCTTCCTTCTATAAAATTTATTCACCAGGGTTGAACGGAATCTGGACAGTTTAAGAAATTAATACTTCCAGTGCTGTATTCCTTCAATGTTGAACTTTTTGTATGCCTCACAATGCAGATAGTGTAGCTCTTTTTCTGCCATGCCGGTATCAAAAGCAATATCTAAAATTGCTATGGCAGCAGTTGTGCAATGCACAATTTACAAAAAGTGATCAGCCCTAGCATCAAAGTGGCTTCAGATGATCCGCTAGTGTGGCATCAGATCAGTGGGGTCAGCTGCTGCTTCCCATAGCTCAGTAGTGATTTGGTCTGGCTTCTGTTCTTTGGGTGCAGCATGTTCTTAGCTCTTTAACTACTTAGTTCCGTGTAGACTTCCTTCCTCTTCACTGGTTCACTCTAAAGGTAATTTGAATGAACTGGCCACAGAAATGATGTCTACATGTTGTATCCGGTGATCAGTTGTGTTGAGCTACCAAATGGACATGTGCATTTGTATTTAGCATGAAAATATGGAAAAGGTTATAATTTAAACCCTATTATATATGTACTATAGGAATGTTATTTCTGTATGGGACATACATATGCAGAAAAACGGTGCACTGATGTTAGGTCCCTCATTGAAGGAATGCAATCCAGAGATAGGGGTTGAAGGCCCTAGTAAAAACATATATCCTGGCGTAGATGGCCTCAGAAGAGTCCAATTTGGAGCAAAAGGGCCCACAGAAAAAGAGACAACCAGAGGAGGGTTAGACACAACATTTAGATCTGGGCCAATGCTTTTTTTTTGCCACTGGGAAGTGTGAGGAGGTTAGCCCTATAACCAGTAACTAACCAACATAGTGGCTAAGTAGGGCCCAGTAGGGACCATAATTGGAGAAAAACAGATTACTGTAACACAGAGCCCATTCATGCTGAGCTGCTGCTATCGAGCCCTTTATTCCTTTTTTCCATTGATTATATGTTATCTTCTGGCAAAGCCCCTGGTAACCCACTTCCTCCATCATCAATAATGCTATGAAAATGCAATATCCACTTTTCTACTGTATTTGGCACTACAAAAATAAAGACAAAGCAGTTTTGATATAACATTTGAGGGGTTGAGAGAGGCCAAGAGAGGTTTGGCCCAATAGACATAAACGTAATAGGTCAATGGACTGGCAAGGAAACATACATTTGCTACTAATAAGATTGCTTACACGAAGGACCATGTTTGTCAGTTAAACATTTCATTTCCTTCCTCACAGGACATGTCTGGATTCAAACTCTGGACTCTGTGCAAATGTAGCAGTGCATTACCATGTACCATACTGGAGGCTTTTCCTCCTCTGAGATCCCATTTTCCTCCAACAATCTTGTTAAGGTCAGGTGCCAGTGACATACAATAACGATCCTATACAAAGCTGCCTGTAGCTCACTGGTGTCTGGTTATTTGCTCCCTAGCTGAGATGTAGCCTGTTGCCTCTGTCCTGAAACTCCTGTGTTACTGGTCCCTAGAGACCTTGCCTGTTTCCTGAGTACCAGTCTGCTTGTCTTTCACCTCCCCTGACCTTAGCCTGTTTATTAGAGATGGCGCGAACTGTTCGCCAGCGAACTTGTTCGCGCGAACATCGGGTGTTCGCGCTCGCCGGAAGTTCGCGAACGTCGCGCGGCGTTCGCCATTTTGGGTTCGCCATTGTTGGCGCTTTTTTTTGCCCTCTCACCCCAGACCAGCAGGTACATGGCAGCCAATCAGGAAGCTCTCCCCTGGACCACTCCCCTTCCCTATAAAAACCGAAGCCCTGCAGCGTTTTTTCACTCTGCCTGTGTGTGCTGAAGAGATAGTGTAGGGAGAGAGCTGCTGCCTGTTAGTGATTTCAGGGACAGTTGAAAGTTTGCTGGCTAGTAATCGTTTTGATACTGCTCTGTTATTGGAGGGACAGAAGTCTGCAGGGGTTTGAGGGACATTTAAGCTTAGGTAGCTTTGCTGGCTAGTAATCTACCTTCTACTGCAGTGCTCTGTATGTAGCTGCAGTGGGCAGCTGTCCTGCTTCTGATCTCATCTGCTGACTGCTGCAATAACAGTAGTCCTTGTAAGGACTGCTTTTATTTATTTTTTTGTTCCAATACAGAGCAGTATCAAGCAGATTACTAGCCAGCAAACTTACTATCATCTGTCCCTGAAATCACTAACAGCTCTCCCCCTACACTATCTCTTCCAAGCACACACAGGCAGATTTTTCAGATACATTTTTGCCCTTGATCCCCCTCTGGCATGCCACTGTCCAGGTCGTTGCACCCTTTAAACAACTTTAAAATCATTTTTCTGGCCAGAAATGTCTTTTTTAGATGTTAAAGTTCGCCTTCCCATTGAAGTCTATGGGGTTCGCGAACCGTTCGCGAACCGCTCGCATTTTTGCGCAAGTTCGCGAATATGTTCGCGAACTTTTTTTCCGACGTTCGCTACATCCCTACTGTTTATTAGACTCTGCTTTGTCTGCTGCCTGCCCTGCCCTTAGCCTGTTTATTAGAGTCTGTTTTGCCTGATACCTGTCCTTACCTTGGTGTGTTTTTGGACTATTTTGTCTATAATGTTCATTGTGACACCTTGTTGCTTCTGAAAACTGTTTATAGAACCATTACCCAGCCTATGGACTCCAATCCTTCTAGCTGTTCATTAGTGATGGCGCGAACAGGCCCGGATTTGCGGCAAGGCCGCATAGGCCCGGTCCTAGGGCGGCAAAAAAATAGTGGCGGCATGCTGCCCAGCCACATTATGGGGACGCGTGCGTCCCCATTGAATTACAGCAGCTGCGTCGGCGTTTTTTCGCCGGCGCACTGGGAAGGGGAGGTGAGGTGGGCGCTAGGACCGCACGGCCGCCTGGTCGGACCGGGCAGCCTAGGGGCGCCCGTCATCGAAATCCGGCGCTGGGCGCGAAACAGTGAAAAATTTGCGAAACTCAAAAATTGACATTTTTGACACCGGTGTTAAAATCATAAAAACAATGGGCATTCAAATAGTGTTGGCGCGCGACGGTTCTGACGCAAGAGACTTTTTCCAACATGCAAATTTATTCACCTTCGGTGAAACGCGGAAGTTCACTGCAAATTCATGCCTGGCAAATGTATTCACCATCACTAATGTTCATTCCTGACCCTACTGGGTGATAATGTCTGTAATGATAGCACATTAGTTACATTTGTGTGGAGCTTTCATCACTGATAGGAAGAAAAATACATATAGTAAGAGGAAGACAAGACCTAGGCAACGTTGGCACACTAATTAAACTGCCATTAAAAGCCAAAGAGTTTGATCAAGTTTTAACCCACAGATAGGCTGATGATAGCTAAGTTAGGTCAAAAGCAAGTATATCAGAAATGTATCTAGCCAATAGCCACAGTAGGTTTTTTGTGTCCAACCAAGTAAGATCATGATATTACTAAAAATCCACAGTTCTGTATATGATGAGGGGTAGTGCATGAGAAACTCTGTTGCATGAGGTTTCAAAAGCCAATTATATACCAAAAATAAAATCAGATGGCACTCACAACAGCAGATGTGCTGAAACCCTTAGGATATTTTATTGAGATCTCCCCACAACGTTTCAGGGGTTCCTTCCCCTTTCTCAAGTGCTCTTACCAAGTAGGATCATGAGTAGAATGTTGGACAGCAGCAGCTCAAACTTATCTTCTAGAGCACATTGTCTAGCTAAAGTGGTTTGTAGACTGGCCAAGGACTATTTTGTATTTCAAGACCTAAAATATATAAAATATCTGATAACTGGTCCAGTTCATGTAATAACACAGTATAAGGCTATTCCATGATCCTTGCACGAGGCAAGGGATTCTCATGATGGACATAATTTGGAATGCAACAAAACGATGATCCTCTAATTGTGACAAATAAATCCCTTAGACATAGGCAACATCAGTCCAAAGGAAGTTGCTTTGTTTTGAATCTCAGGGAGTTGGGTCAATAAGAACTAGGAGCTGCCAATTGCTTTCTCTCGTTCCTTGGCTTCAGCGCCTGCTAAAATTCCCCTCCGATGAAGCATCATGAATAACACATTGCTCCTCAGCCGAGACTTTCTTAATTGCCAGCTCATATAATTGCCTCCGATTGTTTCAATTGGCCTGGCGTGAACTGATTCTGGGAATATATTTATCCTAATACTGAATGCTTATTTTGTTTTATGCCTCATGCATCTTACTCTTCAAACAAAGAACGTGTATGGGCACATCATGAAATATAGAACAGTCTGTGATATGCGGAGTATTGAACAGCTGATTATAAATCGAGTAAAAAATATTGGTTTCTATAACATATCTTAAGGCAGTGGTGATAAGGATATCAGTTTTTAAATTGGTGCCCCAGGGGATGGGGCGAACTAAAGCTTTTGTGTATTTCAGTATATGGCCCCACACAGCAGCTTGTTTATATAAACTATAGTAGTAGTTGTCTGTTATCTACTGTGTATCCTGTGCTTGAATGGCTGCCCCCATGGCTACACAGCAGCTTGTTTATATAAACTATAGTAGTACTTATCTGTTATCTACTGTGTATCCTGTGTTTGAATGGCTGCCCCCATGGCTACACAGCAGCTTGTTTATATAAACTATAGTAGTACTTATCTGTTATCTACTGTGTATCCTCTGCTTGAATGGCTGCCCCCATGGCTACACAGCAGCTTGTTTATATAAACTATAGTAGTACTTATCTGTTATCTACTGTGTATCCTGTGCTTGAATGGCTGCCCCCATGGCTACACAGCAGCTTGTTTATATAAACTATAGTAGTACTTATCTGTTATCTACTGTGTATCCTGTGTTTGAATGGCTGCCCCCATGGCTACACAGCAGCTTGTTTATATAAACTATAGTAGTACTTATCTGTTATCTACTGTGTATCCTCTGCTTGAATGGCTGCCCCCATGGCTACACAGCAGCTTGTTTATATAAACTATAGTAGTACTTATCTGTTATCTACTGTGTATCCTGTGTTTGAATGGCTGCCCCCATGGCTACACAGCAGCTTGTTTATATAAACTATAGTAGTACTTATCTGTTATCTTTAGTGTGTCCTGTGCATGGATGACTGTCCCCATGGCTACACAGCAGTTTGTTTATATAAACTATAGTAGTACTTATCTATTATCTACTGTGTATCCTGTGCTTGAATGGCTGCCCCCATGGCTACAGAGTAGCTTGTGTATATAAACTATAGTAGTACTTATCTGTTATCTACTATGTATCCTGTGCTTGAATGGCTGCACCCATGGCTACACAGCAGCTTGTTTATATAAACTATAGTAGTACTTATCTGTTATCTACTGTGTATCCTGTGCTTGAATGGCTGCCCCCATGGCTACACAGCAGCTTGTTTATATAAACTATAGTAGTACTTATCTGTTATCTACTATGTATCCTGTGCTTGAATGGCTGCACCCATGGCTACACAGCAGCTTGTTTATATAAACTATAGTAGTACTTATCTGTTATCTACTGTGTATCCTGTGCTTGAATGGCTGCCCCCATGGCTACAGAGCAGCTTGTTTATATAAACTATAGTAGTGTTTCCGAAGCAAACACACCAGTTTTACCAATGCAGGGCAACAGTACATTATATTGTCATTCGTTTAAGAAACTTAAATTTTTTTAGTGTTACTGTTTCTTTAAAGGGGTGGTTCACCTTTACGTTAACTCTTAGGGTTATATTTATCAACGAGTGAAGTTGGAGATCACCAGAGTAAACTAGAATTAAATCCTGCCACTCTCCATTCATTTCTATGGGATTTTAACAGGCATATTTATCAAAGGATGAACTTTCACTTTCACCCATTGATAAATACTCTTTTAAAAATCCCATAGAAATGAATGGAAAGTGAGGAATATCACACTAGTGGACTCTGGTGATCTCTATCTTCACTCTTTGATAAATATACCCCTTAGTATGTTTTAGAATGGCTAATACTTCAATTGGCCTTAATTTTCTTTGTTACAGTTTTTGAATCATATCTTATATAAAAAAACAAATGCTCTGTAAGGCTACAGAAAAAAAGCTAATTAACTCAAAAACCACATATAATAAAAAATTAAAACAATTTCAAATTGTCTACGAATTTCACTTTCTACATCATACTAACAGTTAATTTAAAGGTGACCCAACCCCGTTAGGTTTAACAGACTTGTGCCTCTGTTTAACTGTATAAATTTGCTCCTTGTATTTAGACCACTGTAATAATCTCAGGGAGAATCCCAGTGGTTCTAATGGTTTTCATATCAAGGTGAAATTCAAAGACCATGGCAGAAACTGCTTTCAGGATGATATCGTTTCAGATCAAGAATATGAGCAGCCAGAAATTCTCCCTCCAATTTCACACTATGGCCCAGATTCAATTTAATTCCAAACTTTCCCATTGACATCAAACGTATGCAGAGTATGACTTTATTCCATTGGCACACAGAAGTCTTAGCCAATCCCAGTGCAATATAATATAATAATAATAATAATATAACAGGGAACTCAGGTTTCTTTTCATTGGAGCAATCCTTAATAGGAGCAGGGGCAGGACCAGACTGGCAATCTGTGGGTTCTGGCTAATGCCAGATTGGCTGCTGTAAAAGTCCATAGACAGTCATTATTTATTGGGCCTCTGTGTGTCTGAAATGCCAGGGCCTGTTTTTTAATCTCAGTCCAGACCTGGGCAGGGGTTTATCCTGTGCTCTGATTCTGCACAAAGCAAGTGTATAGTTTAATCTATATATCGGGGAGAAATATCCAGGGACACATTGGGGGCACACTGTGGGCTCCAATTCAGAACATTGCGGAGAACATTACACACTGTACTGTACTTTGAACAGAAAGAACTGGTTGCAATTCTGCAGTAGCGAGATGAAATCCTCCTCTTATATCCCACTCTGGGACAGGATTTTGGCACTGTGCCTACAGGCATTTTTAAATCATCCCTTAATATGAGATGATTAAATGTATATGCAAGTTATAAAAGATTCAGAAGTGATATCCTGGAGCTACAGTTTGCCACAAATACGCTATATTGTATAATGGCATGAACAGTTATTTTGTTCACTGGAGTCTCCTACCCCAAGATCTGGATCTGCACCCCCTTTCCCATCTGAAGTGAATCCAAGAGGCTGACTCTACACTCATTTGTGCAAGGCTAGATGTTAACTAACTTATGCTAAAAACACTGTTAAAAATAACATTGTGCAATAATCAATTATATAAACTGTGAAGTTAAAGAAAGTTTTGTACGCAATGTATAAATGTATAAATTGTTATATTACTGAGCTGGTACATACATCCTCCAAGAAGTATTATGGGTTAAAGAGTATTGAGCAGGGATAATTGCCTGTGACCCATGATTGGTTTTAAACAAGAAAGGGGTGGGACTACTTGGGTTTAAATTCTGTGAACGACCCCCTACAGACAGACACACCTATGACTAAGCGCCGGAGGGTGCGAAACGCGTAAGGTGGGATATGGGAGGTAGTATGTACCAGCTATAACTCTTTTAAATGTATTTCAATAAATGACTATTTTTTACTTGAAGAAAGCTTTGGGACTTATATCATTTTTTGATATAAAAATTTTTCTATAGTTGTTGGCCCTTTTGAACTGGGGCGAGTCCCGTGGGCTTGGTCTGACAATAATATGGACTCCCGACTTTGTATAGAATTGTGTGACTCTACACTCTGCCTTGTATTGGGTCTTATAAAGTAATCTTTCACTAAAGACTCCTTTATAAGATCATCTGTGTACCCCAGGAATCCAGTCTTGTAGTAAGACTCCTCCATCTCTTTAGTATGTACCCCCTTTCTGACCAGCGTATTATGCCTCACGTCACACCCTTTCTACTTATTACCCAGGGAGGCGTCCTCAGGACTGGTGGGTAGGAAGGCCATGTCCTTGACCCCTTTAGCAGTGCCGAACAGAGTATTGACTAATTAACTCAGAGGACCACAAACCTCTAGATTTGTTATGAAGTGAAACAATGTACAGATCCCAGTGTGACCAACAGCAATGTAACAAGGGCCAGAATATGTTGTAAGTAAGGATGCACCGAATCCAGGATTGGAATTCCGCCAGGATTCAGCCTTTTTCAAAAGGATTCGGATTCGGCCAAATCCTTCTGCCCGGCGAACGCAATCCCAATTTGCACATGCAAATTAGGGGCAGCAAGGGAAATCTTGTCACTTTTTGTCACAAAACAAGTAAGTAAAAAAATGTTTTCCCCTTCCCACCCCTAATTTGCATATGTAAATTAGGATTTGGTTTGTTATTTGGCCGAATTTTCAGCAGCAGCTCTAATACCTTTCCCTGCTACTGGGTATCTTATATGGCCCAATATCTCACCCCTGAAAGATCGATGAAGTGGCGCCCCGATGACCGCACGTTAGGGAAGTGGCCGAGTACCGGAGCGGAGCTGGAGTAATGACCCGCTAACGGGTCTTGGCAGGGGCGGCGGTAATACTGCGGCCAGCACAGAGAGATAGAGGGCTAGTTGTACACTCTCGGATACCCTGCAGACCTTGGGAGCCAGGGCCGCCATCAGAAATCGCAGGGCCCCATACGATTCATTAGTGTGGCCCACCTGCTGTCAGTGAGCTGCCAACTACAGAAGGGAGGAGGGGAGCACAGGTGGCTGCATCTTCTTCCAGTCACAGCATTTTCTTCCCTTATTGGTCACAGAATTTCAAGTCCTGGTAAAGCTGCATGGTGATTGGATGAGCTGGAGGAGACGTTCAAACCTCAGCTATCAAATCCCTGAGCAGCTCAACCGGGACTTAAACTCAGTGACCAATAAGGGGAAGTATTGGACAGAAGATACCTCCCCTTGTGCTCCCACCCTGCCTTCCCAAAGTCAGCAGCTCTCAGAAAGCAGGGGGGCCCGGCTAATCAAGTAAATGTGGTGTGGCTTGGCCCCCCTTACCCTCGGGGCCCCTACAACTCTCCCCCCTGTCCCCACCTGATGGCTGCCCTGTTGGAAGCACATATGCTTAGACAGACCGGCACTCAGATATAGTGCAGGTAAGACTTCCTGACTCTATGGGAATTCACGGAGCGTTCGCACTACACCGGCGGTCCCCATTGGCCCAGGGACTGGTGTTAAAAATTTTTTTGCAAGGACAAGGGGATAGGAAGTGTCGGGGGGTCAGCGGCAACTGCTCGTCTAATTCGGGCTTGCCTAGCGGGCTAGGCTAGGCGCCCCAGTGCAGGACTGGCCACGGCCCGGTGGTTGGGGGACTCCTGTTCTACACTACAGACAAGCTCGGTGTGTGCTTCAGGGCCTTAAAACACCTATGCCTGATGAGGATAGGCTGCCGGAATGGCCCCCTGTTAACTCCTGCCTTGCCAACTGCGCTATTAACTCCTCTGATGCCCATCTGCTCCTCTTTGGCCCTAACAAGATTGTACAGTGGAGCAGTGTCAGACTGGCCCCCCAGGATACCAGGAAAACTCCCGGTGGCCCTCAGGCTGCTAAACATTTGGCCTATTTCATGGCCATTCCCTATTTCTATGAGAACAAAGCAGTTAAATAGATGGAATAATAGATTATAGTATGTAAAGAAAATAGACCAGGAGAATAGAGGTTGAGTGAGGAGAGGAAAAATAAAAGTACTGAGAGTCTAAGGGTTTAGGATGGGCCTATATAAGCAGGACATCAACTTTACAGATACAATATCTGGGAAGGGAGCAGAGTTATTGGGGTATCTGATTACTGAGTAATAAAAAGGGGGCTGAGCAAAGCTTTATTTGCAAATAGGAGGTAAATGCAAAACAATATGGGCAGGGGGACCCTGTGGAATACAATATGAGCAAGCTAAATATAGAATGCAATAAAGAATGCGGTGGAGAGGGTCTGTAGTAAGTAAGCACACTGGCACACATGCTGTTGAAGGTAAAAATCTTGCAAAAGTTTTTTTATCATGGAAGTGCAACATTTCCGGGCACGCCCCTTTGCCCCGAAACGTTGCACTTCCGCAATAAAAAAACTTTTGCAAGATTTTTACCTTCAACAGCATGTGTGCCAGTGTGCTTACTTACTACAGATATTTGGAGGTTGCCATTACCCCTATCACTGGGCACCAAGCTACTTTGGGTTTACTTATAAAATACAGGTGTGTGAGAGCTCCTTCTGTTCTTAGTGGAGAGGGTCTGTGCAATATATAAAATATTCAAAAGACAGTTTGGGTTATTAGGGCAGGGGGGCCGTCTCGATAATCAGCTTTGGGTTCTGTGCCTGTGCTGTGTGGCCTCTGGAATGGAAGTAATGTAATGTAGTTTATTGGTGAGTTGTAATATTAATGTGCTGCTAATGTAGAATACTGGGTACATGTGATATACTGGTAGTTATCATAAGGCACCCTGGGGTGAATATAGAGATAACAATAGTAATGGTATAATAATAATAATAATAAAAATAATAATAATCACAGTTTATATTGGCTCTTTGTCACCACCTAGTGACCAAGCAGGAAAATACTTAATTCTCAAGATAATATTAAATATGCCCCCTTTTTTTATACCCTTTAGAAACGTGTTTGGTGCATACTTTCCAAAAAACTATGTATTCAGCTTTGGGACAATATGACATTTAAATGCAGAATGATCAAAATGGAGAGATACCGGTAACATGCAGGTCATTCCTACTGCAATTCCTACACTGGCCAATAAAAGCAGCTGCTGACAGGCCGAGTCGGCAGCTTATTGGCCCGTGTTTGTGGCCCTCCGATGGGCTTCCCCGATCAATATCTGGCCAAGAGTCGGGTAAAAATTCTGTTGGATCGCCAACCACATCTGTTCGTTGATGCGGCCCTGCGATCTGACGCCTGTATGCCATACATTATGATCTGCTCGTTGGACCCTAAGGCCCACGGTTGGATCAGCCTGATATTGCCCACCTCAAGGTGGCCACCTTGATATCCAATGCCAGGGTCTCCACATGCTACGGAACATCTGCAGGGCCTGAGGTCGGGTCTGTTCATCAATAACCGGGCAGCAAATTTTCCAACTGAGCCGTCACACAACCATTCACATTGTCCAAAGTCTAAACAAACGCTCAAATATCTTAGAAATTTATTTTATTTTTTGGGTATTTTGGGTAGGGGGTTGCTTAAAATATACATTTGTTGTGTCAAATATATGCAAAAAATTTTAGAAGTTACATAATAAAGTTCCGGCAGTCATAATTGTGAAGAGATTAATCACTTACTCCCTTGGAACTGGCATTGAAATGGGTGAGATGTTCGGTGCTATAAACTGATAAAATGGGTGTTGCCAAATATTTTTTGTCCCTCTTTTCTTTTTTCAAATGTTGGGAGGTTGGAAATGTGTAGATGGAGGGTCTATCTGCTTTGCTAGCAGTAACCACAGCTACTCCTTCAGCTTTCAATGAAGAATTCAATAAATGGAACTATTGATGCTTTCAGAAGCTTTATATAGAGGAGAGGCTGAGCATCAAAGCAAAAGCTAAGTTTGTATCTATGTCTTTGTACCAAAGAACAGGATTTCTGAGTGAATGCAAAGCAAACTTACACTGCTTCTATAAGCAGATCTGGATATGTGGGCTCCATCTCTCCCAACTATCCCACAGTCACACTCCCTTCCCAGAGACTATTATCCACTGTTACTATAGACACCATCTCTCCCTACTATACCTGCTATCCCACAGTCACACTCCCTTCCCAGAGACTATTATCCCACTGTTACTATAGGCACCATCTCTCCCTACTATACCTGCTATCCCACAGTCACACTCCCTTCCCAGAGACTATTATCCCACTGTTACTATAGGCACCATCTCTCCCTACTATACCTGCTATCCCACAGTCACACTCCCTTCCCAGAGACTATTATCCTCACTGTTACTATAGGCACCATCTCTCCCTACTATACCTGCTATCCCACTGTTTTGAAGGCAGATCAGTTCCTTTCATATATTATCTAACCATTGTTATAGTTGACCTATATAAAATTAGAGGTATGGGTAGGGTTACTAACAACAATCAAGTTCCTGGTCACATATACAGTATGCTGCCCCTGCACTCGGAATTTTTCAGAATCATTTGTTATTGTACAACATAATAACTATAGGCTCAACCACAGCAGGAAGTGGTGCAGCCTGTAGATTAGTAATTAGCCACAAATCACGTGTAGTTTACATAGAGCTGTAATATAATTGCAGGGAAGGGCATTGTTCTGGGTTCTCAACACAAGTCATGTCATTAAACTGACAAAGTGTCATATTCCATTTATCAGCAGGGATTTCCCTTTAATTATGATGCAGGGATTTTCGTGTCTGCAAGTCATTTAGTAGCAGGGTCAGGCGTATCCCAGTGACGTTCTGCCCAGCATAGTAATTCCCCTTGGATACACAGTAGATAGCAGATAAGATCTTGTGCTTGAATGGCTGTCCCCATGGCTACACAGCAGCTTGTTTATATGAACTATAGTAGTACTTATCTGTTATCTACTGTGTATCCTGTGCTTGAATGGCTGCCCCCATGGCTACACAGCAGCTTGTTTATATAAACTATAGTAGTACTTATCTGTTATCTACTGTGTATCCTGTGCTTGAATGGCTGCCCCCATGGCTACACAGCAGCTTGTTTATATAAACTATAGTAGTACTTATCTGTTATCTACTGTGTATCCTGTGCTTGAATGGCTGCCCCCATGGCTACACAGCAGCTTGTTTATATAAACTATAGTAGTACTTATCTGTTATCTACTGTGTATCCTGTGCTTGAATGGCTGCCCCCATGGCTACACAGCAGCTTGTTTATATAAACTATAGTAGTACTTATCTGTTATCTACTGTGTATCCTATGTATAAATGTTTAAAGGAGTAGAATAAGGCATGGTAATCTAGATGAGATCTCTTATTCAGAAAATGTAGCTACATTCACACCCTTGTGTATAATATGAGCACATATATTGCCAGTAATAATGAACAGCACATACAGTATGGCAGCTCTTTTTCCTCTCTGTGCTGAACAATTAAGGCCCACAGACCCAGCAGCGGCCCAGAGTACAGACCAGGCTACAAACGCGCCAGCTGCGACTTTCACTTTCGCTTGCGAAAAAAAGCGAAACATTATAGCCGGGCAGCAGGGGGCAGCAGAGAGCAGCGCGACACAATTCACCTCAAAGACGCGAATCAGGAAGGAGGCAGAGATACAGTGTAAGGCAGACATGTCAGACTCACAGCACTTCAACTCCCTGAATGTTAATTCGCTGCAGGAGCCAGTCCTTCAGAAACTCTGCGAATTGTTAGAGCAGAAAAGCGACAAAGGTTGGAGGAAACTCGCACAGGCGATCGCAAGCGACAGCCGCTTTAAAATAAGGTAAAACCGATCTCTTCATGATATTGGGAAGTGTCAGTGTTCTTCAGGCAGTGCAGCAAAAGGGGAAAGAGTTAAACTACTGAGGGTGACACTGGGGGATAAAAAAGGCTTTGTGCCAGCAAAAAGTCGCCTGGAATCGCTGCTAATTAATATTTCAACTTACTAGCAATTATTATTAAATGACTTTACTGCAATGTACTGCAGATGCTGTCGGTCAGGATGTATGTGTGGGGACATTGGATGAGATGTATGAGATTTCAGTCCAACATCCTTGAGAAGCAGTTAGTCTGTCAGTCTGACTTTGGTGAAACTCTGCTACAGGCGCTGGTGTGAACTGACCCACTGGTGCCAATGAAACCGACAGTAGAAACCCCAATATTGTTTTTTTTCTTTTTTGCATAATTAAAGGAAATATCATTCTGAGCAACTTAAAGGGGCAGATTTATCAAGGGTGTTATTTCGAATTTGAAAAACTTTGTAATTCAAAAAGACCAACCGAAATTAAGTCAAAGGTTTTTTTTTGGACGAATAGGTCCGTTTTCAATCGAAATTGTACGAATCGAAGGAATAACGCATTTATTTGAATCGATCTATTCAATTTTTCAAAGTCCACCAATTGACTCTAAATAGGTTCTAGGAGGTCCCCCCATAAGCTAAAACAGCAATTCAGCAGGTTTTAGATGGCGAAGGGTTTAAGTCGAATTTTTAAAAGAGACAGTACATGATAAATTTCAATATTCGAATTTTCTATTTTTTTTTTCAAATCCGAAACGAATTTGGACTATTCCCTAGTCGAAGTACACAAAAATTAGCTTTGACCTTTGATAAATTTGCCCCTAAGCATTTTCACTGTGTAGTTGCTATTGAAAACAATGTATATGTTTTCATATTCTCTGCACTCCTGGTTCTGACTCCTGAAACAATCTTGCAATCTGCTGACTCCCAGTCCACCCGTTCCACCCGTACACCCCACAGCTGTCTGTTTATCAGCTGGCTTTTGCTTCACCTGCTTTACTAGTTGGAACCAGCAGTGCAGAGAATAAAAACAGGCAGATAGATGCTGCTTTCAACAGCAAACTGCAGCTGGATGAACAGAAGTTGGTGTGGAGGTGCACATATTTTTATGGGCGTATTTTGGGGCATATTTATCAAGACACTTGCCTCAATAGGCCAAAGGGAAATGTAACAGTGGTTATTACCAAGCAGTCGCATGTTGGAATTACTACAGCTAATGGATAATGATCATATTAATCCCAGGCATGCCAATATAATTCCTAAGTAAAATGGATAATAGGAATATCAACCACAGACATGCCAATTTGATTACTACAGAAAAGGGTTACTCCGCATTAGTGATGGGCGAATAAATTTGCCAGGCACAAATTTACTGCGAATTTCCACATTTCGCTGCTGTCAAATAAATTCGAGAAACTGCGGCAAAAATTAGGCGGTGTCAAAAAATGTTGAACGCGCGTTAGTAAAGTTGCTCGCGTCAAAACCGTTGCGAGTCAACATTATTCAAACGCCCATTGACTTTAACGCCAGTGTCAAAATTCGATTTTCACAAATATTCCGCAAATTCGCCCATCACTACTCAGCATATTAACCATAGCTGTGCCAGTATAATCACTGTAGAAATGGCAAATGAGCACTCCATTAAAGGGATGGTTCACCTTTAAGTTAACTTAAGATACTTTAGTCCAACTCTAAGCAACTTTTCAATTGGTCTTCATTATTTTTTATTAGTTTTTTAAAAGGATTTGCCATCTTCGTCTCACTCATATCAGCTTTCAAATGAGGATCACTGACCCCATGTAAAAAAACAAATGCTCTGTAAGGCTATAAATGTATTGTTATTGCTATGTGTTATTGCTCATTTTTCTATTCAGGCTTCTCTTATTCATATTCCAGTCTCTTATTCAAATCAGTGCATGGTTGCTATGGTAATTTGGACCTGGGGTTTTCCGGATAAGGGATCTTTCCATAGTTTGGATCTCCATACATTAAGTCTACTAAAACATCCTTTAAGCATTTATTAAACCCAATAAAATGTTTTGCCTCCGATAAGGATTAATTATATCTTAGTTGGGATCAAGTACAAGCTACTGTTTTATTATTACACAGAAAAAGGAAATGGCTTTGAAAAAATTTCATTTATTGGATAAAATGTAGTCTATTACATATTCTAGATAACAGGTTTCCAGATAATGGATCCCATACCTGTACTAAGACCGGGGAGAAAGGCTCCAAGGCTGTAATAAATGTTTTATCAAGCAAAATGTTCTTCTAACAATAGTGGTAGGAGCAAAAATTAAGTGGTTTGAGGTGTTTTGTTGTCCCAAGACAGCACAGAAAACCCAAAATGACATCAAAGAGGAACTATAGTAAAAATTAAAATGTAATACAGGTATGGGACCTGTTATGCAGAATGCTCAGGACCTGGGGCTTTCCGGATAACGGATCTTTCCATCATTTGGATCTTTATACCTTAAGTCTGCTAGAAAAAGATTTAAACATTAAATAAACCCAATAGGCTGGTTTTGTTTCCAATAAGGATTCATTATATCTTAGTTTGGAACAGCATTCAGCTTCTGACCGGGAGAACCAAATGACAAGGGGCTCCACTGGCAAATCCCAAACTTCTCCCTCATATACATATGCAATCAGTTATTAGATACTGACTGTCACTTCAGACTGGCAACATATGGACAGTCCCCAGCCCCATATTCTGGCCAATAGCTGTCTGGCAGGTTTAGGAAACCCATCACATGGGGAGGCCATTGAGACTGACCCTTTTTGATGGGTGTGTTTAAGCCCCAGTTGTGATTCATTCATTGGCCGGCTTGGGCAAAGATCGGCTGATTTGGTGACTTGACCAGTAGATATTTCTATGTATGTCCTGGTTTAGTTCTATTGCCTCTGTTCCCATCCTCTCATGGGTATTTATTCTGGCCTCTCCATGACTCACCAGCTGCCTCAAGAACATTCACCAACCCAATTGTCACTGCCAAAACATCTCCGGGAGTGACTCATATCTTTTATAGCCTTGAGCTGCACAACATTGCCTTATTTCCTCTTATTTCCAATTACGCCATAGTCCCTGGCTCTTTTTAACCAGCAAGAAGGCTCAGAAGGGAATAGGCTAGAGAAGGCAGCCTGACATATAAACATATTGGTCTCATCAATACCAATTCATAGAATAGAAAATAAGCCCATTGGGGTGTCTGGTTCTGTTGAGCCCTATGATTGAGCCTTACGCTTCCTCTGCTGTATAGGGCAACCCGAACTATGGGACAAATTCACTAAGATTCGTAGTTGCGCCAGCGTCAGCTTCGCCGCACTTAGCCAGGCGTATTTTCGCCAGCGCTACACAAATTCACTAAAATCCGAAGTTGCGCTCAGGGGAAGCGTAAGGTTGCGAAGTTGCGCTAGCGTTAATTCGCCAAGCAAAATGAAGTTACGCTAGCGATGCTTAATTTGCATACAACGCCAAATTGAAGTTACAATGGAGGTATATGTAGCATCACTACACAAGCCTGGGAAACATTCAAAACAGCAAATAAAATGTTTATTTTTCCCTACACATGTGCCCACTGTATAGTTAAGTTGCCATGAGTTAGGAAATGTAGGGGGGAAGGAGGCGAGCCCCAACATTTTTTTCGATCTTTTTCAGCCTATTACCCATAAAAAAAGAAAAAAAGCCAGAGTTTTTTGTGACTTAGAACATTTTTTAACTTTTTTTGAAGCAATCCCTATCTACTGTATTGCACTTCGCCTGGTCTGAGGTGGCGAAGGAAGTCTGGCGTAAAAGGTATCGGTCAGAAAAATGTGCGCGTCAGTGAATTTGCGTAGTTACGTCCGTTGCGCAAATTCGCCAGACGTAAGGGTGCGAAGTAACATTTACGCCAGCGCCCGTGAATTTTATACAGGTCATGAAACTCCGACATAACGTCTAATATCCTCATATTTTGCAACTGGGGGTACTTTATTTATTATAATTCACAAGTTCAGTGAGTCATGTGACAGAAATGACATCACTTCTCACTGTTTATAACTCATGACATCAGAAGTCACTGTTTATAAGGATATAATTTACAAGATATTAATGGCTTTTGTGTATTATAAGCAATAATATTCTTTCTTTCCAGTTCCCAAGAGCTCCACCAATTATGTTTTATTATTGCAAAGAAAAAGGAAATCGCTTTTTAAAATTTTGAATATTTGGATAAAATTGAGTCTTTGCATAATTCGGAGCTTTCTGGATAACGTGTTTCCAGATAATAGATCCCATACCTGAACTATGTGTTGTTGCTATTCCAGGTATGGGACCTATTATCCAGAATGCTCGGGACCACGGGTTTTCCGGATAACAGATCTTTTCGTAATTTGGATTTGGATATAAGGATTAATTATATCTTAGTTGGGATCAAGTACACGCTACTGTTTTATTATTGCAGAGAAAAAGGAAATCACTTTTTAAAATTTAGAATATTTGGATAAAATTGAGTCTTTCCATAATTCGGAGCTTTCTGGAAAACATGTTTCCAGATAATGGATCCCATAGTTGAACTATTCTTAACAGAATTGCCCAGAATGCTCCCATGCAGCAGCCAGGTTCAGTTCCTGGATTGAATCATATTGTTCTTTCCACTGGACTTTCCTATCTGACTGACTCCCTTCCTGCCTGGAAACTGGAACAAGAACAACCTGTCCTGTTTACCTGACGTATCTGTGGCAATTAGAAATGCCTGTGCCTCAGCTAGGAGACCTCACAGCAGAAACTTGCAGCATTTTTAGGGTAAGTCCACACAGGGCGTTTTGGGAGATTTGGTCGCTTGGCGACTTATCGCCCCTTTTATGCGGCGACCAATTTCCCCAAATGCCTTCCTTGACTCTGCGCTGGAGGCAACTCGTGAGGCAATTTTGGGCGACTTCAGAAAACGAACCGCCGCGTGTGATTAGCGCCGGCGTTTTCTCATTTTAGCTGGCGCAGAGTCAGGGAAGGCATTTGGGGATATTGGTCGTCGCAAAAACGAGGCGATTAGTCGCCAGGCGACCAAATCTCCCTCAAACGCCCTGTGTGGCCTGACCCTAAAGGTGGTGTAAAGTTTACAAATTACCTACTTTTTGGTTACATACATGTTCTAAACACAAAAATACACTGAATGTTGTAGTGTTTCCCCCCTCAGTGAATTCTAAAATCTTCATCATTTACAGCAGGGGGTAAATTATCCCTTATAATACATGAGTGATTCTCAGAGTTCCCTGTATAACTCAGCCTGCAGCCTTGTGCCTTTATATGGTCACAGAACAACCCCTCAGTGACTTCTAATATCCTTATCATTTACAGTAGGGGGTACATTATCCCTTATAATACATGAGTGATACTCAGAGTTCCCTGTATAACTCAGCCTGTAGCCTTGTGCCTTTATATGGTCACAGAACAACCCCTCAGTGACTTCTCATATCCTTATCATTTACAGTAGGGGGTACATTATCCCTTATAATACATGAGTGATACTCAGAATTCCCTGTATAACTCAGCCGACAGTCTTGTGTCTTTATATGGTCACAGAACCCCTCAGTAACTTTAAATATCCTTATCATTTACAGTAGGGGTTATATTATCCCTTATAATACATGAGTGATACTCAGAGTTCCCTGTATAGCTCAGCCTGCAGCCTTGTGCCTTTATATGGTCACAGAACAACCCCTCAGTGACTTCTAATATCCTTATCATTTACAGTGGGGGGTACATTATCCCTTATAATACATGACTGATACTCAGAGTTCCCTGTATAACTCAGCCTGCAGCCTTGTGTCTTTATATGGTCACAGAACCCCTCAGTGACTTCTAATATCCTTATCATTTACAGTAGGGGTTACATTATCCCTTATAATACATGAGTGATACTCAGAGTTCCCTGTATAACTCAGCCTGCAGCCTTGTGTCTTTATATGGTCACAGAACAACCCCTCAGTGACTTCTAATATCCTTATCATTTACAGTAGGGGGTACATTATCCCTTATAATACATGAGTGATACTCAGAGTTCCCTGTATAACTCAGCCTGCAGCCTTGTGCCTTTATATGGTCATAGAACAACCCCTCAGTGACTTCTAATATCCTTAGCATTTAAAGTAGGGGGTACATTATCCCTTATAATACATGAGTGATACTCAGGGTTCCCTGTATAACTCAGCCTGCAGCCTTGTGCCTTTATATGGTCACAGAACAACCCATCAGTGACTTCTAATATCCTTATCATTATTCCCTGCGTTACTGCAGAACTTGCAGTCACAATATAGCATTATAAGCACAAACAAAGCTTGTTTTTAGGCTTGATTGCGGCTTATGGATTCTTAGGAAATTTACTTTGCATCATACAATCTTAAATGCAAATATAATGACTGTGCATAACAACAGTAGGACCTTTATATGTGTCCTTGTTCCTTGTTTGAGTTTAAGTTCTATTTCTAGCAGAATAACCTTTAGCATTGCAGACATTTATTTAAAGACCTTTAGGGAGGGGCACAGGGACAGACGTTATGTTGGGGTTTTTGTGAAGGAGGAAGAGGAGGGTAGAGATGCTTAACCTGGTTTAGCAGGTAATATTAGTAATGATTATAAAGGTGAAGGAGCTGGAATTCATTGCCTAGGGACTTACACAGTAGCACGTGGGAGGATGTTTAATCAGTATTACTTACTATTACCTTACTGTTTACAAGGAGGAGGGTCCTCTGCCGTGTATTACATATTATCTCTGTTCAGTTACTGAACGTGGGCAGAAACTGCAACTATGGACAACTTGAATATGGTGTTGCTGAAACATACCTCCCAACATTTTGGAAGTAAAAAGAGGGACAAAAATTTTTTTTCCGCACGTAGCGCAGCAATTTTTTTGACCACACCCCTTTATGTGGCCACACCCCCGAATTACCATGTTCGTTTTACAAAATTTGGCAGGTTATGAAAGTTTGAAAATATTTCCCCTTATCTAAACTGAGTTTTTGTGTCTCAAAATTGTTACAAAGTATCTTATTTGCACCTGTTAGCTGTTCTGGGCTCTCTGCTAAAAGCCAATTAAGTGAGAAACTTTGTTTCTTTTTCTGGCTGTTCAGTGCAGAGAAAAGAGGGACTTTCCAGTACAAATGAGGGACTGCGGGTTGAGCTGTCAAAAGATGGACTGTCCCTCTGAAAAAGGGACAGTTGGGAGGTATGCTGAAACCATTTTGCCCTGCTGCCGCCATCTTACTTTGCTGTATGGTATGGGATGTGTTATCCAGAATGCTCAGGGTTTTCAGGGTATCCAGACCTGGGGTTTTCCAGATAATGGATCTTTCTGTAATTTGTTTCTTTCTGTAATTTCTTCATATCATAAGTCTACTAGAAAATCATGTAAACATTAAATAAACCCAATAGACTGGTTTTGCTTCCACTAAGAATTTATTATATCTTAGCTGGGATTAAGTACAAGCTACTGTATTATTATTATTATTATTATTATTATTATTATAATTTAGAAAAAGGAAATCATTTTTAAAAATTTTGATTATTTGGATAAAATTGGGTCTTTGAGAGACATTTTGTCCATAATTCGGAGCTTTCTGGATAATGGGTTTGCCGATAACAGATCCCATACCTGTACCTGTTTGCCCTCCTCCTCCTCTTGCCCTACGGAGACTCACCATGTATCGGGCCCAGGCCAGTCTGCCCGAGTTTCACCCACCCACCTTGAAAGGCTGCACCACCTGTTTAATGCCCTACTGATTATAATATAGTGAATAAAGTACCCCCTCTTGTAAAATATAAGGATATTATAAGTTACCGAGGAGTTTCATGACCATATAAAAGTACGAGGCCGAAGGTAATGGAACTCCGAGGTAACTTCTAATATCCTCATATTTTGCAACTGGGGGTACTTTATTTATTATAATACACAAGTTCTGTGAGTCATGTGACAGAAATGACATCACTACTCACTGTTTATAACGCATGACATCAGAAGTCACTGTTTATAAGGATATAATTTACAAGATATTAATGGCTTTTGTGTATTATAAGCAATAATATTCTTTCTTTCCAGTTCCCAAGAGCTCCACCAATGTTCCCTCAAAGTGCTGATGCCAGAAGGAAGTCCTGCTCGCAGTTTGCTCAAATTAATGGGGGACCGAGGATGCACCACAAAGGATCTGAACGAGTTCTTACATGGCATCGGCCAGTTGGAAGCTATTCAGTTGCTGAAGCCTCCGGGTGAGACTTTGTTACGGACTCAGGAATTACTGGTCTTCCTGGTCTGGATAAATAGTCATGGAAACATGGGGTTGTAAACAGCACTGTATTTTGTTCCGGTGCCGCCGGAACAAAATCCGCCTGTTCCGGAAGTGACATCATGTGCGTGTGACATCAATCTCATGGTGTATGACACCACTTCCAGCAACGAGCTCTAGAAGTGTGCTCCTACCCCCCCAGCTTAGCCACCGGATTTGCCCACAATTAATTTGTTATATAGGCACCTCAGGGTCACCCTAGACACAGGTGCCTAAATATAAATACAGCCCTGGTTATAACATCAGTGGGGGTCATATGAACACTAGGCTAATTTGCCTGTGAGCAGTAACCCATGGCGACCAAATTGTTTCATTTTTCATCTACTACTACTATTTTCATCTTCCCAGCCTCTATAATGAAAAGTCGCCTGCAATAAAGCACAGGAGGCGCTTCGTTTTCCGAAGTCGCCAAAGTTGCCTCACGGTGAAAACTTCGGGCGACTTCGGAAAATTAAGCGCCGCCTGTGCTTTGGCACAGGCGACTTTTCATTAGAGAGGTCGGGAAAACAAGCAAATGCAGTTCGGGGAGATTGTCGCCCAGACGAAGAGGCGATTAGTCGCCAGGCGTCTAACGCCCCAAATCTGCCTATGTGTCGCAAGCCTAAAAAAGTCGCCATAAGAAAAAATTCCCATTGACTTTAATGTATGTAGACAAAAAAAGTCGCCATAAGAAAAATCAGCCATTGACTTTAATGCATTTTGAATGAGAAAATTGTCGCGAGCATAAAAAAAGTTGCAGGTAGAAACACCCATTGACTTCAATGCATTTTGCAAATTTTTCACAGTTCCCAAAAATTTTTGAGCGATTTTGCAAATTTCTAGACGAGGCAAAATGGGACAGATTTGCTCATCACTAGTCACCCTCAGTAACAGCTCAGGGCCCAGAGGGGGGTTGCTGATGGGGTGGGGGCCAGAAGGGGGGTTGGGGTGGCCCTCAGGAGGGTGGTTGGGGCCCTGAGGTGGGTGGTTGGGGCCCATGTGTTAGAAGCCCCAGTGGACCTTGGACCCTCCAGTCCGACACTGAAACACACCCAAAAAACAGGCAGAGAATGGAGCAGTCGAGGGGTGTAGCATGGGTGACAAGTGGAGGCCACAGCAAAGCAGGTGTTGGTCAGGGTCAGAGCAGACGTGGCCAAGAGGCACCCAGATTTTAACTTAAAATGTGGACATTTCTGTGAATATTGCACCGGGGCTGCATACAACTAAATAGGACTCACAGGCTCCCATATGATGCTGTTATATATGTTATAGGCTTCTTTTAATAATGCTCTTTGTTGTAGGAATTAAAGTCATTGTACAGCCTGAATCAATGGCCGTTTTTTCTGGACTAATGGTAAAGCTGAGTTGTGTAGCCTCTGGCCATCCTTTTGTCAACTATCAGTGGTTCAGAGGACATAAAGAGGTGGGTATATTACTGTACAGTCGTCCATTACTTCCGAACATGTAAATGTTTATTAATGTAGCAATTCCATTTGTTTTCAGCAGCAACATACTACAGGTGTGGGACCCAGTGACCAGAATGCTCTTTTATGTTTTCCTGGTTGATGTTTTGTTGCTGTACCGGTATGGGATCCGTTATCCGGAAACCTGTTTTCCAGAAAGCTCCAAATTACGGAAAGGCCATCTCCTATAAACTCCTTTTTTATCCAAATAATAAAAGATAACTTATATTTGATCCCAACTAAGATATAATTAATCCTTATTGGAAGCAAAACCAGCCTATTGGGTTTATTTAATGTTTACTAGGGATGCACCGAATCCGCTATTTTGGATTCGACTGAACCCCTGAATCCTTCACGAAAAATTCAGGCGAATACCAAACCAAATCTGAATTCAAATTTGCATATGCAAATTAGGGGTGGGAAGGGGAAAACATTTTTTTACTTCCTTGTTTAGTGACAAAAAGACACACAATTTTCCTCCCCGCCCCTAATTTGCATATGCAAATTAGGATTCTGATTCGGTTCAGCTGGGCAGAAGGAATCAGCCGAATCCTGGCCAAATCACCAACCAAATCCTGGATTCAGTGCATCTCTAATGTTTACATCTTAAGTCCCCTAAGAAATATCTACCGTTTGATTAAAATGGAGCCTAGGGAGATGCCCTTCCCGTAATTCAGAGCTTTCTGGATAACTGGTTTTTTAGATGACGTATCCTATACCTGTACTCATTTTTTAGTAGGTGTTACTGGCTGCTTGCATGTTCTGTTTTATTGCATCACTTCCAAAGCACTTATGTTTTTTTCATAGTTGAAGGGAAAGTAGTTGAAACAGACATTAATCCAAGTAACCAGGGTGCATGTTGTAACATCCCCGTCATGATTCTAATTGCTAATTGCCTGCCCCAGGGAGAATTACAGCTGCCTCAATCTGCCTCGCTGGCTGGCCACATTAAGCAATTGGGCTCTGCTGAGAATCACTTTACAGGAGTTAATCATTTCCGGACATTTTTTTTTTGTTATAGAGATATCAAGTATTTTATGAGGGTGCCAGCATAACTTACTCAGCCATGCTGCTTGGCAGTGAGTATCCCAAATGGCTGGAATGCTGGAAGCAATTTTATATGACCATTGTCTGGGACTTCCAGTATGTGTTGCTCCAGTACAAGGGGGTACTAAACATTAGGGCACCCCCAAGGATTGTATTGACCTACCTGATACCCAGGTAGGGTTGCCAACTGTCCGGGTTTGACCTGGATAGACCGGTTTTTTGAAGGGCTGCCCAGGTCAAAACTTACTGCCCAGTTTTCCAAATAAGGATTCCCTTGATTGACACGGTGACCAGCCAATTGCGATTGCTGCGTCATAGCCCCGCCCCCTGGTGTCACGGACACTCCTACCTCCCACTCCCACCTCAGATTCAAAAGCAACAGTTATGACCCATGTGCCCCCCCCCCTCAAGTCTCTGATTGGTTACTGCCTGGTAACCAATCAGTGGAAAGCAAGAGAGCTGAAAAGCAGGAAGTAGTGTTCTGGCTGTTATGTTACACATCCAGTCACTCCAGCCTTTATACATTACATTTTTGGCTAACTAAAGAACATTTTTTGTTTTGCACAGCCTATCTACAGTATTTACCCAGTTTTTATTTTTATACTGAACAATTCCTTTGAAGCCCCAGACCCAAATGGTATTGAGCACTTAGAGGCACAGTAAAGCATATTATTTTTATTGAAAAAAGCATGTAACATCATGATATTACCTCGGTAGCAATTATTTATAAAAGGCGTGTCATTCTTTTTGGCAAAAGATGTGGTTCATTATCTTCTGGTTCGAGCATTCAAGCAACTCGTTCTTAAGTGTTAAGAGTAATAACCATTTAGCCATTACATGGCCCGGTGTAATGGGACAGGGGTGGTTTAAAGGGGATGAGAAGACATCCCATAAGTTTAGGGATTCTGAAAGTAATATGCTCTGATAGCCGTGGCTAGTGGTGGGCGAATAAGTTCTCAAGGCACAAATTTGCGCCAACTTTCCAAGTTTTGCTGTCGGCAAATACATTTGCGAAACTGCCATGAAAATTAGCCGGCGGCAAAATTTTTTTGACACACATCGGAAAAGTTGCTCACGTCAAAACCGTTGCGTGTTAGCATTGTTCGGATGCCCATTGACTTTAACACCGGCGTAAAAATTGACTCGAGCATCAGTATTGACGTGAAATTCGCGTTTTGCAGATTTTTTGCTGTTTCGTGAATTTCGCAGGAAATTCATGAATTAATCGGCAACAGCGAAATGGGACAAAATCACCCATCACTTGCCGTGTCTGCCCCAGCTCTGATGCTCCTGACTTCTGTACTATTACTCTGAAAGCTGCTACCCTCAGTGGGGGCTGAGTATGAGATATACCCAGAAACTAAAAGATCTTTTTAAAAAAATGTTTGCATTCAGATCCCACAGGGAAACTCATCAGAGCTGGTGTTTAATCCTGTCCATGCCCACGACGCAGGGTCTTACATCTGTCGGGTAAACAATGGTTATTCCTACGATTTCAGCGTGTGGGCTTATCTGGATGTGATGGAGAGTCCTCTGAAAAGTCATGGTAAGTGCCTCATTTGTCCAAACTTGCCCAGAGACATTAGGAATTCTACATCTCTTTGCCTTTTGGTTTGGCCTAAGGATAGGGCGCTCTATCCAAGCCAACGTGTCCTCCTGCTTCGATTGGCACTTTTATTATACATTACACCCCCCCATGGATATGTTTTTACAACCTTTTTGTGAGATTATAACCATATTTAATCATTATTGTACCCACTGAAAAACAGGAAAAAAATTAAAACAATATCTGGCAAGTTAGCAGTTTCTGAGTTTCAGCTTGAATTCTGCTTCCTTTTGGTGTGTCCTGGCTCAGCCACGCTCTTCCTTTCTGCCTCTTTGAAATACGGTGACTCAATGGAACCACAATGCCCCGTCACTGTGATCTTTCTCTCTTCCACCTTGCACTAGGGTTTCACTTGCGTTCTCTTTCACTTCTTAAGAACAGGAGTTGTACTTGCTGTACATTGATAAGATATCGGCATATTTCTCATCACTAACCAGAGCGGTATCTGCCCAGAGCCCCAACATGAAATAACTTGTATGTAGGAGGAATGGGGTATTTTAGTTATAGTACAGCAAGGTGGAGACAGTTGGCCAATGTGGCAACAGCAACAAATACACTTTATATCAGATATGTCCACCCTTGAAGCCCTTTAGCTGTCTGTTTTATTCTTGGTCCCACCATTAATAGAGACATCCCTGTATTTATGCAAACCTTATTGTTAGTTTAATGGGGATAGGGTGAGCCCTACCCATGAGCTTTTGCCAGCCATGTAGTTTAATATCAACTGGAGAGTGTGATTGTCCATGTTTTACTGGTTTTCATTTGAGCTACTGCACATCAACAGAGTATTGCTCTCAGCAGGACTACCTGGATTACCCGACCATAAATTACAGATCTGTACCCACCCACAACCCCAAAGGCTCATGGCAGGAGAAAAATTGGTTTTGGAATGCGCTGCCGTTGGAAAACCCCTTCCCTGGTACCAGTGGTACAGAAATGGTGTTGCCTTAAAAGATGGAACCAAGAAACAGTACACGGTAGGCAGTGAGAAGTCACAGGGCAGAAACCCCTCATTTTGCTTCACCTGGGGAAGAATTAAAATAGTCTAAAAACTCCAATTATATTTCCAGGAACAACATTTTTAGAAAACGTATGATAATAAAAAGTCTTGTGTCCAACAGGTTAAAACTTTTGCACTTATAGTTCTTGTTTGTAGTTTCTAGATGATCCAGTTATGCTATGATGTTTGATGACATAATTCACAGTATTGTAATGTGCAATAAGATAGCAAGGGGCATTTACTCTGACTCTGGGCACAAGTCAAAGAGCACTAAGGGGCATAGGTTAGGGAATGGGTAGGGGGCATTAGAGGGGATGCCTATACAGGCAACACTGTATTCATGGTGTGAATGTGGGTCTCTACACCCTTTGGAGCACCTGCAGCAATTAGTCGGTGTGAAGGGCACTGTATAAAGTTCAAAAATCATTGCAGATTGCAGACAGTTTGTGCCTTGTACATAGTAAATGACCCTCAGCATTTCTTTCTCATATACTAAATGGTTGAGGGACTTTTCAGTTCAGGCTCCCATTGGAGGTCCAACCTTTGGTCATTGTTCTTCAGTTCTTATAAAGTTAACATATTTTGGAAAATATTGATATAGCACCCATTCAGCCTTAATGTAAAAAATATCTAGGGCAGTATGTCAGTTTAGGTTCACATTCATCCATAGATCATGGTATATCTATAGTAATAAGTCCAATCAACTGGACTTGTTGTGTTTTCTTTGAAGACGTTTCACTAGACACCAGACTGACTCCATTCAGAATGACCTGTACAAAAATATTTGTGGTTATATTTGTGGAATGTTACTCCAATCAGTATCATTTGTTTAGTAAAACCAGCATGGTGTTCAGAGAGCTGATGGAGACAAGGTGTTGATTGTACGGTATTAGCATGATTGCAGCTATGAAATGTTATTAAACCGTCCAGGGAGACGTGTTATAACAGCATTGTATGTGGCAGACAATAGGTTGACCCCTCTTTTGAACCAGAGTCTCATATATTTCTGGGGTGTCCGAAAAACGTAGAAGGATCTTTAATAAATACTGCATCCAGGTCTGCTCTAAACCCAGCAACACAATGAGGCAACAACTGGTTCATCCAAAAGACCCAACCCCAAAGTATAAGAAGAGTAACATGGTGTGTGCAGTGCAGTGAGGAATGTTCTGATTTGTATGTGGGAGAATCTAAAAACCATTAAACGAACATGTGACACAGCCCTGGAGAGTCAGCTCCTCTGGTCAGGACTCAGCTCCTCTGGTCAGGACTCAGCTCCTCTGGTCAGGACTCAGCTGTGTATCTACATCTAAAGGAAAAAGGACATACGTTTGAAAACTGTCAAGTTCACATTCTGGACAGGGAGGAGGATTGGTTCAAAAGAGGGGTCAAAGAAGCCATATATGTGAAAATGGAAAACCCAAGTTTGAACAGAGGTGGAGGGGTGCAACGCCTATGTTACATACAATGTTGCATGTTTAATAACATCTCATAGCTGCAATCATGCTAATTCAATCAGAACCTTATCTCCATAAGGTCTATAACCCCATGCTGGTTATACTAAACAGATGATGCTGATGATGGATTAAAGAATCTAGGGTATATAACCACAAATATTTTTGTACAGGTTATTCTTAATGGAGAAAGTCAGTCTGATGACTAGCGAAACAACTACAAGGAAAAAGAAAATACAGCAAGTCTAGTTTTCATCCCATATCATCCCCTGATTGAGCTTCAAGCTGGACTTTGAGGTGTATCTAAGAGAGCAAATGGGCATCCTCTCCATATCTTACCCTAACTGCCCCTCATGCTGTGCCCTCACTTCTGTTGTTTTTAACTTCTCACCCTCACTTCTGTTGTTTTATACCCACCCATTGGAGTTTAGGAACCATGGCCTCACTAGCAGAGATGGAAGCAAAATATTTTCATTTCATTGGGGCTTCAAAGAAAACCTTTTATAGGCCCCTTGCCACATAGATTCATACAGCAATTAGCATAAGCTTCATCAGCTGCTCTCAGTACAAACTGCAGACCCCTAGTAAGTCGTCTTTTACCTGGTAATGGCACCAAGGATGGTAAATCTTGTAGAATGATTACTTGGTACCCTTGGCACATACATTACAGAGTCCAACAGCCAATCAAAGAGCATTGCCCCCTGCTCCCTATCAATGATGCATGGCACAGAGAGCAAACAGATCTTTACCAGATAAGTTTAGATGGATATTGAGGGCAGTCAAGCCCAAAAGATATAATTTACAGAAGATGAGTTTGAGCGTGCAGGGGTACCTTCCAGAGTGGCTCACAAAGCAGTTTTGATTTAAAGGGGTTGTTCACCTTTGAATTAACTTTAAGTATGACGTAGAGAGTGATATTACGAGACAATTTGCAATTGGTTTTCATTTTTTAATATTTTTGGTTTTTGAGTTATTTAGTTTTTAATTCAGCAGCTCTCCAGTTTGTAATTCCAGCCATCTGGTTGCTAGAGTCCAATTTACTCTACCAATATGAATAAGAGACTGGACTATGAATAGGAGAGGCCTGAATAGAAAGATGTAATAATAATAATAATAATAATGTAGTCATAAAAAGTAGCAATAACAATACATTTGGAGCTTTACAATGCATTTGGTTTTAGATGGGGGTCAGTGAGTTGGAAAGAGTCAGAAGAAAAAGGTAAATCATTCAGAGAAACTATTAAAAAGGAAAAATGAAGACCAATTGAAAAATTGCTTAGAATAAGTCATTTTATAAAATACTAAAAGATAACTTAAAGGTGAACCACCCGTTTAAAGAAGGAGAATCAAACCAAAGCAATAACTATAGGACCCACCTCTCCTTTCCCCAACTGCACAAAAGACATCCCCCCAGAATAGTCCTGTTCCCCCATACCTGTAGCGAAATGCACAGCGGCTTTGACAACCCTCTGTGTTGCTGCTTGACTTTATGTCCCAGTACTATAGTGCATATATTTGTCTGGCCATGTCCAAAGCACCAAAGTGGTTGCAAAGTTGGGGGATACTGTATGTAAATGAAGCCAGGATTTAAATTCCTTCCATGCCATTGAAGCAGGGTTAAAACATGGCCTTCTAATATAAAATGACATCAGTCTTGCTCCTCTCTTCCCCTAGGTCTCCTCCCTAGGTTTCTATATCTGGCTGCACATGATGCTTTACAGCTGAGATAATTGCCCAAAAGGGCAATGTGCAAGAGGTGTGAGAATCCAACAAGCCTCATAAAAGAAAGGTACTTGCCACGAGGGAAGGCAAATGTGAACGTGCACGAGTAGAAATTGGCTCCAATTAACAACAAAAATAAAAAGTTCCCTTTTTGGTTCCAAAGTTTCCTGCTGTTGCCACCGCAGAGATCTGGTGAGCGACGGCTGCACGTCTTGGAAACGTTTTGCTAACATTAATGTTTGCATATTTATTTAGGTCCCCAGCATCTCTGCGGAGCACCAGGGATTGTACTGCTGCCAGGTGACTAATGGGAATGAGTCAGAATTCAGTAGAGAGGTTGATGTTGCAGTTTTAGGTAAGAAGCCACTGACTTTGCACATTTGCCTCAACTGATTTTTCTCTGCTTACGCTAACACTGGAGCTCCCCGTGGCTTGTGTTTAGCAATGGTACCGCAGAAAGCATGAGCACCCATTTTAGTTGAGCAATAGGCACCTAATTAAATGGCTTTTTTCAATTTATGTCTGTGGGTTTAAAATGAGCCAACCCTAGCAGCCAATGAGAGCATCATTTACATGTAGCCAATAGGAATATTCACAATGCAGATTACCAGAGCCAAGTGCAAAAGGGACAGCAACACAATAAATGCAGAGAACAAGAGTACCTTCTTTTAATGCTATACTGAATTATCATTTCTGACATTTTTTTTGGTGGAACTGGAGGGAATTTAGTGCGGGGCAACAAAGCATCCCATATGCCCAGTGCTTGAATTGGGAACAAAAAGGTGAAGGGATGGTATATGTGGGATGTGCAGCTCCGCCCACAGAAATGCCCCACCCAGAGGACACACCCCTTTTGTGGCCACACCCACAACTAAATCAGGATGGCATAGTGGCAATTTCATGTATAAATACCCCCAGAAATCATAGCAGGGTGGCACAGAGGACATTTCATATATAAATGAATGCAGCCTGTCAGGAATTGTACTCACACATGGTAAAAAGCTGTAGTCATTTATGCTATTTATCATGCTTTGATCTCCCCCATTGTGTCTCTGTCCTGGCCACAAATCAAGTTGAGATCTTTCTCCTCTGCAAAGCGAGTATTTTACTTCTGTGCTTCCCCCCTCAGTCTTTGTACTTTTCATTCTTCTCCCTCCGACGTCTGCTTTATTTAATACTATAGTTCACTGATCATTTTCCATGTGGTGCCCATTTTATCTTCCTGCCCATAATGTTTTACAAAATAATACTGCAAACTTCCAACCAATATCCTTTTAATTATTTATTTTTAACCAATCATCTTTAAGCAGGCATTTCTAATTTTTAAAAGAGCCATGTTTTTTGTGTGCAGCCAATCAGACAGGCAAAGATCATATTGGCCTGCATTTGGACTTACAAGTTAATTCCTATTTAATTTAAGGTGTGCTATATAAAAAAATATAAGGAAGCAGCTTTTTTAAAAATTGGAAATGCCTGCTAAAACATGATTTGTTAAAATGACATGGAAAAGGAGCAGTGAGTGAAATAAAGTATTAAATAAGGCTAAAGTCAGAGGGAGAAGATGGAAAAGTACAGCGATTAAGAGGGGAAGTTAGAGCACCAGAGTAAAATATGTGTTTTGCAGAGGAGCACTAAAAAAAGTACAGAGAGGGAGGCTTGAGGAAGGAGATATGAAAACAATATGGAGGGGCAAAGAAGGAGAACAAAGAACTGAAGTGGGAAGGAGGAGACGGAAAAGCACAATGACTGAGGGGGAGCACAGATCACAGAAGTAAAATACGAACTTTGCAAAGAAGCCGAGATCGCAACTTGATTTGTGGCCAGGACAGAGACATCATGATGGGGGAGATCAGCGCATTATAAATGGCAGGACAGAGGAGTGAGTAGTGATTACACAAACAGAACGCAGGATTCAATTCTGATCCATAACCTTCTGTAAGAAATGACAATCTGTACTGATAGCATGCATCAAAGTAAATAAAGTGATTCCTACATGGCCATTGGTGGAGGCAAATTGATGCCATCTGTACTCCACAAAGCCAGTGGAACTGACTCTTTTGGGCCCTCTGACCCAAACCCGCTCCCTGCACTCCTGCTTACTTACCTCCCTTCCTGATCGCTGCAACACGGAGGAAACTGTGGCGCACAGGGGGTGATTGGCGAGCTAAATGGGTGTCTCTGAGGGGGGTTGCACTGGGGGATGGTATGGGGCCCCTGTGCTGCAGGCCCGGTGGATCCTGGTCCACCCCCCCGTCCGACGCTGAGTCCAGACACAGGTTCTCCCGGCCGAACTGCACTTTGACTTTGCACGCTTAATAAGGGCTGTGCAGCGATTGTAGGAGAGACAGGTTCAATGTGCATACTGTTATCCAATCACTGCCAGCCTTGATAGGGGAGGTTAAAGCAGGACTGAGCAAGCGTGGACGCTTGAAGAGACTTAAAAAAATGTCAGCACAGAAAAGCTCCATTATGCATAATCTTTGCATCCGGCCTGGGATGCAATTTGGTGGAAAAAAAGAAGTGGCGGGATGGTATCCCGCTGCATTCCGCCTCAATTCCAGCACTGCATATGCCATCACCTGTAACTCTATCAGGAATATCAGACAAGGTTTGTCTGCTTTGCGCAGTCCAAAACCATTGTATAGTATGGGGTGTTAGTGCTCAGTTGCAGTTAAACTGTAACACCTCTCTGAAAACCTATTGGCCCATGGCCTAATATTCTGGTGTAACCCCGACAACGCAGTCCAAAACCATTGTATAGTATGGGGTGTTAGAGCTCAGATGCAGTTAAACTCTATCAGCTCTCTGAAAACCTATTGGGCCATGGCCTAATATTCTGGCATAACCCCAACAACGTAAATTTCTTTTTTTGGCGGTGTCGGGCGATTACACCTTACCTTTCATCTAACCTTACAGAGTATGAGAATGCAATTCCCTGTGTCCACAGAACATTTCTTCTCTATATTGTTACTTTTATACGTATGAGAATGTGATGGTTACGGTACATTCCATCACTGGGGCACGTTGCACAGAGTGCTATATAGAGACAGCTGGGTTATAAATAGATTCCATGTTGTTATTATCCTTGAAGAATGCCTGAAGCAGTTGTATAAATACAGGAATGCATAAAAGATGGTTCTGTGTACATAAAAGGAAGTACCACTTACCTGCTGTATCATCTATGGTGCTGGCTATCAAGTACCCGTCACATACCTAACTGTCAGCTCTAGGCGTTTCTCCATGTGCTACAACTGCACTAATATATGGCCACTTGAGATTTTATTAATACATATGTAGAATGCCAACGATTGAAAAAGCATATTGAAGAATAACTGTAAACACACAGAGAGGGTTTTTCCCCGCAATTAACAAGCAATATCCTCATGATATTCCGAATAGTTACAGGAAGTGGAGGACGACTTAAAAGTAGGGTCTGTTTTTCCTACTTTAGTCAAATTAAAAATAGGTGAATATTTTTCATTTATTGTTTTTCTCTTAAAATGAAAGGAACTAAGAAGCTCGGGACAAATACAGCAGTGGAGTGCACAGAAGGTAGCGTGATGTTCATGAACACAAGACTTTGCTTGCTTTGGTTTGGGGGGCTCTGAGAAATAACCTTGATGCATGTAAATTTTCTGTTGATTTTTGGGGTTTCAGTAACACTTTCATTTTACAGCATGAACGCCTCAATCAGCATTGTGATTTAAGACAATTCTTAAAGGAGAAGTAAACCCATACTTTAACCATATGGCCCATGTAAACCCCCCTTTCCCTATCCCCAACTCAACAAGACCCCCCAAAATGTCCCCATTCCCCCCCATGTTTGAGCTGCTTAACAGACATGGTGTCAAATGGTCGAAGTAAGGGTTTAATCCTCCTTTAAAGGGGATAAGTCACTATTTATAGAAGTTTTACTTCCTTTTATATTTCCTTTCTATAGTATGTATATATAATACGCAAAAGCCATGACTATCATGTAAATTATATTCATATAAATAGTGATGGGCGAATTCGCAGCAAATTCCCGTGATTCCCTGCCGGCAAATAAATTCACGAAGTCGCTGCGAACCGCGGCGGCGTTTTGCAAATTTCTAGGGGAAATTCAAGAATTTTTCGGCGAAGCGAAATGCCCCAAATTTGCCCATCACTACTTATAAACGGTGACTAGAGATGTCATCAGTTATAAATGGTGCGTAGTGATGTCATTTTTTGTCACATGACTCACTAAAACTTGTGTATTATAATAAATAAAGTACCCCTTTTTGGAAAATATGAGGATATTACAAGTAACCTCGGAGTTCCATGACCTGTATAAAAGCACTTGGCCTTTGTCTCTTAAAGTTACCAGGAGTAGCGTTTGCTGCCCCTAGTTATCCATGGGGCGCTGCCAGTGTCAGACTGGGATGGCAGGGGCCCACCAAAAAACCTTAGACCATGGGCCCACTTTCCAAACTATTATTCCTCCTCTCCTCACTGAACCTCTTCATTATCCTACCCCCATATGTAATAAAAGGAACTAAGATTGCTCAGGAGCAGTAACCCATATGAACCAATAAGATGTTTGCTTTTAAACAGGTGACCGGTAAATTCTACCTGCTGATTGGTTGCTACGGGTGACTGCCCCTGGGCAAATTTAGTGCCTTTTATTACATAACCCCACCTAGTCTTTTATATCTACTTATTATTAAGCATTTTTTCGCATAAAGAAGGAAATAGGGAATGGCCATGAAATAGGCTAATTGGTTAGAAGTAAGAGGGCCACTGACACCTGGGCCCACCGATAGTTTTCCTGGTGTCCCAGTGGGCCAGTCCGACACTGGGCACATTCACCTGAAGAAAGTTTAAAGGAGAATTCAAACCTAAACTTAAAAAAGCCTACCCCCCTACCCTACATAAACCACCCACCTCCTGGGCAAATGCCCCTAATGTTTTACTTACCCCTCTGTGCAGATGCAGGCATTGGAGTTCACAGGCAAAATCTTCAGCCGCTTCGGTAGTCTTTGTAATGAGACCGACGCTTCTGCAATTTTCGCGGGTTTCGACATGCCAGTCTCATTCCAAAGATTTCCAAAGAGAGCCCGTGAACTCCGATGCCTTAATCTGAAAGAGAAACCCAATCTGTAAATGGTGAATGTTTTCCCTATAATCACCCAGTGGGTACCAATTGTCATTTTTTTTTTGGCTAAAAGCGTCAGTGATAAAAATAAAGGCAAAAAACAGCCAATGAACTGTTTCTTCTGTTTTCCTAAGTTTCACTTCTTTATTCTGAAGTATCTTGTTGTGCAATGTATGCTTTTTTTGCAGGTTCACTTTAATCTCTTCCCCAGCCTCTTTCTATTGCGGTGTCTGTGGGTTCCACACAAAATCTGCAGTTTCCTTATAATAATGAAAATGCATTTCCAGATTATAGGGTCGGGGTTACTGAGTGTGTAATGTGCATCTACACAAAAACAACTCTTCTGATATCTTTAAGCAATTGCATAGCCAATTTATATTAGTTATTAAATATCTTCAGTGAAAATATTTCTATTTTAATGATAGTGCTGGCCAACAAAGCAGCACAATGCTAAGTTATTAAGTAATGATGTGTTTATAGGATTCAACAGGAGAAATTCAAGTTTTTTTAAATAGACACATAGGGGCAGATTTATCAAGGGTCGAATTTCGAAGTAAAAAATACTTTGCAATTCGACCATCAAATTAAAATACTTCAACTTCGATATTCGAAGTTGAAGGATTTTTCACCGAATTTGGCAATCGATCGAACGAAGTAAAATCGAACAATTAAATCCTTCGAATCGAACGATTCAAAAGATTTTATCGTACGATCAAATGATTTTTACTTAAACTTCGAAAACTTAGAAAAATGCTGTAGAATGTCCCCATAGGTATACATTTACTTCGAAAATACCCTCTAATTCACTTCGACCCTTGATAAAGCTGCCCCTTAAATATAAGGGCAATGGAATACACCATACTATAGGATAGATGGTGCCTATAGTAACAGTGGGTATAATAGTCTCTGGGAAGGGAGTGTGACTGTGGGATAGCAGGTATAGTAGGGAGAGATGGTGTCTATAGTAACAGTGGATAATAGTCTCTGGGAAGGGAGTGTGACTGTGGGATAGCAGGTATAGTAGGGAGAGACAGTTATAGTATTAGAAGCACAAATTGCCTTTGGAAGGGACAGTGACTTTAAGCCATACAAAGTGAAATAAACAAAGGGCAGGTTCCCCAAATCTATAGATCACACAGATATTTGGTACCATTGATACCTGCCAAGATACATGTGACTAAGCCTCTCATTAATAACTTTGCCCCGACCTTTACTGCTTCAAATCTTGGTGAAAACATCACTATCGTTCTATTACTGATTATGACTTCATCCATTCTGGAAAGCCTTTTATTGTAGACAAATACCAAATAAAATAGCTATGAAATGAAAATATAATTTACCCTTTGTATTTCTATTGTATTCTGTACATTGTACAATAAGATAGAAGGACTGTGAGTGACTGTAATTATCTGTTTGTTTCTTGTAGAGGAATTAACTGGCCTTACAATTTCTGGTGAGTATTGAATGTTATGAAAAGCTCCAATACAGCAATATTTCATCCAACATTTAAAGGAACAGTAACACCAAAAAACGAAAGTCTTTTAAAGGGGTGGTTCACCTTAAAGTTAGTATGTTATAGAATGGCTAATTCTAAGCAATTTTTCAGTTGGTCTACATTATTTATTCTTTAAAGTTTTTACATTATTTGCCTTTTAACTCTGACTTTTTCCAGCATTAAAATGGGGGGGTCACTGATCCCAACTAAAAAACAAATGCTCTGTAAAGCTATAGATTTATTGTTATTATTCAGGCCCTCTCCAATTCATATTGCAGTCTCTTATTCAAATTAATGCATGGTTGCTAGGGTCCAAATGACCCTAGCAACCATTTGGACCCTAGCAACCAGATTGCTAAAACTGCAACCTGGAGAGCTGCTGAATAAAAAGTTTAATAACAGAAATAATTAAAAATGAAAACTAATTCCAAATTGTCTCAGAATATCACTCTCTATATCATACCAAAAGTTAATTTAAAGGTGAACAACCCCCTTTAAAGTAAAGTAAAACTGGTGTGTTTGCTTCAGTAACTCTACTATACTTTATATAAACAAGCTGCTGTGTAGCCATGGGGGCAGCCATTCAAACACAGGATACACAGTAGATAACAGATAAGTACTACTATAGTTTATATAAACAAGCTGCTGTGTAGCCATGGGGGCAGCTATTCAAGCACAGGATACACAGTAGATAACAGATAAGTACTACTATAGTTTATATAAACAAGCTGCTGTGTAGCCATGGGGGCAGCATTCAAGCAAAGGATACACAGTAGATAACAGATAAGTACTACTATAGTTTATATAAACAAGCTGCTGTGTAGCCATGGGGGCAGCCATTCAAGCACAGGATACACAGTAGATAACAGATAAGTACTACTATAGTTTATATAAACAAGCTGCTGTGTAGCCATGGGGGCAGCCATTCAAGCAAAGGATACACAGTAGATAACAGATAAGTACTACTATAGTTTATATAAACAAGCTGCTGTGTAGCCATGGGGGCAGCCATTCAAGCACAGGATACACAGTAGATAACAGATAAGTACTACTATAGTTTATATAAACAAGCTGCTGTGTAGCCATGGGGGCAGCCATTCAAGCAAAGGATACACAGTAGATAACAGATAAGTACTATAGTTTATATAAACAAGCTGCTGTGTAGCCATGGGGGCAGCCATTCAAGCACAGGATACACAGTAGATAACAGATAAGTACTACTATAGTTTATATAAACAAGCTGCTGTGTAGCCATGGGGGCAGCCATTCAAGCACAGGATACACAGTAGATAACAGATAAGTACTACTATAGTTTATATAAACAAGCTACTGTGTAGCCATGGGGGCAGCCATTCAAGCACAGGCTACACAGTAGATAACAGATAAGTTTCGAAAGGATTTCAATTTGAGGGCCGAATTTCAATGTTTTTTTAACTTCAAAATTCGACCCTTAGTAAATCTGCCCCTAAGTATGATGTAAAAAGTGATATTCTGAGACAATTTACAATTGGTTTTCATTTTTTTATTATTTGTGGTTTTGAGTTATTTAGCTTTTTATTCAGCAGCTCTACAGTTTCAGCAGTCTGGTTGCTAGGGTACAAATTACCCTAGCAACCATGCACTGATTTGAATAAGAGACTAGAATATGAATAGGAGAGGCCTGAATAGAAAGATAAGCAATAAAGAGCATTGCATTTTGAGATGGGGTCACTGATCCCCATTTAAAATCTGTGTCCCCGGAAAAAGACAACTTGAAAACGATCAAAAATAAATAATGAAGCCCAACGGAAAAGTTGATTAGAATTAGCCATTCTGTAACGTACTTAAAGTTAACCCAATGGTGAACCACCCCTTAACATATCATATAAAATATATTTATAATTTCATTCGTTTTTTCAACATTGTTGCAAATTTGATTTCATTAATGGTTTCATTTGGCTGTTGCAGAAGTAGAAAATGAAGACCTTTTTGGTAAGTACATTGGTATCAACAATATAATAGATAAATATGTCACTTGAGTCACTATTCCTACAGTTTTTACAGTTTTGATCTCATTATCTTAAATTGTTACAATTGTTTCTTTGCTTATCTTAAATTGTTACTAATGTATCTAAGTGCAGCTGCCACGTTTTCTGGGTTCTCTGCCAAAAGCCAATTAAGTTAGAAACTTTGTATCTTTTTCTAGCCGTTCAGTGCAGGAGATCAAAGAGAAAGTTGCGATATTTCATTAGCTATCCGAGACTGCCGGTTAAGCTGTTAAAATTGGGGCCGTCCCGCGAAACACGGGACAGTTGGGATATAGCAGCGTGCTGGGGCCCCAGATACCCGGGGTCAGTGCCTGCAAGTCCAAACATACAAAGAACATAACACAAACAAAGGGACACATTCCAAAATTATTATTAGAGGAGGAAATAAATGTAAAACGGATTGAATAAGAGGATATTCATACAAATCATGAAATGCTGGATCATATGACCAACCTATAAACAATGTAAGACTTGAAATGAACACTGCCTAAGTAATGCTGAGAAGAGTAAGGAAAGTCCCCAAGAGTTTTGCAAGTATATATTAAAGGAATAGAATAAGGGAAAGCAGACCTTTTAAAAGGGACAATAAAAGATATTGTTTATGCTATTCACAAAAGACATATGTATTTGCGAAAATACCTGATGCAGTTCCAGGCCAAGCGCATGGCTGACACTCATCTGTGTGATACACACAATGAATGGTAGGGAGAAGATTAAAGGGAATATTTAGCACTGATATGTTGCGCATGGGAAGCTGTCTGTGTGTTAAGCTCTTATTTTGACTTTTATCATGAGCTTTAATGTTACATTTTCCCTTGGTTCTGCTAAGCCCCTGCCAGAAAAGGCAACTTTGGGGAAGGCATTTTGCATCTAGATGCACCTCGGGAGTATGAAGGTCTGGATTAGGATTAGGATTAGGATACCGGGTACTAATTGCCCAGAAGAAGGGACTAAGCGTTAGAGTTCGCTCCGCTTTAGGAAAAGGCTGAAAGCTGGGTGTACCTTCATAGACGCTGTGTTCTCTCTCTCTCTAAGGGCAGAGACACTTGCTGCAATTCGGGGAGATTAGTCGCCCGGCGACAAATCTCTTTGGCGCAACTAATCTCCCAAAACTGCCTCCCCTGCCTTCCTGCTGGCTAGAATGTAAATCACCGGCGGTATGGCACTCGGAACGATTCGTTGTCTGAATTCGCCTGAAGTTTCTTTGTGAGGCAACTTAGAGTGCTATCCAGCAGGGATTTTCATTCTAGCCTGCGGAAAGGCAAGGGAAGCAGTTCGGGGAGATTAGTCGCCCCGAAGAAGAGGAGATTTGTCGCAGTTGACTAGCGTCCCCAAACCGCAGTGTGTGTCTCTGCCCTTACCCTGCGGGGTCTACACTGACCATTCATTGTGAGTATATGCCTACCCACTGATGTTACGTGTTCCTGTTTATCTCTGATTGAAGTCCAATGTGGATTATGTTCTTCAATAAATAAATTCTATGATTAAATTACCCCCAGTTATTATGCACTGTATACAGTTACAGTTGCACAACACCCTGCCTCCACACCATTGCGAGGGCTCACCCACTGAGAATCAAGGTCTGATCCGAAGCAATTATTGGGGTAAAGCTACTAGTGAGAATAATGGTGCTGCTGATTTTACTATAGCCTTACACTTATAATTGATGAAATCAGGGCTGGCGGCAATTCTGTTTTCCCATTGCCATTTATTGACATTGATTTTCCTTTAAAGATTCTAATTTCCATTCTGCTTGGATTGTCTTTCTTGTGTGCCACTAGAAAGAGAACATTTGAATGCATGAGTGTGGGCTGCCAGATCATCATAAAACTTGTATTGTATTTTCTCTCGTCCGGCAAGAACCTTCCTAATTGATATCTGTCCAATTATCGGACAGATATCAGTCCGATTGACCCTCCCAACACTTGGGGCCTTATTTATCCAAAGTATTTAAATAAAAAAATTCCGACCAAACGAGAATCCACCATTGGACCTTATTTATTATTAAAAAAGCAGGATTTAATTGAATCGGAGACAAACTTGATAAAATTGAGTGAAAACTCGAACCGTACACTTTTTTTTTTTGGATTTTTTTTCAGAATCGCTTGATGTGTTCAGGCTTTTTCCTGAAAAAAAACAGAATTTTGCAGATTTTTGCCTGAAAGGTCTGAAATAGGATTTTTCAGCTAATTTCAGCGCAGACCACAGAAATGTTCAAATAGGATAGGGACCCTCTCCCATTGACTTAAATATAGGGATGCACCAAATCCAGGATTCAATTCAGGATTCGGCCAGTATTCTCAGCCTTTTTCAGCAGAATTCAGCCGAATTCTTGTGCCAGGCTGAACCAGATACAAATCCTTATTTGCATATGTAAATTAGGGGTGTGTAGGGAAATCTCGTGAATAAGAATAATTTGTTCCACTTTTTCTTTTCTGACCCTAATTGGCATATGCAATTAGGATTTGATTCAGTATTCGGCCGAATCATTCACCGGGGATTCGGTGCATCCCTACTTATATACAACCTCAGCAGGTCTGAGATTTTAAGATTCATACTTTTTCCATCCCCCGGGTATAAAAAATCTAAAAAAAAATCAAATTTTTTTCCACTTAAAATGTGGATTTTATAGTATAAAAAAACTAAAATTTTTGACATTAATAGATAACCCTTGATGTTTAGGGCTGAAATCCTACCTGTGTGAGCACTGACTGGCAGATGCCAAACAACATGGGGTGTGCAGGAGGGGATTGGTATTTTCTATGGCAGGTCTGACATTAGCCTAAAGGCAAAACTATACGTTATTTCAAAATCCACAATCCTGCGCCACTAATTCATATGGCTTTATCAACTCTTTAAAGGCCATGTAACGGTAAAAAAATAAAATCCAATTTTTACTTTCTTCAATGAAAAAGAAACCTATCCTCAATATACTTTAATTAAAAAATATGTACAGTTTTTAAAAGAAACCTGAGAGTATGCAGTGAAATTCTCCCTTCATTTACTGCTGTGGATAGGAATTGTCAGAAGGTCCCTAACTGCTCTGCAGGGAAACAATCATACTTATGAACAGCAGGGGGAGCCCCTGCCTTACTTCCCAGCCATGCAGAACTCAAGCAGCTTTGTTTGTTTCCCTGTAGAGCAGTCGGTGACTGTGTAGAGATTTGTATTGGATTTTATTTTTGCCTTTACATCCCTTTTACTATTTCCAACTCCAGCTGCAGGGACAAAGATCATGGCGCCAGATTTAAACAGATAAACCGGGATTCTGTTTGGAGGATTATTTTGCTGCAGCCGCTGGTTCTGCAGAGTTGGAGAAAGTTTGTATTAAACAATACAAAAACTATAAAATCCACATTAGATTACATGACAACACAGGACCCAGTGCAGTCTGTATATTCTGATTATTGATCAGTCTTGTTGTATCGGCTTCTGGCAGATATTATTTGACTTGTGCTGTTTTGATCATTTATGAAGATCCCTAAACTTAACCTCCCAATTGAAGCCCAGACCACACTGAGCATGTGCACAGTATTGGTCTTGCAAAGATGTATAACAAAGTTACAAGATGGTGACCCCATGTGGCCAACTTTAAAAGCATAAATCATTTGTTGTATTAGACTTCTGGTGTAGTAAGTTTATGTTTATTATTATACAACATACAGCATTTGTAGGACTATTCTATTTTAGGCTTTACTTCCCCTTTAAATTATTACATACAATGTTACAGGTTCATCAGGTGCATCCTCACAATAATACTTATTTTGCAGCTGTAGACAAAGTGGCTCTGCTCATAGGCAACATGTCGTACAAACATCATCCTCAACTCAAAGCCCCAATGGTCGATGTTTATGAACTAACAAACCTTCTGAGGCAACTGGATTTTAAGGTGGTGTCTCTGTTGGATCTGACAGAGCTGGAAATGAAGAGCGCGGTGAATGAATTCTTACTTCTGTTGGATAAAGGCGTGTATGGTAAGTGTTAGTTATCCGTTTGGTTACAGTTACATGACATGAGGTTATTAGCCACCCCTCCACTTCCTGTGGTTTTGTCTTGTACAGTGTCTCATTGTATTCTCTTTAGTGATAACATATCTGCCTCCCTCTTATGTAAACTATGGCCAGAAACATTTAGTGGCAATTTACTGGCTGGCAGTAGCCCCAAACGGCCATTTATAGATCGTGGCATTGAATCTTCATAGTAACTAATGATACAGGATTAAAAAAAAATGTCATCAATAAACCATTTCCTCTATACAGTCGGAAACATTGCATCTGAGTGACTTGCAGGTTGGGGACAGGTAGGGGCAGGAAGAGACACTTTATCTTGCACGTAATAAATAACCCTGCCATGCAATTAGTGCAAAGACACGTTTTTTTGGCCTTGAAAGATTTAGTGGGATGTAATGGGGATTTGTGTTTGCCGCTAAATAGGCGGTGGCAAGCAACAGTCAGCTGTTTTGGAACACAACGTTATGGATTAAGAGGACATTACACATTTTTTATGGCTTCACTGAAAAGTTATTGTTTGTAAACGAAAAGAAACATTACACAGTTTCTAATTAGTTATTGTCTCGAGGACAGTGTTTTAAAAGAGATTATTCATGAAAGAGCCAACATGGCTGCTCCCAAGTAAAGGACTAAACACATATTTGCAGATAAATTATGTGCAGAAGAAATGATGCCTATATGCCTTAATCTACATTTTAAGAAAGATTATTAAATATAAACCATACTAGAATAGGGTATATCACCCCTTTAAGTTAGGTATAAAAAAGATACATACATGTATTTCCCCTAATCTTTAGACAACCCAAGGTTGTTCTTTATAAGAGCCACTAGGTGGTGGGTTTGGCATTAGATTTTTTTGACAAGAAATATTTTGCTTTCATGCTAATATTTTCTTCTATAACTAGACTGGTATACCATATATTAGTATTGTGAAAACATTTTATTTTCTAACGTCTCTGTTTTTATAGGTTTGTTATATTACGCAGGCCATGGGTATGAAAACGATGGCAACAGCTTTATGGTCCCCATAGATGCGCCCAAACCTTACCGATACTCCGACTGTCTCTGTGTCCAGAATATATTAAAACTGATGCAGGAGAAAGAAACTGGCCTTAATGTTTTCCTTTTGGATATGTGTAGGAAACGGTAAAGACTGGAATCACATTGACCATATACACAGCTATATCTACAGTATATATATATATATATATATATATCTTACTTGCTGACTACAAATCGTAATTGTATATATATATAAATATATATATATATATAATACACAAAAGCTATGAATATCTTGTAAATTATATCCTTATAAACGGTGAGTTCTGATGTCATCAGTTATAAACGGTGAGTTCTGATGTCATTTGTCACATGACTCTCTGAAATTTGTGTATTATAATAAATAAAGTACCCCCAGATGCAAAATATGAGGATATTAGAAGTCACCTCGGAGTTCCATGACCTGTATAATAACACTCGGCCTTCGGCCTCGTACTTTTATATGGTCATGAAACTCCTCGGTAACTTAGAATATCCTTATATTTTATAAGAGGGGGTACTTTATTTTATATATATATATATATATATATATATATATGTGTGTATATATATATATATATATATATATATATATATATATATATATATATATATATATATATATTGGGAGCTTGAGTTACTATGTTACCTGCCCATTGTAGTGAGGCTAGGGGTTGCTACCTTTCTGTAGCTGAAGTCCAGGCAGTGGGTGACATTCGGGTGGAGCTGGTAAAATTGGAGTTGAGCTGATGATATTTGGGAGTTAATGGCTTGTGATTGTTTGACAGCAAAATCAGTATAGAGTCCTGTTCAGATTTCAGACTTCTAAGGGCAGTTTATCAAAGCACAAACCTGATTTTAAAGTTAAATTAAAGATATTGATATGCAGGATTATGTGTAAGTACTATTAACTGGTATGATAGTGGTGTAAGTAGGATCCCACAACAAATCCTTTTGAGGGAACCATAACCTGTAAAGATGCCCATTTAGACTGCTCATCTTTTAGGGCGACACTGGGCTCCCCAAGCTGTATTTGAAGGGGAAACTCAAGCTCCGGACATTGCAGGCCTTTATAAAAATATATCACATTAAACAGCCAACATTTATACACTTTTTATAGCAATAATAATTTTCTCTTTATATAAGCCATTTTATAACCCCAAAATGAACTTCTGTAATTTTAAGTTATAACGTCCACTAAAAAAATTAATTCATTTAAAGGACAAGGAAAGGGCAATACGCTGAGGGTGCCAATACGTTAGACTATCATTTTAGTATTTCCCAAGGCCCCCTGGCAGCTGTCCAGTCTAGTCCATTAGAAGCAGCCACAAAGAATCCTTAAGAAATATGGGTAAGATGGCAGTTTGGTACTACTAGAAAGATCCCTGAACTGGTGGGACTTTTTCTCCCAACACTAGCACCAGCTAGTAGGAAAACAGTAGGCCAGTGTTCTTGTCCTCTTTATACTAGATTTAAAGTTGTAAGCTGTTCTAAACATTTAAATCATATTTTCCTTCTTTACAGGAATCAGTATGATGACACCATATTAATTCTAGAAAGCCTGAAGGTGACCGCGAACATAGTGTTCGGATATGCCACGTAAGTTGGATTAGTTAACAGTTGGGATGTTGTGTGGGTTGTATGTTTACAGCATTCAGGTAACTGCCTCTTTAGGCTTTATAACTTACAGTCATGTTTTTCAGTAGCTGTGAGTTATTTAGGGGGGAACTATGCATAGTGTGCCAATAGCAGTGGCAAGTAGGAGGCGGAAGGTGGAGTATTTAAAAAGAGGGAGTACCATGGCAATTCACTAACACTGGGCCAAATCGTTTGGGGCCCTACTGATATTCTGCATATGATGTAGTATTGTGGGTATGCGCTGATTATTTGCACTGCAAAAATCAAGCCGTAGAAATTATAAGTGTTGTCGGAGAGGCTGGTGGACATCACTCAGATTTGGGTCAAGGAGGAGGAGAGTTCTGGATAATACCGTAGTGCACGCTAGGTTTAAAGGTTGGGCAGTTTTCTGAGCTTCGGAATAGGTCCTATGTGAATGGGGAATGCAGGGGCAATATAACCTGCAACCCTTTTGTAACTATGGTAATCTGTTTGGTGTGTGCTTGGGTTTTCGAGAAAAAAAATCAAGGTTAATACACAATGTTTTTCTCCTAAATCCATTATCTAAGGTCAGAACTAGGGGTAGGCAGAAGAGACACATGACCTCTTCTCTCTGCCCACCCTTATTTCAAGCCTTGGGGAAGGGAAAATGGGGCATGGAGGGGAGGATCGGAAGCTGGTAGGATTCTAACTTGATGCTGGAGATTTATCCAGACCAGAATGTGAGGTTTGGATGTCAACCAAGGGTAGCTTTTCTTTTAACCCGTTATCCAAAAAGCTCCAAATTACGGAAAGGCTCCATTTTATCCAAATAATCCCAATTTTTAACAATGATTTCCTTTTCTCTGTAATAATAAAACAGTAGCTTGTACTTGATCCCAACTAAGATATAATTAATCCTTATTGGAAGCAAAACCAGACTATTGGGTTTATTTAATGTTTACATGATTTTCTAGTAGACTTACTAGATCCAAATTACAGAAAGATCTGTTATCCAGAAAGCCCCAGGTCCTAAGCATTCTAGATAACAGGTCCCCTATCTGTACTATCTAGCAATATAGTATATACACCTTCCTACTTAAACGAGTCTTCGGTCTCCTCCTTCCACTCCAGCCTGGATGAATGGTAATATGATTCTCAATGAGCGTAGTGTAGACACGTGGGTATTGCAATGTGCTGCAGCAATTAAAATTGAATAAAAACACACACATTTCTTTTTTTTTTCATATTTATTCAAGGGCCATTGTACACTCTATACGAAATGCAGCTAGAGAGCTATTCAAAGAATCTATTATAGTGGACAGCAGATGGGAATTGTGCAGCCGTTGGGATAGAATGCTCTGTTATACAGATAGCTAGAATTTCAGAAACGTACAAGAATACATGCAAAAATAACCAATAACCAATACAAGAGGTAAATAGGATCCTGCTCATAATAAACTTTTCAAATTGCCTTTAAATGTCTTTTTTAATCAGTGATCTACTAGACGTCATGCACGTATTGTGTTAAACGTCCCTGAAAGGACGTTGCTTTGGAGGAATTACTGCATGAATTAAAATGTGGAATTTCAGACGCAAGTGATTTAGGTGTCATGTAGTAATATATATATATATATTACTACATCAGTGAGTTTAAAGTCGGCTGCCCGTGACCTGTAGTAAATATATAATGTGATCTAAGGGTGAATGCTCTTGCCCAGCTGCATTATTTATATCCATTTCAGATATACTGTAAATAGTGCTGATGGTAGGAAGGGAAACGTTCAAAAAAAGCACCGTCCCTCCCGAAAAAAGATGATTGAGCTCATTGAGTTTGTCGCTGTAATCACCCTACATTCTCCAAATGCCTCTTGTAGGTGCCAGGGGGCCGAAGCCTTTGAAATTCAACACCCAGATTTAGCCGATGGAATATTCATGAAGTTCCTAAAGAAGCGTTTGTTGGAGAATATGAAAATCACTGTTTTATTGGACCAGGTGGCGGAAGGTGAGGATATCTCTTTAAGAAGGGGTTGGATGGTGTTTAGCAAGTGAGGGAATACAGGGTTATGGGCGATAGCTCGTAGTTCAAGTTGATCCAGGGACTGGTCCCATTGTATCTTGGAATCAGGAAGGAATTTTTTCCCCCATCTGAGGCAAATTGGAGAGCCTTCAAATGGCGTTTTTTGCCTTCCTCTGGACCAACTGGCAGTTAGGCAGGTTCTATATAGACTTAAAGAAGTGTTTCACCTTTGAGTTAAGTTATAGTATATTATAGGAAGGCCAATTCTAAGCAACATTTCAATTGGTCTTCATTATTTATTTTTTATGGCTTTTGAATTATTTGCCGCCTTCCAACTCTTTCAAAATGGGGGTCACGACCCCATCTAAAAACGAATGCTCTGTAAGGCTACAAAAGTATTATTATTGCTACTTTTTATTACTCATTTTTCAATTCAGGCCTCATATTCCAGTCTCTTATTCAATTCAATGTATGGACCCTTGTAACCAGACTGCTGAAATTGGGGAGCTGCTGAATAAAAAGCTAAATAAGTCAAAAACCACAAATAATAAAAAAATGAAAACCAATTGCAAATTGTCTCAGAATATCCCTCTCTACATCATACTAAAAGTTAATTTAAAGGTGAACACCCCCTTTAATTACTTACTATCATTTACCGGGATTTAACATTGCTTACCTGGCAGCTACAATATGTCTTAAAGGAGAAGTTAAGGTTAAAAGTAAGTAAGCTTTATCAGAAAGGTCTATATAAATACACCAGTAAACCCTCAAAGTAATGCTGCTCTGAGTCCTCTGTCAAAAGAAACACCACATTTCTTTCCTTTTATTGTGTATACATGGGGTTCTGTACCAGACTTCCTGTTTCAGCATAAACCTCCAGGGCAGGGCTTGAGCATGCTCAGTTTGCTCCTCTCCCCCTCCCTCCTCCCATCCCTGCTGCAATCTGAGCTCAGAGCTGTATGTGAGCAGGGAGAGACTCAGGCAGGAAGTGATGTCACACCACGCTTAAATGGCAGCTTCTATCCTAAACAAACAGAGACAGTGTCTAGAGCTTTTTACTCAGGTATGATAAAGCATTCTGCAGAATAAATATTGCTTTAAAGCTTGCACTATTGTGGCTAAACTGTTGACAATAAACTGTCTTGGAGCTTTCCTTCTCCTTTAATCTAATCTACAATAGCAGTGGACATACACAACATGTTCTATTCCTTTGTAAGGAGAAGTGTTGACAAACAGTATAACAGCTCTTTTATTGCAAATGCAAATATAGGAACTTAAAAATTACAATAAATTTCGATTGGTCAAATTTCAAATTTATGGGAGAGGTCCAGGGATCAATTTGGTAATGTTTGCAGCCTTCCTGACATTCAAGTTTTTTTCGGAGAAAAAAAAAATATGCAAAATTGCAAAAATGCAAATTGAGTTTTTTTTTTTTTTTATTCGAATCAGATTCGATTCGAGTTTTTGGGTCAATTCAATTAGTCCGAGCTGAGAAAATGTGATTTTATTAATAAATTTTGATTGGTCGGATTTCGAATTGGGAATATGGGAGTTTATGAATTCGGAGAGGTCCAGGGATCAATTTGGTGATGTCTGCAGCCTTCCTGAAATTCGAGTTTTTATAAATTCAAATTTAGTTTTTTTCAAAGTTTTTTTTAATTCGAATCAGATTCGATTTGATTCAAGTTTTCGGGTCTATTCAATTATTCTGAGCTGACTCCTATTTGAGAGCTGGAAAGAGGAAGAAGAAGAAGGCGAATAATTCTAAAAGTAAAAGAAAAACTGAGAACCAATTGAAAAGTTGCTTGCATTAACAATTCTAAAACATAGTAAAAGTTAAATTAAAGGTGAACCACACCATTAAAGACATCTGAAAACATTTCTATGAGTGATATCTTCACGTTTCCAGTATTCTATATCTACATGTTCTCTCCTACAGACATGGGCAAGTGTCAGCTGACAAAAGGAATGCAAGCGCTTGAAATCCGTAGCAGCCTATCAGAGAAAAGGGCCTTAACAGATCCCATCCGACAAACGGCGTGTTCTCCAGAGTCGCTGGCACGGAACCTGCAGTGGGCAAAGGCGCATGGTAAGGGGCATTTGTCTAATGCAATATTTTATTCTTTTCCATGGACTTCTTCTGTTTATCCATATGTCTATGGGGAGATTTGTCACCCGCACCTACACATCCTGAAGTCGCCTGAACTTTCCTTGAGAGGGAGCTTCGGGCGTCTTCAGAAGAACAAAGCAATGGGTAGGTGTTGTTATATGGGGAACATATACTGGTACCATGCAATGATTTGGATAAGAGCCTTAATATGAATTGGAGAGGCCTAAACGGAAAGATGAGGAATAAAAAGTAGCAATAACAATGCATTTGTAGCCTTACAGAGTATTTATTTTTAGCTGGGGTCAGTGACCCCCATTTGAAAACTGGAAAGAGTCAGAAGAAAAAGGTAAATTAGTTAAAAACAATAAATAACTAAGACCAGCTGAAAAGTTGCTCAGAATCTGCCATTCTTTAAAATACTGAAAGTTAACTTTAAGGTGAACCACCCCTTTAAAGGAGAACTAAACCCTAGAAATTAAAATGGCTAAAAATGCCATATATTATATAGTGAACCTATTGCACAAGGCTAAAGTTTCAGCTTGTCAATAGCAGCAATGATCCAGGACTTCAAACTTGTCACAGGGGGTCACCATCTTGGAAAGTGTCTGTGACACTCACATGCTCAGTGGGCTCTGATTGGCTGTTGAGAAGCTAAGCTTAGGGCTCGTCACTAATTATCCAGCAGAAAATGAGCTTCCCTGTAATATAAGCTGATGCTACAGGTTTGCCGATTATTAAATTCTGATGCTAATTGCACTGGTTTCTGTGCTGCCATGTAGTAATTATCTGTATTAATTACTAATCAGCCTTATATTGTGACATTTCTATTCTATGTGTACTGTATATTGTGAGTGGGTCCCTAAGCTCAGTAAGTGACAGCAGCACAGAGCATGTGTAGTGAATCAGCAGAAAAGAAGATGGGGAGCTACTGGGGCATCTTTGGAGACACAGATCTTTACTGCTAAAGGGCTGTGGTTGCCTTGGGCTGGTACAGAAGCACAAAACATCATGTACAATATTTCTACCTACTTCTTTAGTTAATTTTTATTTCTCCTTTAAGTGTGACATCATTGGGTTGAATTGTAAAGTGACTAACAGTAAAAATAATAAGGTGGGTGAGTCATTAGTCCCATAAGGCTCATAACGTGATTGCATTTTGCAGAACTTCCTGAAAGCATGGCAATCGAATTTGACTGCGGTGTCAAAGTGAAGCTCGGCTTTGCTGCAGAGTTCTCCAATGTTATGATCATCTACACGAGAATAACAGAGATGCCAGCGGAAATAATTCACTGTAAAGCAAACGTCACTGACTTCCCAGTAGTAAGTACTTCACTCTTTGTCACTATAGCTGCTTTGTAGTACAGGCATGGGATCCGTTATTCAGAATGCTCGGGGCATGGGGTTTTCCAGAAAAGGGATCTTTGTGTAATTTGAATCTCCATAATTTAAGTCCACTAAAAAAGAATGTGAACATTAAGGGGGTTATTTACTAAACACCGAATGCAAAAATCATGAAAATTCATGATTTATTTTTATATAATCGGACTTTTAAAAAATCACGAATTTTTCAGAATTTATTAAACCCCCAGGATGGAAAAGTCAGAATCAGAAAATCCGGCATCTCAGACCTGTCGAGGTTGCATATAAGTCAATGGGAGAAGTCCCAATGATTTTTTGATGTGTGTTGGGTTTCGTGCAATACCACAGAGTTTACGGATGAAAATTCCAAAAAAATCGTGGAAATCAGATGAAAAATCCGAAAAAATCATGAAAATCTGTTTTTTTCCCTTTTTTATCCCATTTTCAGAAAAATTTAATGATAAATAAGCGTAAAAAAACAGAGTGGATTTGATCGGAGTTTGTAGTAGAAAATATTGAGATAAATTCGGACTTTGATAAATAACCCCCTAAATAAACCCAATAGGATTCTTTCGCCCACAATAAGGAGTAATTAGTGTTAGTTTGGATCAAATACTGGTATGGGATCCATTATCCGGAAATCTGTTATCCAGAAATTTCCGAATTACAGAAAGGCCATCTGCCATAGACTCCATTATAAACAAATAATTTAAATCGATCCCCTTTTTCTGTGTAATAATAAAACAGTAACTTGTACTTGATCCAAACTAAGATATAATTAATCCTTATTGGAAGCAAAACCAGCCTATTGGGTTTATTTCATGTTTACATGATTTTTTAGCAGACTTAAGTATGACGATCCAAATTACGGAAAGCTCCGTTACCTGGAAACCCCCAGGTCCCAAACATTCTGGATAATAGGTTCCATACCTGTAGAAGGTACTGCTTTATGATTACAGAGAAAAAGGAAACAATTGGTAAAAATGCGAATGCTTTGATTAAAATTGAGTCTATGGGAGAAGGCCTTTCTGTAATTCCGAGCGTTCTGGATAATGGGATTCCAGAAAGGATCCCACACCTGTACATGATTTATAACAAGGATTCACATAATAGTATTATAGGTCACTCCACCCTCGGTATCTTGCACAATATTTTGCTCCAGATTATGACAGGCACAATTGTTGCAGTTTAGGTAGGAGACACGGTGGATTGCGATATTATTTGTCCTTTATGAAATGATCTCTATTACTTTTTTTGAGGGGTTGTTCACCTTGAAAACACTTTTTTTAGTTCAGTTGTTTTCAGATTTTTCACCATAAAAAAAAGACTTTTTTCAATTGCCTTCCATTTTTTAATTTTTACTGTTGAAAAATTGAAGTTTAACGTTTAAAGGGCATATAAAGGCAAAAAAATACAATCGCATTTTAACTTTCTTTAAAGAAACCTATCTCCAATATACTTTAATTAAAAATGTGTACAGTTTTTATAAGAAACCTGACTGTATGCAGTGAAATTGTCCTTTCATTTACTGCTGTGGATAGGAATTGTCAGACGGTCCCTAACTGCTCTACAGGGAAACAATCATACTTATGAACAGCAGGGGGAGCCCCCGCCTTACTTCCCAGACCTGCAGAACTCGAGCAGCTTTGTTTGTTTCCCTGTAGAGCAGTCGGCGACTTTGTAGAGATTTGTATTGGTTTTTATTTTTGCCTTTACATCCTCTTTACTGTTTCCAACTCCAGCTGCAGGGACAAAGATCATGGAGCCAGATTTAAACAGATAAACTGGGATTCTATTTGGAGGATTATTTTGCTGCAGCCACTGGTTCTGCAGAGTTGGAGAAAGTTTGTATTAAACAATACAAAAACGATAAAATCCACATTAGATTACATGACAACACAGGACCCAGTGCAGTCTGTATATTCTGATTATTAATCAGTCTTGCTGTATCGGCTTCTGGCAGATATTATTTGACTTGTGCTGTTTTGATCATTTATGACGATCCATAAGCAGCCCGGACCACACTGAGCATGTGCACAGTCTTGGTCTTGCAAAGATGTTTAACAAAGTTACAAGATGGTGACCCCCTGTGGCCAACTTTGAAAGCATAAATTATTTGTTTGATTAGGCTTGTGGTGCAGTAAGTTTATGTTTATGTTTAGTATACAAAATACAGCATTTCTAGCCTTATTCTATTTTAGACTTTACTTCCCCTTTAATTTTCATGTCAAGTGTTTCAGTCTGACAGCTCAGTAATTCAGGTGCAGATTCTGAACTGTTACAATTTGCTCCATTTAGTTGATACATTATTTCTCAGCAGTATATGTGGAATATCAGCAACTATTGTATCAATTCTAACAGTTGCCTGTAATGAAACTCAGGGATTCTGCTCAGCAGGGACAAAGATAAGAAATGTATCAACTAATCAATCTAAACCGTTAAAGAGTCGGCGACCCCCCCCCTCACAGAGCTGCTTTAGAAGGTGAAAAATGAAACTATACACTTCAGTATTAGGAAAAATGGTCACATGTAGAAAATAGAAAGTAATTGGAAAATGTCTATTTTTGGTGAATTGAAATCAACTGAACTGAAAAAAGTTTTGAAGGTCAACAACCCCCTTAAGTAAAGGGAAGTTCATGTTGCTTCAGATTTTTTTTTAACAAGGGATAATTTCAGGCAGAAGTGGTATTTCTTGTGGTTTGTTTTATTTTGGCTGGTTGCTAAGGAGTCCTGGCAGTCCCCTCGTCCCAAATCTATTGGAGAGTCATTTACTGACCCAAACCCCTTCATGTTAACAGGACTTGAACGTGGATCCTAAAGAAACAAACAAAGAAACTCCGGAAGAAACTGGCAGTTACTTGGTGTCCAAAGAACTTCCCAAATGCGGCTCCTACACTCGGCTCAGCTCCCTGCAAACCCTGAAGGTTGGTATATTTTATGATCTTGATTAATTGTAATGCCAGCGCAGGCCTGTGGCCCGGATATACTGAAATTTGGATTTCTATTTTTTTTACAAATCATATTTTTTCTTTAAAAATTAAAGTTTTTTTTAAAAAAAAAAAAATTTAAATCTCTAAAAATTCAAGAATTATTAAAGGGTACCTATTGATCTATTTTCCCCCACCAATGAAGCCCCCATTCCGACTGGGGGTAACAATAGTTTTTTTTTTTTTTTTTAAATTGCTCTTGCACCAGGAGGGAGTTCCTAGTTTGAGTGACTATATCGGGGCACATGCATGCGCATAATTAGTGAATGCCGCAACTTGCATATTATGCGCATGCATGTGAGGTCAGAAGCCAGCAGAAATAATTCACTGTAAAGTAAACTTCAGTCTTTGTGACTATAGCTGCTTTGTATTGGAATGCCTGGGGTTTTCTGGATAAGGGATCTTTCTGTAATTTGAATCTCCATACTTTTAAGGGGCAGATTTTCAAAAGTCGAGGTGAATTTTAGAATGCAAAAAATTTGAATTTCGAGCTATTTTTTGTGTACTTCAACTAGGGAATAGTCCAAATTCGATTTGAATTTGAAAAAATTCAAAAATTTAATTATCGAAATTTATCATGTACTGTTCAACTTCGACCATTCGCCATCTAAAACCTGCCGAATTGCTGTTTTAGCCTTTGGGGGACCTCTTCCTGGAGTCAATTGGTAGGCTTTGAAAAATCAAAGGTTTTTTTGGGGAAAAACTTCGAATCGAATTTGATCAAATGCGATTTATACGATTCGAATTCGGCCGAATACGGACCTATTAGATCGAAAACAGACCTATTCGACCAAAAATACTTCGACTTCAACATCTCAGTTGGTCTTTTTGAATTTGAATTTTGATGTTTTTTCAATTCGAAATTCGACCCTTGGTAAATATGCCCCTTGGTCTACCAAAAGAATTATGTAAATTGAAATAAAACCAATAGGATTGTTTTATAACGATTAATTAGGGGCAGATGTATCAAGGGTCGAATATCGAGGGTTAATTAACCCTCGATATTCGACTAGGAATTGAAATCCTTCGACTTCGAATATCGAAGTCGAAGGATTTAGCGCAAATGCTACGATCGTACGATCGAAGGATTATTCCTTCGAACGAACGAATAAATCCTTCGAATCGAACGATAATCCTTCGATCAAAAAAAGTTAGGCAAGCCTATGGGGACCTTCCCCATAGGCTAACATTGACTTCGGTAGCTTTTAGCTGCCAAAGTAGGGGGTCGAAGTTTTTTTTAAAGAGACAGTACTTCGACTATCGAATGGACGAATAGTCGAACGATTTTTCGTTCGAATCCTTCGATTCGTAGTCGTAGTCGAAGGTCGAAGTAGCCCATTCGATGGTCGAAGTAGCCCAAAAAATACTTCGAAATTCGAAGTTTTTTTACTTCGAATCCTTCACTCGAATTTAGTGAATCTGCCCCTTAGTGTTAGTTTGGATCAAGTACAAGGAACTGTTTTATTATTACAGATTAAAAAGAAACAATTTTTAAAAATGTGCATTCTCTGATTAAGGGGCAGATTTATCAAAGGTTCCAAAGTAAGAATTCGAATGAAAAAAAATCGAATTTCGAGCTTTGATACTTTGATTAGGGAAAAGTCCAAATTCGATTCGAATTTGAAAAAAATTGGAAAATTTCAAATATTGAAATTTGTCATGTACTGTCTTGACTTTGCCCATTCACCATCTAAAACCTGCCGAATTGCTGTTTTAGCCTACGGGGGACCTCCTAATTGGAGTTAATTGGTGGTTTTTGAGAAATATAAGTTTGTTTTTTTTAAGTTTTGCACTGATCCTATTTATCTTAGGTTTTAGAGATATTTGTATTTTTTCAGATCATTCAACACTTTTGTACGTTCATGCTTTTTATATTCAAATCGTTTTATATCTTTCATGGCATTTGTAGTTTTAGAGAAATAGAGTTTAATTTCAAAAACCTCAAAGGTAGGAACGAATAAAAGAACTCAACGACAAAAATATATATATATATGTGAATACCTCTAAAACCTCTAAAAATTTGAGTCACAATTACTAGCAAAAATAAATCTAAAAGTCCGAATTGATTAAAAACAGCAGCTCCTCTTAAATTAGAGGTTAAATTAGAGCTTCCCTTGTATTAGAGGTTTTTGTGGTTTCTATACTAATAAAATCATTTCTTTTTTAGTGTTTTTAAGAAATATAGGAAAACCACAAATTTTTTGAGTCAGAGCTATCGCAATTTAAACTTTACAATTGCTGCAGTTCTGTTACGGAGAACCATAATGACCAAAACACTGTCAGCTGGCAGTCACTATAGTATTATAAACTATGGGAAAACTGCTGCCTGTCCCTCTCTCCTGTTCTGGAGACCCCAGACGCAAGTGCAAAAAAAAAGGCACCTTGTGCTGGATTTTTTAGGTGGAGGGTACAAATAAAGTCAAACCTGCCTGATTACATTTATGATATTCTGACACTTATTGATTGTTTTGGACCCATACAGGGACTCCTAAGCTGAATTATTTTGCTGCAGCTTGGGACGAGGTCCATTTATCAAAATTCTCATTTTAGTGGTTTTTGAGGTTTTAAAAACCAGGAATAAACTCATTTTTCATTTATTAAAAGATCTAAATATAAAGAGCACAAACAAAAAAAATGTTGACCAATGCGCTAAAAAAATATGGAAAACTAAAACATTTAGAAGCACATTTATCAATATTGGAATTTCAAATTCATGTGAGTTTTTTTTAACTCACGTGAATTTGATTTTACTCGAAATTCGAATATTCGATTATTTATTATAAAAATCGAATATCTTAAATTCAAATTTTAAAATCAAATTTGAATTGAATTTCATCAAACATGTTTAGAGTTTTTTCTCTGAAAGACTGCAAACTGGACCTCTCCCATACAGCAATTCGGCAGGTTTTAGGTGGCGAATAGTCAAAATCAAATTCTCAAAGGGCAAAAGTATGATAAATCTCGAAAACTGAATTTTTTAAAAAAACTCTAATCGAGTTTGGATACTTCCCCAGTCAAATTTGACAGTTTTGACCATAAAAAAAATTGAAAATTTGAATTTTCAAGTCAGTTAGGGGGGTATTTATAAAAATCTGAATACTAAAAACTTGAAAAGTTTTAATTTTTCTACTATAAAATTAGATTTTTTTTTTTTGTCGGAAGAAAAACTTTAATTCTTCAAGATTTATTATACCCCGATGCTGAAAAAGTCAGAATCCAAAAATTCCCCATCTTCAATCTGTCGAGATCCTGTATAAGTCGACGGCAGAGGTCTATTTGCAATTTGAAGATATTATTGTCTCGCTGGGTTTTGTATGATAATCCAACATTTCGGGCTTTTCTGCCGATTTCACTAAAAATTTGTCGGGTGTCAAATCTGAAAAAAAAATCTCTCAACAATCTGAAAAGATGTGGTTTTTGTCAATCTGATTTTTTTGGTCTATTTTTATTGATAAATAAGGATACATCGTGGATTTGTTTGGTCTGACTTTTTTATTTCAAAAATCAGAAAAATTCAGATTTTGATAAATAACCCCCTAAATACAAAAAAAAAACTTTTTCAGAGAAAAAATTTGATTTGTGAAAATTATAGTGAATAGATCCCTAATATTAAGCTGAATGCGCTGCATGTTTGTACTGCTTGTATCATGCTTGTCCTAATGGCTCCCAATGATCTTTTTCTAGGAGAACTTAACATTCACAGTCTGTCTGAACTACATGTATCAAGGAATTGAGGAAATGTTGGATGAGATCAGGAAAGTCGACGTAGGAAAACCTCTTATAGCAAAGCTAGACATCCACTCTGGATTTAAAAGGAATTTATCCATACAGACTTTGCACAGTCCGTGCCATAGTCCAGAACTTGGCTTGGGGGTCGCTGAAGCCTCTCATGTTTGTACCAACCCCCTCTATTCTCAATCGCATTTCAACGCCTATCACTCCAGTGTAAGAACTGCCACACACCCCGAGACTTTTCCGGCAGAAATCTATTCGGGTTTTTCTACTGCTAACAGCCGATCGAGGTACTTCCCAGAGCCAATCATAACGTATAATGTGCCAGAGGAAACCACAGACGATAACAACTCTTATTATACCCAATAACAGACTTCACCCTGTGTTCTTCACTCCATTGTAGATAAATGGATCGCCACTTTCCAATGTTCTAATGTTTTCAATAATATCAGTATTTGTGGGGGAATGTAATTAGTACTATGCCATTTTCTATGATATATATATATATATATATATATATATATATATATATATATATATATATATATATATATATATATATATCTCTACAAAGGGCCATATTTGTTAAATAATTGAAATAAAAATTAATTACTTTTTTTTAATCCAATTATGTTTGTTTAGCAACAGAGAATAGATTCCATGATTTAAATACTGGAACATTTAAAGGGGTTGTCTTCTGACAACCCCAGGTGATCTCCAGTGTCAGACTGGGGACCCACCAGAAGACCTTAGACCAGTGATCCCCAACCAGTTGCTCGTGAGCAACATATTACTCCCCAACCCCTTGGATGTTGCTCCCAGTGGCCTCAAAGCAGGTGCTTATATTTGAATTCCAGCCTTGGAGGCAAGTTTTGGTTGCATGAAAACCATGGGCACTGCCAAACAAAGCCTTATGTAGGCTGCCAGTCCATATAGGGGCTACCAAGTAGCCAACCACAGCCATTATTAGTCACCCCACTGCAACTACTTTCATGCTTGTGTTCCTCCTCCACTCTATTTATATTTGAATGTGGCTCATTCGTAAAAAAAAAACATGGGACCTCCTCCTTATATCATAGGTCAGTCTACAAACTATTTTTCCTCCTCTCTTCATTGATTGTTAATTCATTGTACACACACACATACAGAATTAGGAAATGTCTATGGTATAAGCCATGGTATAAGCACTCAAATCCAATTGCTTGGGTGAGCAGGAGGGCCAACTGACCCCTGAGCCCACCAGGAGTTTTCCTGGCATCCTGGTGGGCCAGTCTGAAACTGGTCACCTACGAGAGCAAATCACCCCTCCCAAACCACACCACTGGGGAGCCTCAGAACTGCACCGATCTCTGTAGCAGGCTAAAAAACTCCAGGGTTGTGCTATGGGGTTGGAAGCTGATCTGAACCTGGCTTCAACTGTACATACTTTGTGTTGACAATCGCAAAGAGGACTCAAAGTCATGTGAGGTGGTACCTGTCAGGCTTTGCTGGGGTTTGCTCCTGGGTCCTCCTGGTTGTTGGCTGCTTGCCCTTACCACCAGGCCAGGAGAGCAGACAGCAAATGCACATTCATTACTCTGCTGGGTCTCAGGATTATTCGTCTCACCCCAGCATCCTGACTGACGGGTTGGGGTCAGCCAATTAGGGCTACCCTGCCCTATATAAGGTCAGCCCTCCTCACTCTCCTTGCCTGAGCATTGGCCTTCTTAAGCACTGTGACATTGCCCCTAGCTGCGTTCCTGCTCTAACCTTCTAACCTGCCTTATCTTCCTTCCTTGTCTACCTTGTACCATCCTAGCCTAGTCTTAACCTTGCACTGTACCTCACTCCATTCCTTGCCTTGTCTGCCATGTCCTGACCTTGCCTGACCTTGTTCCAGCTCCAGTCCTCATTCCTACTCTAGTCCTTGTTCCTGCTGCAGTCCTTGTTCCTGTTCTACGCCCGCTCCATCCTCCTCCTACCCAGTCTGCTCCTGTTCCTGCTACGCATTCTTCGTCCTGTCCTAACTCATTGCCCTCTTCATCCTGTCTTGACTCATCGCCCTCTTCATCCTGTCCAGTCCATTTCTGACACTTCACGCTGGTCACCCTGCTCCTACCCTTCCCTTTCCGTGTCCCGTACGTACATACAGCTCCTGCCTCAAGGACTCACACTTCCCTCATTTACCTCCACTGCTCCCCCTAATCTCACCCTAGCCAGAATGCTGAGGCCTGGAGGGTGAGCAGGGCTGGTCTTATATAGGGCAGGGTCAGCCCTGATTGACTGACCCCAACCCACCAGTCAGGATGCTGAGGTGAGATGACTGATCCTGAGTCCCAGCAGAGGAATTAATGCAAACTTGCTGGCTGCTCTCCTGTTCCTGCTAGGCACTATTCGTCCTGACTCATCACCCTCTTCACCCTGTCCTGACTCATCACCCTCTTCATCTTGTCCTGACTCATCACCCTCTTCACCCAGTCCTGTCCAGTTCTGACACTTCACCCTTGTCACCCTGCTTCTACCCTTCCCTTTCCATGTCCTGTAGGCACATACAGCTCCTGCCTCAAGGACTAACGCTTCCTTCACTGCGCCCAATAACCTCACCCTTGACAGTATCCAACAACCGTTCTGCGCTGCTCTGCATTTAATAGCCATGTACAGAGATAGGTACAGTTATAGGATTTCCCTTTGGTCTTGTTTGGGAGAGGGATGGGGCATTGAAGGTTTCAAAAGGCTCTAGTTATTTTTTTCAGGTCATAGAAAAAGTCTAGTTACATTCCCTTCATCTCGACCTACCCACTCTTACTTTGTTAATGACTCTAACTTTTATGTTTCGTGGATTGGGATTTTCTCTTGAAGTATGTTGTAGTTTAGAAAATGACACCTATATAATAGCAGTACTCACAGCTACCCCACCTACCTAATCAGGAGAACTCACAATAGAGTTGGTTGTTATGTTGGAGTTTAGTAATAGATGGAGGACTACCAGTGGGGACTCCAGTATCCTAAGTGTTTGGTTTCTACGCAAATCTAGCTGTAAAATACAATTTTTCTAACTGTGATGTCAAATTGCAACAGCATTATTGTACAGTAGAACCAATGGAAGCCACGACTAAAGTAGTTGCAACATACCTCCCAACTGTCCCTTTTTCGGAGGGACAGTCCCTCTTTTGATAGCTCAACCCGCAGTCCCTCATTTGTACTGGAAAGTCCCTCTTTTCTCTGCACTGAACAGCCAGAAAAAGAAACAAAGTTTCTCACTTAATTGGCTTTTAGCAGAGAGCCCAGAACAGCTAACAGGTGCAAATAAGATACTTTGTAACAATTTTTGGACACAAAAAAACAGTTTAGATGAGGAGAAATATTTTCAAACTTTCATAACCTGCCAAATTTTGTAAAACAAACATGGTAATTAGGGGGTGTGGCCCCAGAAAGGAGTGTGGTCAAAAAATTGCTGCGCTACGTGCAGGAAAATTTTTTTGTCCCTCTTTTTACTTCCAAAATGTTGGGAGGTATGGTTGCAAATGAATGAGGAATCTCCAGAAATGCACTGATGTATACCTATAAATGGTAAGTAGGATGTTTGTGAAGATTCTAATTCATCCAGGTCATAGTATTTCTGTAGAAATAAGTCAAATCAACTGGACTTGCTGTGCAGGGCCGGAACTAGGGGTAGGCAGAAGAGGCAGCTGCCTAGGGTGCAACAATTGGGGGGCGCTGGGCAGCTGCCTCTTCTGTCTACCCCTAGACCAGACTCACCTGCTCACCAGACAGAACTTGCGCTCGAGAACGGCGCGCAACGTTGCCAAGCATGTACTTAAGCGTACAACGTTGCGAGACGTCACCGTGCAGGCCATGGGGGAAGTTGGGGCAAGCTTGCTGACTAGGTTGCCTAGGGCACCCAACTGGCCTGACCCGCCTCTGTTGCTGTGTTTTTCTTGAAGACGTTTCACCAGTCACCCAACTGGCTTTCTCAATTCAGAATGCCTTGTAAATAAGATCTTTCTGGAATAAATACCCTGGAAAGTTGCTCCAAGCAGCATAATCTGTTTATCATAATCAGCAAGAGCCCTCGCAAAGGTCCAGTCATGCTAATACAATCAACACTCCATGATATCCTTGCTGATTATGTTAACTGATTAAGTTAGCTATAGTGTGAGGATGTGATAGGTACCTTAGATTGTAAGCTCCACAGGGCAGGGACCCACAGGTATGATGTATGCCTTGCACTGCAGTATATGTCGGCACAATATGAATAAAGGATAATAATAATAACAACCAGTGACAGACAGGTTTGGGCACATTCTCTTCTGCAGCTTCTCCCCTGTGTTGTGTATAAGTAAAGGATCAGGCTGAGGGTGACATGTGATGTATGATACTGTGCTATTTCCTGCAGGGAGGCGTTTCAGGGAAATAAAGTATATATTTGTGGTAAAGACATCAAGATGTATCACCAAGAGCTGGTTATTGAACCAATTCTTTCCTGAAATCTATTGCTAATTAACTGCTGTGTTTATGTCAGAGGAAAACGACTTCAAATGACACGTCGGTCCTGTGCCGGGTAAAATGTATCTTCTTACAGAACCAAAAATATTGGAAAATCCTGTGTTATACAATCCGCCTAATCTCTCATTGCCTAGTAACTTCTAGAAACAGAGTAGCATTTAGATTTGCCTGTTTGAAAGCAAGACTCTGATTGGTTGCTATGAGCGAATAGAGAACTTTTCTCGTAAGGGAAATAACACAACAGGGAGGCAATGGGAGGGGGGCAAGGAAAGTTGTAGCCAGGCTTAAATGGAGGTTTGCTTATATATTAGAAAACCTTCACAATAAGTGAATGTAAAATTGTTGAGGGGGCTATTCTAAGCACTTTTGTGATTTATATTTATTATTATTCTTTTTTTATTCCAAGATCCTAAAGGTGTGTTTCAACTTTACAATAACTTTTAGTATGTTATAGAATGGCTAATTCTAAGCAAACTTCAATTGGTCTTCATTATTAATTTTTAGTTTTTTAATAATTTGCCTTTTTCTTCGGAATCTTTCCAACTTTCAAACGGGGGGTCACTGACCCCATCAAAAAAACAAATGCTTTGTAAGGCTACCAATTTATTTATATTGCTACTTTTTATTACTCTTCTTTCTATTCAGACCCTTTTCTATTCATATTCTAGTCTCTTATTCATGTCAGTGCATGGTTGCTAGGGGAATTTGGACCCTAGCAACCGGATGGCTGAAATTGCAAACTGGAGAGCTGCTAAATAACTTAAAAACCACAAATAATGAAAACCAATTGCAAATTTTCTCAGAATATCACTCTCTACATTATACTAAAAGTTAACAAAGGTGAACATCTCCTTTAAGAGATACATGTACTGTTAATATGAATGCATTTTGTTACAACAGCACCACCTGCTGGTCTGATGTTCTTCTGGTTAGGAAAGATTTGAGAAAGGTTTCTATTTTTTTCCCAAGCAGAAGAACATCAGAGCGGCCTCTTTTTTTCTCCTGACAACTTCCTTGACTACTTGGTGGTCAGACTGATGGGAAATGACCAGCAGGTGGCGCTGTTTAACTACTTAGAAATACCAGTTATCCTTACCCAGTACTTGTAACAATATTCCTTTAGATTCAAATCCCCTATCAATAAATAAACACAGTCTATGGTATGGCATCTTACAGCAGCTGCTCTGGCTGAATCCACATAGTACCAGTCTGGGCCTGAATGAGAGAGAGACAGTAAAATGGCAAATCATCATATAAAAAACACCCTTGAATTATTCATTATTTATTAAGCTCTGATGGTGTTAAAAGTCAGAATAAAAAAGCACTCCAACTCAGACCTGCCTAATTCATGTAGAAGTCAATGACAGATGTCTCGAATATATCCTGCTCTGCGATGGGTTTCCGAAAAAGTCACGGTATTCGTGTGTCAAATCCAAAAAAGTTGTGGTATTTTGGTATCAGATCTGAAAAAGTGGCAGTAGTCGGGCATCAAATCCAAAAAAGTTGCGGTATTGGGACATCAAATCCGAAAAAGTTTCGGTATTCCGGCTTCAAATCCGTAAAAGTCATGGTATTCGGGCGTCTAATCCAAAAAAGTTTCGGTAGTCGGGCTTCAAATTAAAAAAAAGTCATGTTATTCAGGCAACAAAGAAAAAAGTTGCGGTATTTCGGCTTCAAATCCAACAAGACACAGATTTGGATTTTATTACAACTTTATCGAGAATTTTTCAATGATAAATAGGGGGAACAAGTCTGTGCGGATTCAGCCAGAGTGGCTTTCCAAAAATAGTGAGACAAATTGGGATTTTGATAAATAACCCCCAAAGTGTGTGCATAAATACTTGCAGTTTGAGATTATGAGAGACCCATCTTTATGGGTTTACATAGTTAATTTCCCCAGGGTTCCCCTTAAATGTACATTAATGGGAACCTAATGAATAGGCAGTGGCACCCTAGTGACTGTGACTGTCTGAGGTGGAGATCATGGACCATATCTTTCTATGGCGTCCTATTAATATTAAAGTTAATGGGCAACAACAATGATTGTTCTTAAGCTCTGCCTGTGTTTAGCTAATATATCTGTGCTTCTATCCTCAAAAGGGTTACCGCAACCCTGTGTGAACTCATATATCAATTGTTAAGGTGGCCATAGACTCAAAGATCCGCTCATTTGGCGACATCGCCAAACGAGCGGATCTTTCCCCAATATGCCACTAACCGCATGGCTATATTGGGGGTAATTCGAACGTTCGGCCGTATGGCCAAAATGATCGAATTACGATGCGCCAAGGGGCTTCAACGGGTCAGTTAAAAATCAAACCTTCCCGATCAATATCGTGGCCAGGTATCGACCCGGAAGAACAGTCGGAAGCCCCCATACACGGGCAGATAAGCTGTCAAATCGGTCCAAATGACCGATATCGGCAGCTTTATCTGCCCGTGTATGGCCACCTTTAGAGGAGAGCACTCAGAAGCAGTTTCTGCTGTGAAGATTTATTCAAAGACTACATATCACACAGCATGTTTCGGGCCTTGCCCTTTCTCAAGTGTGACCCCAGGAAGAACGTGCAATCTTTTAAACACACTCATTCCATCCCCCCACCAAGTGGATAATTAGAATCATCAGGTGTGTCCATGTCTTTATTATATTCCGCAAAGAACCAAGTCTTTTTCCAAAAGTCCATGTGTTAAGCCAGAAAAAAATCATTTTCTAGAAACAATAGAAAAAATACATTTGTTAAAAACAATAAGAAATATTTATAAAGTGCTTCATTGTGTTACAAACCACATTCTACATGCGTAGCAATACCTTACCTTACAAGTGATACATTTAAAACAAAGTAACGGTTATCATGATAAGATAATCATTTTGTTAATTTAGTAACCTTGTCACAATTCTATTTAAAAATAGCCAAAAGCGGCTGTCACTATATGTAATCCAAAGAGAAAAAGGATTATTTTATTACTGCATATATCAAAGTACCTAATCAGGCCGGAACAGGCAATTTTCTATTTAACAATTAAGGTATTTATGGAATCTGTATTTTTTGGCACCAGCATTTCTACTTTTATTTTAGTTTTACCCTTATTCAGCTATGTCGCTGGTGATTTCTACATTCAAGTCCTGCAAACAAGGGAGAAGAATAATAATGAGTGTTATGCATCATGAAATTTAATTAAGTTTAAGGGTCCAGAAATGGGCCAAAGGAACTTTCAGATGTCGCTAGGAATTAGGTGTCTAATTAGTTCTGTCATGCTATTTTACACTTGGAATGAACTGTGTTAGGTTTTATAATCTAAGAATTTGCAATCAAAGTACCTATCACATTTACACATACTATGGGTCAGATTAACCAGGAGCCAGTTAACCTGCCTGTATGTTTTTAAAGTATGGAAGGAAACCCGGAGGTAAACCAACACAGATATTGGGAGAATGAAACTTCCAGCAGTTATGGAAGCACTGGGTATAAAGTTGGCCATACACATATCCCAAGCGGCCTCGTAACAAGCCGAGGGGACTGAGTAAGAATGGCTGTGTGTAGGGTTGCCATCCAGTCGGTATTTTGCCGGCCTAGCTGCTAAAATACCTGACAAGGCCGGGGCCGTTATTACTAATTTACTGGCAATTTAGTAGCCAGTAAATTCTTAATACACTTAAGTTTAGCCACTGGCCCGTCTCTGATTCACACAAAATTGGCGGGGACACTTACATTTTTTTCTTCCATGACCCTCCTCTAGGCGTCTGTGACTTCATAGCTCCACCTACCCTCATCAGTACCCACTGACCAACCATTATCACCACCCCCCTCCACTGGCCGGTAAATTCATCCCAAAAAGGTGGCAGCCCTATCCGTGCTCCAGGTCCCTCTGAAAAATATTTAGCAGGGGGCCCAGTGCATAGCCAGATTTACCTGGTTCCCCACTCTTACCTGGACCCCCGGCTGCCCTGCTCACCAATATCCTCTGGTCCCCACCTGCTGGTAAGATAGAGTCTGGGAAGGAGATTTCTTTAATATCTCATTCAACTTCTTAAAGGGCATGCAAAGGAAAAAAAATAAAATCCAAATTTTAATTTCTTTAATGAAAAAGAAACCTATATCCAATATACTTTAATTAAAAAATGTTTACCGTTTTTATAAGAAACCTGACTGTATGCAGTGAAATTCTATCTTCACCTACTGCTGTGGATAGGAATTGTCAGATGGTCCCTAACTGCTCTGCAGGGAAACAATCATACTTATGAACAGCAGGGGGAACACCTGCCTTACTTCCCAGAAATGCAGAACTCAGCTTTGTTTGTTTGTTTCCCTGTAGAGCAGTTGGCGACTGTGTAGAGATTTGTATTGGATTTTATTTTTGCCTTTAAAGGAAAACTATACCCCCCAAACAATGTAGGTCTCTATTAAAAGATACTGAGTAAAACAGCTCATGTGTAAAACCCTGCTTCATGTAAATGAACCATTATCATAATAATATACCTTTTTAGTAGTATGTGCCATTGGGTAATCATAAATAGAAAATTTCCATTTTAAAAAATAAGGGCCACTCCCTGAGATCGTAAGATTCACTGTGCACACATACAAACCAAATGTAAGGTCACATGAACCAATTAACAGACAGAGTTCTGCCTTTTGCTTCCTCACTTCTTCCTGTTACAGTTAGTGTTGTAGTATTTCTGGTCAGGTGATCTCTGAGGCAGCACAGATAGAGTCACGAAATGGTGGTTCAAGGCAAGAGATGTAAAAGGGCAATATTTATGTAAATATATATTCAAGATTGGTAAGATTCTTTAATATGTCATTCAATTTGATATAAACTATCTGATGCTTAAGTATTCATTTTGGGGGTATAGTTTTCCTTTAAATCCCCTTTACTGTTTCCAACTCCTGCTGCAGGGACAAAGATCATGGAGCCAGATTTAAACATATAAACTGGGATTCTATTTGGAGGATTATTTTGCTGCAGCCACTGGTTCTGCAGTTGGAGAAAGTTTGTAATAAACAATACAAAAACTATAAAATCCACATTAGATCACATGACAACACAGGACCCAGTGCAGTCTGTATATTCTGATTATTAATCAGTCTTGCTGTATCGGCTTCTGGCAGATATTATTTGACTTGTGCTGTTTTGATAATTTATGACGATCCCTAAGCAGCCCAGACCACACTGAGCATGTGCACAGTCTTGGTCTTGCAAAGATGTTTAACAATTTACAAGATGGTGACCCCCTGCGGCCAACTTTGAAAGCATAAATCATTTGTTTGATTAGGCTTGTGGTGCAGTAAGTTCATGTTTATGTTTAGTAAACAAAATACAGCATTTCTAGCCTTATTCTATTTTAGACTTTACTTCCTCTTTAACTGTAGAGGCAGCGGACCCCAAAGTCCTTGTCCCTCAGGCTCCCAGTGGGGTCTGCACATCTATAGTTTTGCCTGTGCAAACAAGATGATCTTTCCACAATTCATCCTCCTATGTGCCAGGCCAAATTGGGCTTATCTGATCACTTGACCCCGGGCCAACTTATGAAAATACAGCTCCTTTCCTAGTTATTATTAAAAGGTGTCAAAACGACCTTAAATGCCTTGAGGACAGATGCTTTCAGGTGGCTTTTCTGCTCATTTGTACCCATTAAATCCAGGGATTCAAATACAGACGCCTGTAAAGTGATCTAATTGTACAGTTTCTCAAACCGCCTGACAAGTTGGTGCCTGAGAGTCGTGGATATCAATCAGAAACACGATGAGTTTTTATTGGCGTTCTCACATAGCAAATACATTTCCGTGATAGAACTAAATGAAAATGCTTTTCCTGATATCACAGTTAAATAAATACGGTCTTGGGTATATCAGCACTAAGTAATAAATGTCCAGAGTGGAGGAAAGCAATAAAGAGATAGAGAGAAAAGAAAAAAAAATAGCTATAAAGGGACGCAATGTATTTCCAATTACAGTTGCCCTATATTTTCTAGTGTAAGGCAATTGAGAGATGAAACAGAGACATCAGCCAGTTACCAGCTTGGAGGGACCAAGTCCCTTTATATCGGTTTTAATAATAAAAAAAGTTGCTGCTCTGTTGGGCTATTCCAGTTGATTAAAACAAAGTGTTGGCCACTTCTATAAGCTGTTTCATTCAGATGTTGTTCAACTTCTGCAATTTATTTTCTAGTTTTCTCGGTTTTGTCGGTTTTAACACAGCTAGTATAATACATTTTAAATAAGAGCTGCGCCTGCTGGTCATTTGGTGGAAAATTTAAGTTAGTGAGAGTAGGAACACCCTGTTATGTTGCTCTGCTTAGAACTGACTCTATATATATATATATATATATATATATATATATATATCTCTATATATATATATATGTATATATATATATATATATATATATATATAAAAGACTAGCAACACCGGGACATTTCTTAAAGGAGACATATTGTCAAAAAAAAGAATGTACCAGTGCATGTTTCAGGCTGATTTATTGAATATTTCTGCAAAAACCCTAATAATCCCTCACTTCTCCTCCACTTCCTGCTCCCTGAATTCCCAGGCTGTGCACTCAGCTCATTGCACTGTAGGACAGGAACCAATCAGCAGCTAGCAGGACCTGATAGGGAACTGAATCATGTCTTTGCTTGTGTGACTGTAGGGCTGTGATTGGCTGTCCCCGCTCCTACTGTGCTTCTGGCAGGGACTGACACGCCCACCCCTCATTTGAAACATGGACAGGGACCAGAGAACATCTATAGGGAGCTCCAATAAAGGGGCTATTTTTAAAGATAATATTAATTTTTAGCACCATGTAAAAGCAACACTATATATTACTTATAATTGCCTACACAATTAGGGTTTTTTCACTTATCCTGTATGTCTCCTTTACATCCTAAACCCTTAACATGTATGTATAATAACATTCTCCTTAAAATGACATGATATTTAGAAACATCTACCTATATCAAAATATCCCAATAAAAAGTTCAGCAATAAGTATGTGTAAAATATCAGCATTTCAATGTGATAAAGTGCAATGGGTTCACTTAAAAAATATAATATGTTAACATCATGTCATATGAACCTTATAATAATGCTTATTATTATTATTATTATTATTATTATTATAGACTATTTCTTAAGTTCCTATGCTGTACAGTGCATTGAACACAGGGCCCTATTTACTATTAACTATTTATTGATATTGCTCTTTTCACTCACACGTACGGGCCAATTGTATTCTTGTGATTTCGGAAGCAGAGACTTTCCAATGAACATTTGAAATGCTGCTCCTGTAAGACATGTTTATGTTTTTCATAAATGAAAGCAAGGTGTGAAACGGTGGAAAGAAAATTAGTTTACATTGGCAAAATCTACTAAACTGGATTTGCTTATTTGGTGACACATTTCTAAAATGTTCTTCTGTATGAAGCAGGGTTTGTATTTACCTGTGTTTGGGTCTGTGCCTGTAATGCAGACCTTTCCTCCTGTATTGTCAGAAGTCACCTGTATTCATACTCATGGTCAGAAGTGCATAATCAGGTTTTAATGGGACAAGACCTGTGTATAACTGGGAGTAAAATAGGCATGGTTAAACATTCTACATTGTTCAGGGTTGAATGCATAGCTCCCAACTGTCCCGTTTTCTGCAGTACAGTCCCGATTTTGACAGCTCAGCCTGCAGTCCTGGATTGTTACTGAAATGTCTCGATATTCTCTTTGATCTCGTGCACTGACTGCCAGAAAAAAATACAAAGTTTCTGAAACTTAATTAAAATAAGTGGCTTTTTGGCAGAGAGCCCAGAATACTCAGCATCTGCATTTTGATAAAATTGTAACATTTTAAGATATTCAAAGAAACAATTTATGATAATAGGGAGAACTGAGATTTGCTACTTAAAGGGCAATTTCAGCTTCATTAGAAAACTGTTATAACACAAAAAACTCTTAGAAATGTGTTGAAACTTTCATAACCTGCCAAATTTAGGTAAATGGACATGGTAATCAGGGGGCATGGCCATAAAATGAGTATGACCGAAAAGATTTCCCCGCGCTTTGCGTGGCTGTTGTTGTTGTTGTTCCTCTTTACATTTTGCAAATGTTGGGAGATATGTTGAACTGGAGCATAAACAATTAATGTACAAATCAGTGTCATAATGTAAATGCACTGGGCAGGGATAGGGTTTGGCATTCCTGAACTAATTGCAATAGTGAACACTAGTATTTTTAGTAGAGATGCACCAAATCTATAATTTTTTGATTTGACCAAATAACACATTCCTCCACAAAAGATCTGACCGAACCCTAAAACAATAGCTTTGGTTTATATTTAATAAAAATCCCTATAATGTTCAACATTCAGGGACTCTATGATTCCCCAACTACTGGTATGGGACCTATTATCCATAATGCTTGGGGTTTTCTGGATAACGGATCTTTCTGTTATTTGGATCTTCTTACCTTAAGTCCACTAGAAAATAATTTAAACATTGAATAAACCCAATAGGCTGGTTTTGCTTCCAATAACAGATGCACCGAATCCACTGTTTGGGATTCGGAAGAATTCCTGAACCGAATCTGAATCTGAATTTGCATATGCAAATTAGGGTCAGGAAAGGAAAAAGTGGGGAAACCATTTTTTACTTCCTTGTTTTGTGATGAAAAGTCACATGATTTGCCTTCCCGCCTCTAATTTACATATGCAAATTAGGATTTGGATTTGGTTTGGCCAGACACAAGGATTCCTGAACCGAATCCTGGATTCACATCCCTATTAATTATATCTTAGTTGGGATCAATAACAAGCTACTGTTTTCTTATTACAGAGAAAAAGCAAATCATTTCTAAAAATCTGGATTTGGATAAAATGGAATCCATGGAAGATAGACTTTCTGAAATTCTGAGCTTTCTTTCTGTATAATGGGTTTTTGGATAACAGATCCCATTCCTGTATATTGTTACTATGGATGTGCATTAAGTGGTAAAATAAATATATATATATCTTCTCCCTCTTCGTCTTTGTAAACAAATCCACAAAGCCAATCAGATTAATACGGGCGAGGATATGAAAACAGAGTGTGTGTAACGCTCGCACACTCGGGACTGTGGAAGCATAGAAAGGGGTTGTATAGAAATGTAAGGCTGCTCTAGTGCAGGAGATTATATTCCACAGTGAGCAGCAATGGCCGCTCCGGAAAGGTAAACATCACAGAGACGGCCTGCAGGCAGCCTCAGATCCTTTGTGTGAGGAACGGCCTTCTTTTTGTTTAACTTTCATCCTTCCACCAGTGGCTCCAGACGGCAACACTAAATAAATGGGAAATGCAATTTAAATAACAGCTTTTTGTGCCTGACAAAGGACAGATTTAGCAGGTTGGTGGTTAAATATTAAATTGTTTACGTTATTCAAAATGTCAACTGTGCAGACGATGTTTCTTTCCAGGTCCTAACGCCAGATCTTTACTGGGAAAAAAAGAGGCAAACTTTTGAAAAACATCATAAAGGATTTCTGGGTAATATGAATAAAAAATAACCTTACAGAGAGAAATGTAACATTTTAGGGCTATAAACAATTCTAGAAGGTGGGGTGATGCTTTTCCATTTTGTGAGGGGGTTTGTATAGTGATTATGGATGTGTGTCATGTTATTTCTTGGTCTTCCACCCCCCCCCCCATAACCAGTGGTTCAGTATGCCTTGTGCTAAAATTGGGCCTTTTGTTATGTAAATGTCTTGTGTACCCAGATGTCAGTTGGAAGTTGAGTCCTGCAGCGGGTTGGGTACCTGCGGGTACCAGCGGGTTCCCCAGCAAAAAAGCGGGCACCCTGCAGTATTAGGGGAGGATTTTCAGGTATTAATGGGGGTCTGCAGGTCGCAGGTCGGGTTGCGGGTCTCATAATAATTTCTTATCTTATGTGATATTGTCTATATTTTACTCCTTTTAAAGTTTTACAAAACTTGTTTCTGTCCCCACCCACTTTTGAAGACGTCACTTCCGGTTTGATGGTGGTCGGCGGGTTGCGGATAAGATAGATGCGGGAAGGGATGCATCGAATCCACTTTTTTGGATTCGGCCGAACCCCCGAATCCTTTGTGAAAGATTCGGCCGAATACCGAATCGAATCCAAACCCTAATTTGCATATGCAAATCAGCGAGGGGGAGGGAAAAATAGTGCTGCTCACGAAGTACGCGTCTAAAAAAATTTTTACTTCCATGTTTTGTGACGAAAAGTTAAATGATTTTAAGGATTCAGTTCGGCCAGGCTCAAGGATTCGGTCGAATCCGAATCCTGCTAAAAATGGCCGAATCCTGGCCAAATACCGAACCGAATTCTGGATTCGGTGCATCCCTAGTTGCGGGTCCAGGTCAGGTAGCGAATCAAAGTGGGTAAATATGTGGGTTGTGGTTCGGGTTGGGTTTTAGAAATTGGTTCTGCGCAGGACTCTAGTTGGAAGCATTAAGACACAGGAGGGGTGCACAGAGGCTGAGGGTATATTTCAAGTATTTGCCAAATGATAATAACTGATCTGGTACAAATGACAAATTTGGCAATACCGTTACTCCTCCATTGTTCCACCTTCTGTCTTCTTTGGATGGAAACTGGAGCTATTGTAGTGGACAGGCCCGTCCAGACTGAGTTTGCAGATTATTGGCTGGTGTATGGCGCTTGTTGGTAGACCTGCCGGATCAATATCTGGCTATAAATTGGGCAGAAATCAATCAGGTTTGAAAATCCAGTTGGAGAGGACTGCATTTCAGCCAGGCCCGGACTGGCAATCTGTGGGTTCTGGCAAATGCCAGAGGGGCTGCTATAAGGTACCATAGAAAGTCAGTATTTAGTGGGCTGGTGGGGGCTGTTTGGGCCTCTGTGTGGGCTGATTGGGCCTCCGTGTACCTGAAATGCCAGGGTCTATTTTGATTCTCAGTCCGGCCCTGATTTCAGCCTTGAGAGGTCTTTTCCCAATTGATCGTCATAGGCCCTCCTTTTGATCTGTTGGTCCAGGGACCAGATGATGGGATCACGCCGATTTAGCCCACTGCTTAGTTGGCCAGTTTGGACCGAGATACGATACGCTGACAACTCTGCTAGTGGATCTATCAGTGTATGCCCAGCTAAAGCCTATCTGACCATCAACCTATTGGTTTGTAGCCAGGCAGGCTATTTGAGGGAAAGAACATAACGTGACTAATGTGAAATCGCATGACTTTTTGTCACAAAACAAGGATGTAAAAAAATGTTTACCCCTTCCCACACCTTATTTGCATATGCAAATTAGGATTCAGATTCAATTTGGTATTTGGCCAAATCTTTCACAAAGGATTTGGGGGGTTCGGCCAAATCCAAAATAGTGGATTAAGTGCATCCCTAGTGTATACACATATATTCTACAGTCCTTTATAGAGATTATACATCATTCACATCTGTTCCTGCCCCAGTGGAGCTTACAATCTAAAGTCACATTCACACACACACTAGTGTTGTTTTTATTAAGACCCAACTAACCTGCCGGTATGATCTGAGGAAAACCAAACTATCTACTCTGTTAACCATTGTGCCACTGTGCTGCCTGTATATATTATAAATATATATATATTTATATAATTCACTAAATACACTTTACCTTATCTAACCCAAATGCAGTAAAATATATATAGTATATTTTATATATATACATTTGCCACAGGGCTTGTTCCGTCAGCCTTGTTTTACAACCCAGCCTTAATACACAACTAAAAAATGTATAGAATCCTAATATGTAGGCCAAATTGGCACATTTCTGCACAAGTTAATTAACCGTCTGCATCATCTGCATTAATTAGTTTGATGTGTGAAACAGCAATTCTTCCTTGGATTATTTATACATTTTACTTGTAGCTTTACACTTGTGCAAATTCAAGAGCAAACACACAAATAAAAAAAGGAAATGTGTTTATGCTTTGATTTGGGTTGGCATCTGCATCTTGTTGTATAAGCTGGAGGCCTGAGAAGAGAGAGGGAGCGTGGCAGGAGAAGAGGACACAGAGGAATCATCTTAATTGTGAATGCAGGAACAAAAGGCTGAGGCAGAATGAAGCTCTAAAATATTCCGACTTGGGAATGCCAGGGAGAGATCCTCTTGTCACTTCCTAAAAACAGAAAATCAACCCCTCTGCTCTAGCTTGTCCCAGCCTGATGCTTATGTACACTGGCTCGTCTCAGCCTTCAAGCTGGCTTTTGTGATGGCTACAAGCAAGAGGAAAAAAACATGGAGACCTTTAGTGAATCTGGGTTGAGTTATTCACTGTGAACAAGGGTTTCCCATTACTGTCCTCTCTCTCTGGCGCAAATTCACTAAGCGCCGAAGCGCCGAACGCTAGCGTTAATTCGCTAGCGTTTGGCATTTTTTGTTACTGCGCAAATTCACTAACGAACGCTGGCGTAGTTTCGCTAGTGTTACTTCGCACCCTTATGCCAGGCGAATTTTCGCTAGCGACGTAACTACGCAAATTCACTAACTTGCACAGTGTACTAAACGATACCTTTTACGCTAGACTTCCTTCGCCACCTCAGACCTGGCGAAGCGCAATAGAGTAGATAGGGAATGTTTCAAAAAAAGTCAATTTTTTTTCTAAGTCCCAAAAAACGCTGGCGTGTTTTCTACATGATGGGTGATAGGCTGAAAAAGATCGAAAATGTTTTTGGGGCTCCCCTCCTTCCCCCCTACATTTCCTGACTCATGGCAACTTACCTAGACAGTGGGCACATGTGTAGGGCAAAATAAAATTTTTATTTGCTGATTTGAAGGTTTTCCCTACTTCTGAGTGTGAATGCCTGTAAAAGATCTTGATGAGCAGAGTAATGCTGGGAATAACAGTGTATTGTACAAGAAGGCTGGCCAGGGCTGTGCTGGTTTGCTGGTAATACCTGCAGAGGGCGAATCATAAATATATGTGACAGGAGATGATAGTCATTCGGGTTTTGGTTGGAGAGCTGTAAGGATTGGTCTTGATGGAAGTCTGCAAATAAAATGTAAGTATCTCAGTAGCATTCTCTGCTGTGCCAGTAATTGCTTTGAAATGGTATTGTTGGTAAATGGAACAGCATCTGGGAGCATCAAACCCCTGTTATCAATGTGAGTTTCAACTAGGGTTGCTGCATGGATTGTTATTTATTGGTCTGGCTGGTAAAAAATAAAACCTGATACCAAGGAAGCCAGGATTTGTTTCCCCCCCCAAGTTTTGGTTGCATAAAAATCAGATGTACTGCCAAGGAGACCCTCCTGTAGGCTGTCAGTCCGCATGGGAGCTACCAATAGTCAATCACAGCCCATAAATTGCACCTTCAGGAACTTTTTGCATGCTTGTGTTGCTCCCCAACTTTTTTACATTTGAATTTGGCTAAAGGGTAAAAAAGGTTAAGGATCCCTGGTCTAGAGGGTAGTTATCATCATCATCATCATTTATTTATATAGCGCCGACAAGATACGCAGTACTTTACCTTAGTTGTAACAAACAGGGAATATATGGAGGATAACAAACAAGTGTTATAGGTACAATAGGATTAGAGGGCCCTAAAAATTAGAGTTTACGAACTAAAGGTTACGGTACAATTGAGACATTAGGATTTTAGAAACAATTTTGTGATTTATGATACAGCAATGATTGATTAATTCAGGTACATTGAATAAGCTCCTTTAAACAGTTGGCTCTTTAAGGAGCGATTGAAAGTTTGGAAAGAAGGAGAAAGTCTGACAGCTCGAGGCAGAGAGTTCCAGAGAAAAGCAAAAGCCTGAGAGAAGCCTTTTAGACGAGAATGGGCAGAAGTGATGAGAAGAGAGACGAAGATCAGAAGCAGAGCGAAGGTTTTGTGAAGGAGAGTATTTGGAGATTAGAGATGAAATGTAGGGAGGGGCTTCATTATTAAGCGCCTTGAATGTGAGTGTTAGTAATTTGAATTTGATTCTAGAAGAGATTGGGAGCCAGTGAAGGGACATGTATATGGGAGCAGCTGATGTTGAGCGGTGAGATAGATGAATGAGTCTAGCGGCCGTGTTTAGAATAGATTGGAGTTGTGAAAGGTGACTTGTTGGAATACCTGCAAGGAGTAGGTTGCAGTGATCAAGGCAGGAGATGATGAGAGACTGAATCAGTGTTTTAGTTGATTCCGAACTGAGATATGGTCGTATTCAGGCAATGTTGCGCACTTGAATACGACAAGATTTTGCAAGTGTTTGAATGTGTGGTGAAAAAGACGGATGTGAGTCTAGGATAACTCCTAGGCAGCGAGCCTGTGTGGTGGAATGAAAGGTGGTGTTGTTTACTGTGAGTGATATCTGAGGGACAGGGGAAGATCTTGGAGGGAATATAATGAGTTCTTTTTTTGAGAGGTTCAGTTTCAGGTGGCGCTGTGACATCCAGGAGGAGACAGCAGAGAGATAATCCGTAACTTAGGAAAGGACAGAATTAGATAGATCAGGAATAGACAAGTAGTGTTGGGTGTCATCAGCATAAAGGTGATATTGAAGTCTGAATAAGTTTTCCTAACGAAGTTGTATATAGCGAAAACAGCAGGGGGCCTAGAACAGAGCCTTGAGGAACTCCGACAGGGAGAGGGAACGTAGTAGAAGTAGAGTTAGAGAAGGCAACATTAAAGGAACAATCAGACAGATAAGATGTAAACCATGAAAGAGCAGTGTCACAAACGAGTATAGAATGTCTAGGAGGAGTGTGTGGTCAACTGTGTCAAAGGCTGCAGAGAGATCTAGAAGGATGAGTATGGAATAGTGACATTTAGACTTTGCCAGTAGAAGATCATTGGTTACTTTGGTGAGTGCAGTTTCAGTTGAGTGTGATGGGCGGAAGCCAGATTGCAGGGGGTCGAGAAGGGAGTTGTGAGTGAGATGCTGGATCAGGTTTTTGTAAACAAGCCTTTCTAGTAATTTGGATGCAAATGGAAGAAGGGAATCCGGACGATAGTTAGCAGGAGAGCTGGCATCAAGGGAAGGTTTTTTGAGGATAGGAGTGATTAGTGTTTGTTTGTATTATGATGGAAAAGTACCAGTAGAAGTGAAAGATTAAATAGGTGGGTAAGTGCAGTAGAGAGTGTATCAGAGATTGGGTGGAGAAGGCGAGAGGGTATGGGGTCAAGGGAACAGGTTGTTGGTTTTGAGCAGGCTAGAAGATTGCTAATTTCATCTAGAGTTGCAGGGGTGAAGGAGTGCAAAGTAGATGTGAGTGGACTGCACGTTAGTCTGAGATTGTTGTCAGATGATATGCTCAGCCTAATGAGATTGATTTTTTCATTAAAGAAATGAGCAAGATCTTGGGCAGTTACATTTATGGGTGGAGGGGGGCATAGGAGTGAGCTAAATGTGGCAAACAGTCGCTGTGGTTTAGAGGACAGAGTGGAAATTAAAGAAGAGAAGTATTGTTCTTTAGCTAATGATAGAGCTCGATTGTAGCAGGAAAGCATGAATTTGAAGTGGATGAAGTCAGGGTCAGTTTGTGACTTTCTCCACCGTCGCTCAGCTGATCTACTACATCTTCTGAAGTACTGAGTTACGCCAGTGTTGGGGTTTAGCTGTCGGCTATGACGGGTGGTAGAAGGTGCAAGGGAGTCAAGAGCTGTTGAAAGGGCATCGTTGTAGAGAGAAGCTGCCATATTGGGACAGGAAAGATTGTTAATATGAGAGATGGGTTGTGCTAATACTGTTGATAATTGTTGTGGATCAAAGGCGTTAAGGTTTCTGTATGTGTGGGTAGAGAGAGATGGTTGTGATAGTGCAGATGAAAGTGTTATCTGTAAGGAGAGTAGGTGATGGTCAGAGAGTTAGGAGAGTTAGTAAGGTTGGATGGGCGGCAGAATATAAGTTCAAGAGCATGACCCCCCATGTGGGTAGGTGAGTCGGTCCACTGAGAGAGACCAAATTAAGTTGTTAGAGAGAAGAGTTTAGAGGTGGCAGGAGAAGCAGAGTTGTCAATGGGAATGTTGAAGTCACCTAAAGTGAGAGCAGGTGTCTCACTGGAGAAAGTATGTATGAAGGTATAGAAGCCAAGCAGCAAAGTGATCCAAGAAAGTAGAGTAGGGACCAGGGGGGCGATATATGACAGCATGGGTTATATGAGAACTGGAGGTGTCAAGAACAACACAACTCTGTTATTCTTATTGTAGAGCAAATGATCAACAGGTAACTGATGTGTGACTGATACAGCATGTAAATATAGGCACATTTACTTTAATCAAGGGATAATGACACATCCTTCAGTCTTGGCATCCCATGACCTGTATATTCATAAACACATGGGGCAACTGCAACTGTAGGGATCTAGCTGAGTTCTGAAACTGGTTTCTTTTTATCAAGTTAATTCAAGATCTTGTCATGGAAGCATCCATTTAGATTAGTCACTTGTGGACTAGAAATATATTTTCTTGCTTACCCATCAGGCCACAGGCAAAATGATCTTCTCCAAGTCTTCTTGTTTTCCCTGCCATGACTGCAGTCCTCATTGATGACAACCACCATCCACCTGCAAACTGCGAGGGACCATAACTCTGCATCTACGATTGACCCAGCCATTGAGTCAATGTGCACAAATGACCGTAATGAGAATACGGTATGTAATGTGTGCCACTCTATCTAAGATACTATAGGTTGTAATGTAGCACAGACACACTTCACACTTCTCATTTTTATGACACAGATCAACAGAATGCACAATGCAATTTAGATCTTAGTTATCATTTTGCTTTGAAGCTCTGCTATGTTGGGGGGAAGGGACACTGGTGGTGAATGGCTTTTTCATACATTGCTTCTGTTGTGCCTAAAAAGGTGACATAGTCCAACCAGATTTAAATATGGCTGTATGCAAGTGTCTGGCTATGCCTCTATGAAGATGCCCCTTTATTTTCAAATGCCTGGCTGCATATGGTGTCATGAAGACATTTTTGTCCCGATTTAGTTTTAGGGATCCCGTAGTCTACAGTCTAGCCTGGTGTCATGCAATAAGGCACTTCTCCCATGGATGATGAACTGGCTTCACTGTTCTTCCTATGACCTTGTTTCCATGACAACCAGCAGCCTTTTGTTTGCTCATTTAAGACCTTTAATCCTTACCCTTTTATGTCTCCACCCGCTTTTTTTTTACCTTCCTTTCGTACTTCCACATTATTGTGTCTGACTACAGGAACGATGATGTAAGTGGGATGCTAGCCTCTTATTTCAAGTTCCTTAAAATTGGCTATAAATGATTTCTCATTAAAGGAAAACTATACCCCCAAAATGAATCCTTAAGCGAAAGATAGTTTGTATCGCATTAAATGGCATATTAAGGAATCTTACCAAACTGGAATATATATTTAAGTAAACATTGCCCTTTCACATCGTTTCAATTGTGCCCCCATTTTATGATATTCTCTGTGCTGCCTCAGAGATCACCTGACCAGAAATACTGCAGCTCTAATTGTAACAGGAAGAAGTGTGGAAGCAAAAGACAGAACTCTGACTATTAATTGGCTCATGTGACCTAACATGTATGTGTGCAGGGCTGATCCTATCAAATGTGGGGCCCAATTGGGACCATGTTGGCGGGGCCCCTAGACAAAGTGTTTCTGGCTACTGACACATCAAGTATTTAGGAAAATAAGGGCATACAGGCACAAAATAGAAAGGAAAGGGGCAGTGCGGGGCCCCCAGAGGTGCGGGGCCCAATTGGGCCCAATTGGCCTAAGGCCGGCCCTGGTTGGATTGGGGGCAGGCAGGGCCTATCAAGGTTTAAGGAAAGCTGGGCCTATTAGAGTTGGGGGCAGGCTAGACCTATGGAGTTGGGGGATAGGCTGGCTTATCAGAGTTGAGGGTGGGCTGGACCTATGGATTTGGGGATGGGCTGGACTCTCAAAGTTGGGGGCAGGCCAGGCAGCATCATGTGCTGAGGGAAATATTATCTGTGCTGCCCTGTGGTGCGGGGCCCCCAGAGGTGCGGGGCCCAATTGGGCCCAATTGGTCCAATTGGCCTAAGGCCGGCCCTGTATGTGTGCCCTTGCTTTGTTTGTGTACACTGTGAATTTCTATTTAGGATTACCCAATGTATGCAATATATTTTTATAAAGACCTACATCATTTGTGGGTATAATTTTCCTTTGATGCTGTAATTTTTTTATGGTGTTTTGCCAAACGTAACACAGCTCTCATGTTTACTGAAGTGCATTGTGTTAGCCCTCTTGCGATAGCATGAAGTTTAACTTTGGATGGGTGGTGAAGGAAAGGGTCTCTGTGGGAAATCACTGTTAGAAATTGAGCTTTGCCTTTTATCAAAGGCTGGTTACTCAGCGGCAGAGTGAAAGAAGTAAGGATAAGAGGAGACATTGTTCCCACCTACCTGAGGCAGGCTGTAAAAATTCTGAAAAAAACGGGGTATTAGCTCCAGTAATCTAAAATCCCTAAGTAGGAGATTGTTACATTGGGAAATAGTGGAATCTCCTTTTGTGTCACCAATAAGTATCAGAGATTGTTCAGAAAAGGTATTGGGACAGTGTATTCCCGACAAGTAAAAGAATGCCCAAGAAATTCTGGGACATCACATGGCTGTTGCTACAGGGTAAGTTATTCATGAGGGGCAATTTACAGTATTTCAATGTTGTGGATCGTGAATGTCCTTGGGGTTGTAAAGTTGAGGAATCTAAAGAGCATTTACTGTTGGAATGCTCAGTCACTTGTCCATTAAGGAAGAGTGTGGCAGATCATCTAAATTTAGATCTAATAAGGAATTCAGATTTCTCAGGATTCTCATATGGAATTATCAAGAGTGACAGAGTCGGTGATAGGAATAGAGCAACTCTGTACTCTATGTTATAGCTGTGATATTTTACCATCTGTGGCATATGAGATGCAGAATGACCACCAGTCAAATTAACCTATCAATCGACAGTTACAGATATCATATGTAGAGACATTACTTTTATCAAAAGACAAAAATGTGAATTTTCTTACAAGTCTTACAAAAAAATGTGGGAAGTCTTTCATTTTTCTTGATGTTCTGATCTATGTTTTTCTTTGATTGTTAATTTATCTTGATTGTTATGTATTTACTATAAAATAAATAATTTTTAATAAAATTTCCTCTTAGCTAACGTTAAACTGAAGTTAGCTCTGTTATACTTTATGAGCTCGCACCTCCCGTGGGGCAAACAGCGTTCCCCTGATAGGTGTCCTTCAAGGATGATGAGTAGTGATGGGCGAATTTATCCGCCAGGCGCGAATTCGCGGCGAATTTGCGCGATTCGCCGGCGTCAAAATTTTTTTTCGAAAAAATGGACGCCAGCGTCAAAAACTAGACGCCGGCGCCGTTTCGGGAATTTTTCGCCATTTCGCGAATTTCGCGCAAAATTCACGAATTTTTCGGCGAAGCGAAAGGGTGCAAATTCGCCCATCACTAATGGTGAGCTATTTCATATAAACCCAGTCACAGGGTGGCAATAGAAATGGGTGTCAAAGGTGACTAGGTGATAATTCTGACACTGACTTTAGTAAACCTTGTGAATCCATTTATATAACACGGAAATGTAAATATACTATACAGTAGCAAAAGGTAAAGACTGGCACACTCAAGGTTTGTATATTATGTAAAAAAGGATAGTTTATTTGACATTTCAGTCCTAAACCAGGGCCTTTGTCAGGAACAGCAAACTGTTTGTTTTTTTTTGTTTGCTGTTCCTGACTGCACCTATATAACTGTATCTATAAATAAATATATATCTGCCACATAGGGTTACCAGTTTTTTTTGGGAAAAATTATACAGACTCTTCTATATTTTTGTCTTTCTTCCCTATTAATAACATTGACATTAAGCATCATTTCTACTGGCCAGGTGGCATCCACACTTAAGATTGCCACCTATTCTTTTCGCCAGGCAAGGGGTAGGTGCTGATAATGTTGAGGGTGACATCATGTCATGATGTCATTAGCGGTGCTATGACACAGTGGTCCTGGATTGGCTGATCATCGATTTACTCTAATATGGAAATCTGGACAGAGCCTTAAGAAAATCAGGCTATCAGGTTCAAAAGATGGGTGGCAACTCTAACCCTATACCCAAGCCTGCCTGGTCACCACCTTTATGCTATTATAGGGAACTCTCTTTAGTGATAGCTTTTTTTAAGTGGTAAATAAGCCTAATGGGGTTAGCTGGCAGCCACATCAAATATACATAAAATATGCCAATATTTTGCCAGGACTTGAAACATTTGATGATGCATGCACAGATTCTTGTAGCAAGGGAAACAATCATTTTAAAGTTCTTTCTGTGGTGTTTAAGTTCTCCCTGACTGGTTTGCTGATGGTCTTATTATTAGTATTGTATGCATCAGTCACATCAGTTCCTGCCCCAGGTGAGCTTACAATCGAAATCCCTATCTCATTCACACAAACACTTATGTCACACTCCCCTCATGAGCACGACACAAGACCACAACACTATAACTGTGATGCACTTAAAATGGCCTCCCCTTGTTTTAGGAGAACAAACAGTTCAGCAGGAGAAACAGGGAAAAAGTAGCTATTTTTGTAAGCTGGGTTGATTTCTTTGTTACTGTACTTTCCCTTGGAATAACCACATTTTCCACACTTGTCTTTGTGGATCTTTGGCTAGCTATTTCTCATGGACCAACAATCAGAAATTATGGCATTTTGTACAATGGAAACCAGAGTTATCGATGTCAATCCTACGATGTAATCATAGTAATTGTACGCTCTACAAAAAGTCAAACTGGATGCTATATGTTAGGACTCCATCATATAAGCTGGCCATAGACGCACAGCTATAGTCCAGTTCAGACTCTCTTTGGAATAATCACCCCAACCAGAGCCGGATTTCCCGGATGGCCCCTCCGTGGCCACGGGTCCTAGCACCTGCCCACACTACCCCCACGGGAGCAAGAAAGCGACAGAGCACTGGTGAGGTGCACATCCCCAGTGCTTCCCATAGAGCGGCTGGGTGTTATGCCGCCCCCAATAATTTAACGCCCTAGGCCCGGGATTTTGTGGCCTCGCCACAAATCTGGGCCTGGCCCCAACAATTTTCAGACCATGTTGATCAGTCGTTTAGTTGATTTTGAAAATTTCTGTCTGGTAACAATACCTTTGCATGTATTGTCTAACTGATGATATCCAATGGTGACGGTTACTAATATTCCTAGGACAGGACTTTCATACGATTGTTGTCCGTCAATAAATGGCCAGAACATTGTCTGATTTGTTATTTTTTCTACTTAAATCCTACAATTTAAATCTGAATGGTTAGATTTAGATGGTTGCATTAAAACAAATGATTGCTGTTCGAACGTTTGTCGTACAAGGAAAAAAACCTACACATTTATGGCCAGCTTTATTTGCACCTGTCATGTGAATTTCCACCACAGAAAAACGTACTGAGAGAACATTCAGAAGAGGAGTCCAAATCTCAGCTGACCATGGATGATAGTAGATCTAGTTACCAATGGCGGGAAGCCCCTGTGCTCGGTACATGTCTACAACAATTGCAATAAAATTATATTGGGATAAAACAGAGGCGTTTATAGTTTTCCTGTAAAATATCGTGCACTGTCACTATAAATACTTCAGGCGTTTTAGACAAGGCCCAACTTGCAGATACTGGGAGTGGGGGTCAGACAAATCCTGAATCCATCATTGCTAATCTCTTAGGTATTCACTTCCTTTAGGAAGAAAGGCAGATCCTGTCCGACTATGATGACCTTAACTGCCATCTACAAGGCTGTCTGGATTTTTTTCTGAGAGGAAAGAAAATGATTTGCCCTTAAAATGGCCCACTGTGCTCCTGGCGTTTGTCTGAGACAGAAAAGATTTTTGCCTTACAAAGAGGAAGGAACAAGGTGGGGGACTGGTACTGTAAGAGAAAGAATTAAAAAGAATGAATCAGGATAAAATTCCATTGATTTTGTAACCCCCCTTTTTGGCAAGCGGCGCATACAAAGGTTGCCATGACGGTGGAGAGCCGGCTGAAACTGGTTTACAGCTGAGCAGCCCAAGAACAAAGCAGGCAGTGAGCTACGGTGGGAATTGTGGGACATGTCAGCCATGGCCCTCTGCAATATTAACCGTTCATTTCACTGGAAGCACTGCTCTGCTCACATAGGCAAACTCTCAAGGAAAAACTTAAGGAAACATATATATTATATAGTGTGTGAGAGCTTTTCAGATTTATTCTGTGAGAGGAACTAATAAAGAAAGGATGAGCAGCCATTTTGAAGTTGATCAAATGACGTTGGGCCTACAGCCTTCCAAATGATGCTGAACTGCAGCTTTCAGTTTTCTGCCCAATTCGTATACTATGCACACCGTTATTTTGCAATTGGGTAAACATTTGGCCTTAAAGGGGACCCATCACCCAAATAAAATTATTCAAAATCCTATTTTATCACATCAGTCAAGCAAAAGTAATGTTAATTACACTATATACATTTTTTGAATCTTGTTTACTTCAGTCTGGGAATTCATAATTACAGCAAGCAGGCAGGAGCCATTTTGTGGACACTGTTATTAAGACAAGCCTTGTATCATCTCAGAATCTTGTTCTTGTGCACCAGAATAGGGGACCTGATGTCCATCCCCTTTCCCTGGCTACACAATTAAACTGTGAAGACAATGGGGGAATGTGTGGAGAGCAGTGACATCTAGGAAGTGCTGAATGGAAAGTGAAAGTAATTGCCTGCCTAAGGCATAGAGGAGGGGCAGGAAATATTTGATTGACAGCTGAGATTTTTAAATGAGCTTATAACAGCTATGAATGCTTTAATTAAAAAATAGAAATTGAATTTCATGTTTAATTTGAAAATTACTTTTATTATACAGCTTTTTGTGCCTGGGTGACAGGTCCAATTTAAGGTCTCTTACAGGTAGAGCGGCCTGGGATCCTAGGATTCACTGTGCACACAAACAAATCATACTTGTTAGGTCACATGAGCCAATTAACAGACAGAGTTCTGTCTTTTGCTTCCACACTTCTTCCTATTACAGTTAGAGCTGCAGTATTTCTGGTCAGGTGATCTCTGAGGCAGCACACAAACCATCACAAAATGGTTATTCAAAGCAAGAGATGTAAAAGCGCAATATTTACTTAAATATATATTCCAGTTTGATAAGATTCTTTAATAATCCACTTAATTTGATATAAACAATCTGTTGCTAAAGTATTCATTTTAAGGGTAAAGTTTTTCTTTAGCATCACATCAAAACCAAATTTTGGGTTCTGATCCATAGGTTAAGAATCATCTTCACCTTAAAGGAAAACTATACACCCAAAATGAATACTTAAACAACAGATAGTTTATATCTTATCAAATAGAATTTTAAAGAATCTTACCAAACTGGAATATATACGTAGTGTAACCCTTTCAACCCCTTTGTTGGTGTTACATTCGCGTATGGCGCTTACCTGATGGCACGGGACAAACCTGAGCCACTCCCCAGTGGTATGGGGAGAGACTGGGTACCTGGTACTTAGCGCAGTGCCTCCACCTAGTGGGATCCGGGAATGCACCTACAGGTGGCCCCTCTAGGAATACATTAATAACACACACACAGTATTGGTTAAAATGAATAACGGTTTATCCAAAATAAATGGCCAACTAGTACATGCAGCACTCCTAACCGGTGGCAATAGGGCCTCACTAACTAACTTGCTAGCACAATCTGTCTAGCTAACTAACAAGGCAAAGTCCTTTAATATAAACAGTCTGTTTATCTTCAGCGCTCTTTAGGGTACTGTACCTTTAAACAGGATACTCACAAATCCTCTTTAGATCTCTCGTCAGGCGAGTCCAGCACAGTCAGTCATACAGTGCAACTACCAGCCCCTTTGGATGCGCAGATAGGAATCTCCTGCTGGTTGTTCCTCCAGTCTGGATTCCTCTCACACTCTCTGTCTCTCCAGGCACAGTATGTGGCTTCCCTGTTCCAGCCCGATCCAAATGAATACTTGTGGTGCAGCCTCTCAGCTCTCTGGGCCCACCAGCAGCTCTCTGGCCTCTTTCTCTGTCCACCAGGCGGCTCTCTATGCCAGGCTCTCTTTTGCCTGGCATCTGTGACTTCCTCTTCCTGCCTGCCATTCACTAGCTGCTGTGTCACTTCCTACTGCACTGAATAGCTGGTTGCTAGGTAACAGCTTACAGCACACAGACACAGGCTCTGTGCTTGATCTCTGCTTACAGGGATAAGAGCAAGGAGTTTGCACTAACTCCCTACTAGGGATGCACCGAATCCACTATTTTGGATTCGGCCGAATCCCTGAATCCTTGGTGAAAGATTTGGCTGAATACCGAACCGAATCTGAATCCAAATTTGCATACACAAATTAGGAGCAGAAAAGGAAAAAGTGGAAAAAAATACTTCTTTTGTGACGAAAAGTCATGTGATTTCCCTACCTAATTTACATATGCAATTTAAGATTCGGATTTGTTTCGGCCAGGCACAAGGATTCGGTCGAATCCGAATCCTGCTCAAAAAGGCCGAATTCCGAACAGAATCCTGGATTCAACATTTACCTTGAGCCACCATTTTGTGATGGTCTCTGTGCTGCCTCAGAGATCACCTGACCAGAAATACTGCAGGAAGAAGTGTGGAAGCAAAAGACAGAATTTTGTCTATTAATTGGCTCATGTGACCTAACTTGTATGGTTTGTTTGTGTGCACTGTGAATTGTAGGATCCCAGGGGGCGGCCCTTAGTTTTTAAAATGGAAAATTTCTATTCAGGACTACGCAATGGCACATACTACTAAAAAACGATATTATTAGGAAAAGTGTTTTATTTACATGAAGCAGGGATTTACATATGAGCTGTTTTATGCAATATCTTTTATAGAGACCTACATTGTTAAGGGGTTTAGTTTTCCCTTTATTCATAGTGGTTACAGTGAGACGGGGATACATTGGAACTTCATGTCAGCACCTCGGGGACAGTTAATCTAGGTAGCAAGGATGCTGGGATGTACGATTGATAAATGTCTGAGGTAAATATTGTTTGCGGAACTTTAACTTCCTGCTTTATCTAACAGGGGCTGTTGGAATTTGTAGTTTGTAACAAAGCCACCGTATCATTTTTTTATTTCTTCATCCACAGACTGAGGAATAACTGGAGATTTTTAGGCAGTCTTGTATTATCTTCAACATGCTCAAGCAACTTTTGCAAAGTACAATTCCCAGAATGCCACAAGGATTTTAGTTGTTGCTGGAAGCTGGGAATTTTGAGGAACTGACATCATCCAGGTACAGGGAATTTAGAGTGTCAGGCTTGTTATGCTTGAGGTAAACAGTCTGTCAATACCTATGAGACATTCCTGTAGCTTTTGTATGGCACCCCCACATATGGATGAAAGCACGCTCGAAATTACTCTCAACCCCCCATCCAGGAACATGGAATTGCCAAGCAGCTTCTAGGAAGCTTTCAGAAAGGCTGATTCTACTGCAGTGAAGAGGGGTGCTAAACAAAAAACTGGACTCTATTCATTGTTTATTTATTCATTTATTTTGTCAATGGAATGGCCTATGCGATATTTTGAATTCTAAGCTGGAAAAGAGGATGGCTGCTTTTCATCAAACATAAAAAGGGGTGAGAACCAGTGGGAGACTTCATTGCACGGCCGTCATTGCTTCATCTGACTCAGGAAGTGTCCACATGGCAAAGGAACCAACCATTAATTTCTCTTCAGGACTGCAATGCCTATATAAATCAGTAGCATCCTAGTAAACCTCTTTATGTCCTTTTGTTGCACCACCAGAAACAATGCGAATCACAGGTCTTAAATCAAAGACAGGCAACCATCCTGACACCTTTCTCAGAACTACAACTCACAGTATCACCTGCCAACTTAGCTTCTGGTGTGAGGGATTGTAGAGTTTTGTGATTGCGCGGTGCTTTGAGCCCTTAAAGGAGTTGTTCACTTTTAAATGAACTTTTAGTATGATATAGGGCAGGGATCCCCAACCTTTTGAACCCGTGAGCAACATTCAGAAGTAAAAGGAGATGGAGAGCAACACAAGCATGAAAAATGTACTTGGGGTGCCAAATAAGTGCTGTGATTGGCCATTTGGTAGTCCCTAAGTGGATTGTCAACCTACATTGAGGCAGTACACCTGTTTTTTATGCAACCAAAACTTCTCCAAGCCTGGAATTCAAAAATAAGCTCCTGCTTTGAGGCCACTGGGAGCAACATCCAAGGGGTTGGAGAGCTCACAAGCTACTGGTTGGAGATCACTAATATAGAGAGTGATATTCTGAGACAATTTGTAATTGGTTTTCATTTTTTATTATTTGTGGTTTTTGAGTTATTTTAGCTTTTTATTCAACAGCTCTCCAGTTTGCAATTTCTAATTGCTAGGGTCCAAGTGATCCTAGAAACCAGGCACTAATTTATTTGGAGACTGGACTATGAATAGGAGAATGCCTGAATAGAAAGATGAGTAATAAAAAGTAGGGATGCACCGAATCCAGGATTCAGTTTGGGATTCGGTAAGGATTCAGCCTTTTCCAGTAGGATTCGGTGGAATCCTTGTGCCTGGCCTAACCGAATGCATATGCAAATTAGGGTCAGGAAGGAAATCACATAACTTTTTGACACAAAACAAGGAAGTAAAAAATGTAGGGATGCACCGAATTCACTATTTTGGATTCGGCCGGACCCCTGAATCCTTCATGAAAGATTTGGGCAAATACCGAACCGAATCCTAATTTGCATATGCAAATTAGGGGTGGGAAGGGGAAAATGTCTTTTACTTCCTTGTTTTGCGACAAAACGTTGTGCTATTTCCCTCTCTGCCCCTAATTTGCATATGCAAATTAAGATTCGGATTCTGTTCAGCCAGGCAGAAAGATTCGGCTGAATCCTGCTGAAAAAGACTGAATCATGGCCAAATACCAAACTGAATCCTGGATTCGGTACATTCCTTAAAAAAAAAAAATCCCACTTTTTACCTTCCTGTCACTAATTTGCATATGCAAATTAGGATTCCGTTTCGGTTTGGTATTCGGCCGAATCTTTCATGAAGGATTTGGGGATTCACCCGAATCTCAAATAGTGGATTTGGTACATCCCTAATAAAAAGTAGCAATAACAATACATTTGTAACTTTTCAGAGTATTTGTTTTTAGATGGGGTCAGTGACCCCCATTTGAAAGCCGGAAAGAATCAGAATAAAAAGTCAAATAATTAAAAAAAACTATAAAAAAATAAATAATTAAGACCTATTGAAAAATTGCTTAGAATTGGCCATTCTATAACATACTAATCTTCCACAAGTGCTGTGCAAGAAAGGCCTCCTGCATTGCACTGGACTCCACACACCCCTCACACAGACTTCACGCTGCTCCCATCCGGCAGACGCTTTCGCAGTATTAAAGCCCGAACAACCAGGTTGCGCAAAAGCTTTTTTCCACAAGCGATCAGACTCCTCAACTCACTGCCTGCCCTCCCACTACATTCCAGACACACCTGAACTGTGAACATAACTTTGTGAACTGTTAATTTATTTGCACAATTCTAAAGGTTTACACATGTATATATCCAATTTCTGCCAATATATTGCACATTTCAAATGTTTACATATTTACAGTGTCGGACTGGCCCGGCGGGATACCGGGAAAATACCCGGTGGGCCCCGACCCTAGTGGGCCCCTAGTGGGCCCCCGCCGGGCCAGTCCCCCTCTCCTAAACAGTTTTTAAAAAAATAATAAAAAAAATTTCGGCGCATCGCAGCGCCGTTTACATTTGCGCATGCGCGTCGAGCGCCGTTTCAGTTTGCGCATGCGCGATGCGCCGCTGGGCGCCGAGCAGCGAGTCGATCAAGTAGGTAGCGGGGGCCAGAGGGGGGCCCTGGACACCAGTCCCGGTGGGCCCTGGGCCCCCCAGTCCGACCCTGAATATTTATTGTGTATTCTAAGTGCCTTTTTGTGATATGTACCAGCTGGAGCCACGTCGTCTCGTCTCACTGTGTATTCGTATACTGCTGAGATGACAATAAAGTTTACTCTGACTTTACTTTGACTTTACAAGTTAACTGAAAGCTGAACCACCCCTTTAGAGACTGTCTATGTTTGACCTACTATCGCCTTCACAAGTCGTTCTGCAGGTGGGGGAGAACTACAGATCCCAACACCCCCTATAGGACAAAGCCTAGGGAGATACTAGATTGTGATCCTTGGTCTGAGCTCTGTTCATCTGTATTCTTGTGGTGTGAAGAGCACTGCGTCAGTGGCACAGTAATTAAGATTCCCTCTTCTAATAATAGAACCATCTGTTTCTCATATTATCACATGCGGCCCAGACTGACTCAGACACTGGTGTATGCACATTGACTTCTGTGTGTGTTTTGCTAGTGGGCGGTGTTAAAATCAGGCGTCTGAATAGTGTTGACGCGCAGTGGTTTTTACACAAACGACTTTTCCAACACGTGTCCCCATTTTTTCACCTCAAATTCGTGCCTGGCGAATTTATTCGCCCATCACTATGTTTTGCCACTCGTGTTAGGGACGGATATCAGAAAATCTAAGAATAAGACATGAAAATAACCCTTTTTAATAAACATCTTCTGATCTTGTTTGCTTTTCAGGTTGTAAGCAAGATGTCGGCAGTCTCTACCAGGTGGCAACATATCTGTAACATAAGTAAAGGTACGTAGTTAAAGTTTTTTTCATTTCAAAGAAAACCCCCAACTTGCTAGGGGATGCCAATATGTTTGAATCAGGGGAAAAAATTAAACCAATGCCACCCCACCATCTCGCTTAACTTTCCTTTTCCCAGTCTGCCTCTTCAGACTTGATGCATACAGTATGTAATAAAGGGGATATAACCAACTATAATATATAGGACACATAAATGTCACAATTTAAGGTCGATAAGTAATCAATAGTTTTTTCAATACCGGCAAATGTTCGCTGCAAATTCGCGAATTCGCGCCTGGCGAATAAATTCGCCCATCAATAGTAATTTATACAGATAACTACTACATGGCAGCACATAAACCAGTGCAATTAGCATAAACATTTAATAATCAGCAAACCTGTAGCATCAGCTTATATTACAGGGAAGGTCATTTTCTGCTGGATAATTAGTGACGAGCCCTAAGCTTAGCTTCTCAACAGCTGCTCAGAGCCCACTGAGCATGTGAGTGTCACAGACACTTTCCAAGATGGTAACCCCCTGCTATTGACAAGCTGGTGCAATAAGTTCAGTATATAGAATGTCATTTTTAGCCATATTCATTTTTAGGGTTTAGTTCTCCTTTAAATCTGCCCATGTTTGGACACTTTGAGGCAGATTTATCAAGGGTCGAACAAAAAATTCGAATTCCAAGCTATTTTTGTGTACTTCGACTAGGGAATATTCCAAATTCAATTCGAAATCTGAAAATTTTTTAGAAAATTCTAAATTTATCATGTACTGTCCCTTTAAAACTTCGACCATTCATCATCTAAAACCTGTCGAATTGCTGTTTTAGCCTATGGGGGACCGCCTTTGGAGTCAATTGGTGGACTTTGAAAAATCAAAGTTTTTTTAAAATACTTTGAATCAAATTCTATTGAATTCGATCTTACTTCGATTTGAACGATCGAATACAGCCTGATAACCCGCAAAAAAATAGGAAAATTGTTCATACTTATCTTAATTTTCTTTTCCTGGCCACTATTAATGTCAACATAAAACACTGGGTAATTCTCTGCCCCCCAGGCGAAACCAGAGAACTCCTCCCCCATCAAAACTTTTTATGTACCCCTCTCCTGGAACCAGTAGTCTAATAATATAGCCTAAGGAGGGGAGGGTATGTTGACATTAATAGTGGCCAGGAAAAGAAAATTACAATAAGTATGACAACAATTTTCCTATTTCCTGGCCACTATATGTTAACATAAAACACTGGGATGTACCCAGCAATACAAAAAAATAAGAAGGGAGGGACAATAACGCTTAAGGTTCATAATTATAACATAAGTATTGAAGCACTTTGGAAGCAAAAACGTCCCCCCCCTAAAGGTTTCATGATCTTCCTATAATGGTTGAAGAAAGTCCGAGCTGACTTCCAAGCTGCTGTTTTACATATTTCCTTTGTTGGAACGGGTACTTTCGCCGCCCAGGAAGAAGCCACTGCCCTTGTAGAATGAGCCTTTATCCCCTTAGGAGCTAGTTTGCCTTGTAATTGGTAAGCCTTAGATATGAGGATAACCAACCATCTTGCAATCGTAGATGTAGAGGCAGATTCACCC
>CM076673.1:194646167-194803667 GCA_038501925.1 Xenopus petersii | reverse complement strand
AGTCCATTGGAGCACAAGGACAAACGTTATTAAAATATTTTTAATATTACCGCAGTTACAGTGCCTGTATATAAAAAGTATATTACAAAGAAGACGTACATTAAAAAAGAATTGCAAAAACAGTAAATAAAATAAAAGGGAGTAAAAACAAAAAGAAAACCCTATGTAATTTACCAAGTTTAGAATTTCTTGTGTCCTCTGAGGAAACACTGAACGTACAATCCACGGATATGGAGCCCCCTTGCATGACATTAGGTATTGGGTCTGTCACCTTTTTATTGCCTGCTGGGACATTCATTACCTTATGCGTGAGGTAGGAGTCCCCAGGAACTTCTCATTTACGACCCCCTGCAGGGGGTTGTTATTTTCAGGCAAGATTCCCCAATATAAAGGTTTAAGCGCAGGGGCAGATTTGGGGAGATTTAGTCGCCTGACGACTTCAATTTCCGAAGTTTCCTTGTGAGGCAACTTTGGGCGACTTCGGCAATCGAAGCGCCGCGAGTGCCTTGGCGTTGGCGTCTTGTCATTATAGCAGGCGGCAGGCGCGGGTAAAGCAATTCGGGGAGATTGTCTATGGGATGAGTCTATGGGAGACAGGCCTTCCAGTAATTCAGAGTTTTCTAGATAACAGGTTTCTAAATAACAGATCCTATACCTGTATTAGCCTTGGTTATGCTGTGACACATACAGTGGCGTAACTACCGGGGGAGCAGGGGGTGCGATTGGGCCAGGGCCCGCACCCCCTCAGGGCCCCCCGGCAGCTCACGCGCCACTTATTCCGGCCAGTTCCAGGTGTACGGAGGGGGGCGGGGGCCCGGCTGCGCGTCCTGCGCCAGGGCCCGCCCCCCTCTAGTTACGTTGCTGGACACATACACTTACTTTTACTGTTTCTAGTAAAGTAATTCTTTACCTGCTTTCCGGTAAACCTTCACTATGTCGACCAATGAATTGTTTTTTGTGCTAAACCTGTTATACAACTACAGTGTAATATGGATTCTAGCTATTTACCTATTTACACATATTTAATAGGCAGGGACTTTCCCAGCTGGTGACATTCTCCCCCAACAATAAAAGTTGTTTTCTGACGCTTTGAGCAGGAGCCTGATTATTGTTTCACTTGTGGCACCTAAAGACACCAATACATTAAAGGAGACATATAGGATAAACTAATATAACCCTCATTTTGTAGGCAATCATGAATGATGTATGGTGTTGGTTTCACATTGGGCTAAAAATTAAATTAATACTATCCTAAGGGCTCTTACACACGACCGTTCCGACCTGCGCTCCCCTGCGTTCCGTTTTTTGGCGTTCAGCCGCAGGGGAGCGCAGGAATAGACGCAAGTAATTATTTGAAATGGGGCTGTACTCACTCAGGCGCGTGTAGGCGCCGAACGCAGGAAAAATGCAGCATGTTGCGTCTGAACCTGCGTTTGGCGCCTACACGCGCCTGAGTGAGTACAGCCCCATTTCAAATAATTACTTGCGTCTATTCCTACGGTCGTGTGTAAGAGACCTTAAAAATAGCCCAGCAGTGTGCTGAGTTCCGCTGGGTCCCCTACACAGCCAGACAATTCAGAGGTTTTGGAGGAATTTTCAGCCCCAAACACATTTCTTAAAGGAGAACTAAACCCTAAAAATGATAATGGCTAAAAATGTCGTATTTTACTGTATATACGGAACTTAGTGTACCAGCCTAAACTTTCAGCTTGTCAATAGCAGCAATGATCCAGGACATCAAACTTGTCACAGGGGGTCACCATCTTGGAAAGTATCTGTGACACTCACATGCTCAGTGGGCTCTGAGCCCGACTTCCTGGTTCCATTTATAGACCCACACCGCCCCGCCGATGATGTCACAAAAGGGGCGGGATGAGAGGTGCACGTCTTTAAAGGGATACCGTCATGGGAAAAGAATAGTGCATAGAAAAGAATAGTGCTGCTCCAGCAGAATTCTGCACTGAATCCGTTTCTCAAAAGAGCTAACAGATTTTTTTATATTCAATTTTGAAATCTGACATGGGGCTAGATATATTGTCAATTTCCCAGCTGCCCCAAGTCATGTGACTTGTGCTCTGATAAACTTCAATCACTGTTTACTGCTGTACTGCAAGTTGGAGTGATATCACCCCCCTCCCTTTTCCCCCCCAGCAGCCAAACAAAAGAACAATGGGAAGGTAACCAGATAGCAGCTCCCTAACACAAGATAACAGCTGCCTGGTAGATCTAAGAACAGCACTTAATAGTAAAAACCCATGTCCCACTGAGACACATTCAGTTACATTGAGAAGGAAAAACAGCAGCCTGCCAGAAAGCATTTCTCTCCTAAAGTGCAGGCACAAGTCACATGACCAGGGGCAGCTGGGAAATTGACAAAATGTCTCTAGCCCCATGTCAGATTTCAAAACTGAATGTAAAAAAATCTGTTTGCTCTTTTGAGAAATGGATTTCAGTGCAGAATTCTGCTGGAGCAGCACTATTAACTGATGTGTTTTGAAAAAACATGTTTTCCGATGACAGGATCCCTTCAAAAGCTCAAGTCGGAAGCCGGCATTTGTCGGAAAACAGCGTGCGCGGTCGGCTCGAACATGCGCTGACCCATGGGTAAACCTGCGGGTCCCCCGGGTATCTGGCCGGCCCGCACATCACTAATGTGCAGTGAATCAACAGAAGAGAAGATGAGGAGCTACTGGGGCATCTTTGGAGACACAGATCTTTACTGCTAAGGTTGTGGTTGCCTTGGGCTGGTACAGAAGCACAAAACAATATACAACATTTATACTACTTCTTTAGTTCAGCTTTAGTTCTCCTTTAAATCTTCTAGAAAATCATTTAAACATTCAGTAAAGCCAATAAGCTGGTTTTGCTTCCAATAAGGATTAATTATATCTCAGCTGGGATCAAGTACAAGCTACTGTTTTATTATTACAGAAAAAAAAGGAAACCATTTTTAAAAATGTGGATTCTTTGGATAAAATTAAGTATATAGGAGACGGCCTTTCCGTAATTCGGAGCTTTCTGGGTAGCAGGTTTTCTGGATAATGGATCCAATACCTTAAGTCTACTAAAAGATCAATTACCCAATAGGATTGTTTTGCCTGCTATAACAATTCATTATACCTTAACTGGGATCAAGTACCAGGTACTGTTTTATTATTACAGAGAAAAAGGAAATTTGAATTATTGGATTACAACAGAGTCTATTGGAGACGGCCTTCCCGTAATTCTGAGCTGTCTTGATAATGGGTTTCCGGATATTAGATCCCATACCTGTATAGAAAATATAAACATAATAGATATGTTAGTCACTAAGGAGTTGAGTGTAATTTCGCCTGTAGAGAAGCACCACCTTCCATCAAAATCTTTGCCCTGGGTCCTATAATATTGGCACATTTCATGTAGTGAAATTCAAGAGCAGCTGCTTTGGTGGTACCATATACACTGCATTGTCCCTTTAAAGGGCATGTAAAGGCAAAAAAATAAAATCCCATTTTTACTTTCTTTAATGAAAAAGAAACCTATCTCCAATATTCTTTAATTTAAAAATATGTACTGTTTTTATAAGAAACCTGACTGTATGCAGTGAAATTCTCCCTTCATTTACTGCTGTAGATAGGAATTGTCAGACGGTCCCTAACTGCTCTGCAGGGAAACAATCATACTTATGAACAGCAGGGGGAGCCACCGTCTTACTTCCCAGCCATGCAGAACTCAAGCAGCTTTGTTTATGACGATCCCTAAGCAGCCCAGACCACACTGAGCATGTGCACAGTCTTAGTCTTGCAAAGATGTATAACAAAGTTACAAGATGGTGACCCCCTGTAGCCAACTTTGAAAGCATAAATGATTTGTTTGATTAGGCTTGTGGTGCAGTAAGTTCATGTTTATATTTAGTATACAAAATACAGCATTTCTGGCCTTATTCTATTTTAGACTTTACATGCCCTTTAATATAGACCAGCTTCTGTTTCCCTTCGTCACTGCATGTTACAAACCTTTGCAACACACATTGCATTGTCATTGTCGGTGGGAAATAGGGAACTTTAGGGCAACTCACCCATACAAAGCAGAAGTGGTGGTTTTTTATCTACCATATTGGTGCAATTCAGTGAGCTAAATGCAACTGATTTAACCTTTTCTCATGTGGCTTAAACTCCCACAGTATTTTGAAATAATGACAGGTTGAAAAGGATGGGGGGGTGCTAAAGTGAAAATAATATATGTTATATTTTTGTGTGTAATATGTTTGTTCATTGTTATATTAACAATAATGTCCTCTCTTTAAAAAAATCATGTAAACATTAAATAAACCCAATAGGCTGATTTTTCCCCAAATAAAAATTAATTATATCTTAGTTGGGATCAAGTGCATAGTAGTGTTTTATTATTACAGAGACAAGGAAGTAAATGATATGGGGGTTATTTATTAACGCGTGGTAATAAAAGAAGCGTTTTTTTCGCAATTTATTATGCCCCGAAGCTATTCCAAGTCTGAATCCGAAAATATGCCATCTAAAACGGCAGAATTCATGTAAAAGTCAATGGCAGATGTCCCCTTAACCATCTGAAGTTTATTTAACCCTCACGAAATGTTTGGATTTTGACGCAGATTTTTCTGCAAAATCTAGAATTTTTCATGTTTTTCGAGAGTCAAACATGAAAAATCCGGGGTTTTCGAGCGACAATTGCAAAAACTTGCGGTTTTTCCCAATCCGATTTTTAGAGCTTTTTTTATTGATAAATAAGGGCAAATTGTGGATTCTAGTTTGGTCGGACTTTTTTTATTGAAATAATCTGAAAACTTCAGATTTTGATAAATAACCGCCTAAAATGTTTAATTATTTGATTAAAATAGAGTTTATTGGAGGCCTTCCCTCAATTTTGAGCTTTATGGATAACAGGTTTCCTGGATAACGTATCCCATACCTGTATATGTAGTTAGTATGTAGTTAGTAGTGTAGTAGTAAACATCTATGTTTCTGATTTCATATAAAAGTGATTGACTTAAAGGAGAAATAAAGCCAAAATACAGTAAGTGACCCCTGCACTGGCTCAACACCCCTCTCCCTAACTGCAGTCAGGACAATCAGTAAATGGCATTGCTATGCTAGCCATGACTTTTGGCCCTTTGCTTGCTCGGACAAAATCTACTTCCCCTCACCCCCTTAGCTTTTTTATTGTACTATTGTATTTTGAAAAGATTTGTGCCAGTCTCTTCCAGCAAGACAGGTCTGTCAGTCCAGAGCCACCAGGGCATGGAATAGAAAAGGACAGACACTGCTTTCAACAGCTTTACATATACAAATCAACGACTTAGAATTATGTTTTCTTTTATTGGGCAAAAAAAAGGGTTTATTTTTTTGCGTTTACTTGTCCTTTAAAGGGATTTTGGCATGGTTTTCATGGTGTAGTTTATTTATTAATTAAATGTTTACATTACAAATTATTCACTCTACCATATAATATTTGATTTCTGACTGTGATATTGGTGTGTAGGCGAAATATAAGGTCATTGTGACTGATCCTGTTTTGTTACAGCACTTCCACATCCAGGATAAAAAAGGGAAGATATTACACAGGTATGGGACCTGTTATCCAGAATGTTTGGGACTTGGGGTTTTCCGGATAACGGCTCTTTCTGTATTTTGGATATTCATACCTTAAGTCTAGTAAAATCATGAAATAAACCCAATAGGCTGGTTCTGCTTCCATTAAAGGGCATGTAAAGGCAAAAAAATAAAATCCCATTTTTACATTCTTAAAAAAGAAACCTTATCTCCAATATACTTTAATTAAAAAATGGGTACCGTTTTTATAAGAAACCTGACTGTATGCAGTGAAATTTTCCCTTCATTTACTGCAGTGGATAGGAATTGTCAGACGGTCCCTAACTGCTCTGCAGGGAAACAATCATACTTATGAACAGCAGGGGGAGCCCCCGCCTTACTTCCCAGCCATGCAGAATTTAAGCAGCTTTGTTTATAACGATCCCTAAGCAGCCCAGACCACACTGAGCATGTGCACAGTCTTAGTCTTGCAAAGATGTTTAACAAAGTAACAAGATGGTGACCCCCTGTAGCCAACTTTGAAAGCAAGAATTATTTGTTTGATTAGGTTTGTGGTGCAGTAAGTTTATGTTTAGTATACAAAATACAGCATTTTTTAGCCTTATTCTATTTTAGACTTTACATGCCCTTTAAGGATTCATTATATCTTAGTTGGGATCAAGTACAATGAATTATTTTATTGTTACAGAGAAAAAGAGAATAATTTTTTAAAAACTGATTTATTTGATTATAATGGAGTCTATGGGAGACGGTATTTCCGTAATTTGGAGCTTTCAGGATAACAGATTTCCAGATAACAAATCCCATACCTGTAAGTTACCTGTCTAACTGCTGAGCGAGAACTGCAATAGTATTTTACAGCATCGGTCACCATTAGATCAGCCTTGCTACACTGAATGTCTTTTGTGTGTTTTTAGTTTTTGTGTGTTATTTTTGTGTTAAGCACAGGCATAAGGAAAATGTTACATTAACTATATAAAGTCATATATTACGTTTTGGAAAACTAAAGTACAGTGCACATTAGTTACACTGGAGCATACATGACTCATGTTATGGGCTTGATAGCGAATATCTCACCTATCAGGAAGAAGGAAACTGAAATCTAGGGCAGTAAAACAGGTCTCTGCTTGTGATCATGCAATGCAGGAACATTGGAATGTAACTGACCTTAAAGAGACAGCTCACCTTCCCACCTTAAAGTGACGGCGCACCTTCCCAACAAACCACTACGTTCAACATAGTGCGAGACTGCAAACAACTTTATTATTGGCTGGTAATTGACTGACCTTATTGAAGCCCCCAGCAGTGGCAGATTAATGACACGTGCGGCCCCCAGGCTACATCCACACAGGCCCCCTCTAGGATACTGTTGGGTCCGTATTTGTGTACATCTAGGCATGCGAACACCCGAGCTCTCCATACCAGTTTGGGTTTGGTCCACATCAGCGACATCACTGGATCTGCACCCAGGACTGTATTTAGGTCCGAAGCTGCCCTAGACATCGGACCTAAACATGCCCTTATGTTGTGCGTGTGATGTCAGCGTGTCATGCGTGTGATGTCAGCGTGTCGTGCATGTGACATTGCACAACGCATTCAGTGGAAGTGACGTCAGCACGCCGTAAGTGTGACGTCACTTCCCGTGCTTCCTCTGCCCCCCTACCCCTCAGCTCCATCACCGGATTTCCTATGGAAATCCGTGGCAGAGGGTGGAGTTGTTAAAAAATAATACAAACAAAAACTTAAAAAATAGGCCTTAATATAAATACAGCCCTGTCTGCACCCCCCCGGAAGCATACACCCTGCTTGCCTTCTTCTACTAGCAGATGCACCAACCAGACCCATCGGCGCTAATTAAAATAAATATTAAAAGAAAATATAAATAATAATTGGGCCCCTGATCACACTGGGTTCCTAGGCTATAGCCTAGGGGAGCCTGTGCATTAATCCACCCCTGAGCCCCAGCACTTGCAATCTCCTACATTGATATGCTAATATTGCCCTTGTTCTCTGATGCCCCCATCCAGGCATACTTATAAAAACTAAGCACACACAATGCCTAACAGGTAAAATAGAGTTGGCAGCTGCTACATTACTCTCATATGCAGTCATTTTAGGACAGGTATGGGCCCTGTTATCCTATAATACTCAGGACCTGGGGTTTTCTGGACAAGGGATCTTTCTGTAATTTGGATTTCCATACCTAAAGTCTGTTAAAAAATATAATTTAAACATTAATTTAAACCCAGTAGGATTGTTTTGCCTCCAATAAGGAAACTTTATATCTTAGTTGGGATCAAGTACAAGCTACCGTTTTATCATTACAAACAAAAAGGAAATATTTTTTTAAATAATGCATTGATTACAATGGGGCCTATGGCAGATGGTTTTCTCGTAATTCTGAGCTTTCTGGATAATGTGTTTTTAGGTAACGGATCCCATACTTGTCCTGGATCACTTGGAGCAACCCAATTCTGAAAGCAGGGAGCCAGTTGTGAGTTGCTCAATAGGGCAGGTTTTGAGTAGGTCTTCAGCGTTAGAGAGCGGCAAAAAGTAATTCATAATGGTGATCAGGGTATCCGCAGGTGAGTGGACTTGAATGGAGTCACTGGCATAACTAGATGTTACTGGGCCCCAAAGAGAATTTCATTCAAGATCCCAAAACATTGGTAAGTTAACCTATTTTACCAATATGTATTGAATTTTCTTATTAATTAGGACCTTAATGAGCCATCTAAACCAGTGGTCCCCAACCTGGTGTAGAGGCAAATTTTTTTGCAAGGACAGGGGGTGGGGTCGGGGGAGTCGGGAGGGGGTTGGGTGGGGTTTGGAGGGGGTTGGGAGGCTGTTGGGAGGGGGTTGGGAGAGGTCCAATTCGGCACGCTGCGTTGATTGGTCGATAGGCTCAGCGAGCCACTTCAAGACTGTCTGCGGCCCGGCGGTTTGGTACCCCTGTTCTAAACTACTGACCCCCCCTGCAACCGCAAGGCTGAAGAATTAAGAGGGGTTCCCAAACTTCTTCATATGACTGTATTTATCCCTGCTTTTGGTAAATGTATCAAAAAATACTATTCTGTCTCAAAATAAGAAAAACTCACTCACTCTTAAGATAATAGCAAAAATAAAAATTGACATTGTCCAGAGAGAGCGGTAGACTATTCCTTGTTGGGGATAATACCACCTATTTCTATAGGTTTCTTGTTTCTAAGTCTGAAGCCATCACTGCTCAAAATGTGGAAAAACATTCAAATACTGCATATCAACCACAAACCCATGGTTGGTGTTCTTTTTTATATTTTATAGGCATGTTGTTATAATCTCAATACCGGTATGGGATCCATTATCTGTATAGCCATTTTTTAGAAAGCTCCAAATTACAAAAAGTCTCCCATAGACTCCATTTTATCCAAATAATCAACATTTTTAGAAATGATATATTTTTTCCCATAATAATAAAACAGTACCTTGTATTAGATCCAAACTAAGATATAATGAATCCTTATTGGAAGCAAAACCAGCCTATTGGGTTTATTTAATGTTTATATGATTTTCTAGTAGACTTAAGGTATGAAGATCCAAATTACAGAAAGATCCCTTATCAGGAAAACCCAGGTCCCGAACATTCTGGATAACAGGTCCCATTCCTGAATCTTTTTCATAGTATATTTGTAAAGCTTCATATAAAAGTTTCATATAAAATAGTTTCACTATTCCTCAATTTGTTCTCCACACACGAATTCAACCCCAATATTTACAGTATATTATATTAACATCACTGTGATTCTTAAAAGAATTGCTGCCATAAAACAAGAATTATTGACTTGCATCACATGTGATACTTTCAGGAACTATCAAAGAAATCGGCTTGGGTTGTTCCTGATTTTGCTTCCAATAAGGATTCATTATAACTTATATCAAGTACAAGCTACTGTTTTATTATTACAGAGAAAAAGGAACTCATTTCTAAAAATTTGAATTATTTGTATAAAATGGAGTCTATTGGAGACAGCCTTTCCGTAATTCGGAGCTGTCTGGATAACGGGTTTCCAGATAATGGATCCTATACCTGTACAATGCAAAAACCATTTTTATTAAAACCAAGATTATAAAGAAAGTACTTTATTCATTAAAAAGGTTATTTACTAAAATCCGAACAAACTCCAATACCCGTTTTTACCTTATTTATTATTAAAAAAGCTTGATTTAATTGGCTTGGGTAAAAATTTGATAAAATTGAGGAAAAATTCAAATCATATGATTTTTTTCACGGGTTTTTCCTAAATAGCTCGATTTTTATTGGGCATATTTGCGAAAAGCCAGAATTTTTCATATTTTTGCCCGAAAATCAAGAAATGGACGGATTTTCGTCCTAATTCCAGAGCAGACCACAGAAACCACAAAATAGGATAAAGACCTCTGCCTTTGACTTATATACAACTTTGGCAGGTCTGAGATGCCGGATTTTTGGATTCAGGTTTTTTGCAGCATCTGGCTTTAAAAAATCTCAAACAATTTGAGTTTTGTAAAAAAATACTGAAATATTTTAGCTTTGCCTCAAAAAGATAAATTCGGAGATTAGTAAATAACCACCATGGAGTAAGTCTACAACACATAGGGGTAGATTTATCAAGGGTCGAAGTGAAAATTTTAATTTTTAAATTTGAATTTCAAGCTATTTTTTTTAGTGTACTTCGACTAGGGAATAATCCAAATTCGAGTCAAATTTGAAAACAATTCAAATATCGAAATTTTTCATGTACTGTCTCTTTAAAAATTAGACAGACTAATCCCCATCTAAAACCTGCCAAATTGCTGTTTTTGCCTATGGGGAACCTCCTACAACCCATTTGGAGTCATTTGGTGGACTTTGAAAAATCTAAGTTTTTTTTGGAAAATACTTTGATTTGGATTTGATCAAATACAATCCGAATTCGAATCGAACGATCAAATACAGCCTCCAAGTTAAACAATTCGATTTTTTTTATTATTTTAAATACATTTCGGTTGGTCTTTTTTTATTTTAATTTCGAGGTGATGGGAGTTTAAAAAACTCCCATCACCTCGAAATTCGACCCTTGATAAATCTGCCGTTTAATATAGGAATAAATAAATAAATAAATAAAAGTTGTAAATTATATGAAAAAGAATAAAGCATAATGACAAACAAATCCCAAACATTAAATCAGAAAGCATTATACATTTACAGGTAATAAAATTTTAAAAAAACCAAACCCTGCAGATTGATTAAACACAATCACAAAACTGAAGCTTTTCTGATGTGAGCAGTGCTTAAAGGAACAGTTCAATACAAAAATAAAAATGAGGTAACCAATCAGTGGAAACCAAGAGAGCTGCAAAGCAGGAAGTAGAGGCTTTTATACATACACCTAATTAACTTGAATAACTATGTGCCATCAGAAAGGGCTGTGACTACAGACTCATTAATGCATAGATCCAAAATGAATGACATTAACTACAGCTATGCCGTCTATAAATAAGCCAGTTTCTAGTTCATTGACGTTCTTGCAGTGACATGGACGTCAGATGACGGAAAAAGCAACTTAACTTGTATCTAATTTTTGTCCTTGGTTTGAGTGTAGCAGGAACAAGCAATACACAATAGGGGGCCTCGCTGAGTCTGTGTTTGTGCCCCTATTCCAGGGGTGTCCAAACTTTTTTCACCAAGAACCATATGCGGTAAAATCAGAGCCGGGCCAACCCGGCCAGGCGCCCTAGGCAGCCTGGTGGGCCAAGGCGCCGGCTCTGTGCGCGCTCGACTGCGCATGCATGAAAGTGTGCTCCAGTGCGCATGCGCAAAAGTGCGCATTTACGCCAGTGCCAGTCGAAGAGAGACGGGACCGGACACTGGGTAGGCGACAGAGCAGGTACGTGCCTGGCGCCCCATCAGCTTTGCACCCTAGGCACGTGCCTACTCTGCCTACCCCTAGTTCCGGCCCTGGGTAAAATACACAAACAGCCGGGCTACTCAATCGAGGTGAAGTATGTACGTACGCCGTGCAGGTCCTCTCCATTGAATATACAATGAGCATATATCTGCAGGGGGAAAACACAAGCACAGCTCCCAGTTTATACCAAATTTCTGTTGTAGTTATTCTGCCTTCTCACCCCTGTCAAGTCAACAGCAGAAATACTGTATATATGAAAGGCGAAAACGATTGAAGCAGGATCTAAATATCTCGTGCCAAACGCTGCGCATATTTTATTTCTTGATAAACCCTCACAACCCTCTCTATTGGTAACAATCAATTTAGTTTTGGAGGATGGTTACACATTTGACATTACTTCCGCCTCATGACGCGCTGCGCAAAGTCTTGTACTGCTCTCTCTCTCCTCCCTTTATCAGCCCAAACCCACTGCCTCAACCTCCAAGTTCATACGCAGTAGCAGCCTTTCCTGCAGCCTATTCGTGGCACAACAGTCACTCACCAGACTATCGGGCGCATGTGCAGTAGCTCCGTACTGGCAAATGCCTCTACTGCGCATGCGCCGCTGAATCCAATTGCAGGCCAATTAAAAATAGATATCGGAATACATTTGGCCCCCGGGCCGTAGTTTGGACACCCCTGCCCTAGTCTTATGTATGTTATTAGGAATTGCTGCAGGGTGGCATGGGGATCTGCAACGATAATTATTAAAGTAAAAAATGCCAACCCGAAAGAGGGGTTTCTGTTTAGGCAAATATTGAGAATAGAGTTTTGGCACAGGTTATTTGTTCATCTGCACATTCTTTTTCATTTTTACAAGTGGGAGTGTAGACAGGCCTGGATTTGTGGTGAGGCTACAAGGGCCCAGTCCAGGACAGATTTAGGGGTGACATGGGGCCCAGTGGCACCATGGGTTTATATGGGGAAATTGGGTCTGGTCACGCAGGAGCTGTCCACCAGGGGTAGGGGAAATGTTGGTATGATATATATCAGGGATCCCCAACCTTTAGAATCTGTGAGCAACATTCAGAAGTAAAATGAGTTGGGGAGCAACACTAGCTTTAAAAATGCACCTGGCGTGCCAAGTAAGGGCTGTGATTGGCCATTTGGCAGCCCCTATGTGGATTGTCAACCTACATTGAGGCTCTGTTTGGCAGTGCACCTGGTTTTTATGCAGCCAAAACTTGCCTCCATGCCTGAAATTCAAAAATAAGCACCTGCTTTGAGGCCACTGGGAGCAACATCCAAGGGGTCAGAGAGCAACATGTTGCTCACGAGCTACTGCTTGGGGATCACTGATATATATGGATCCAGGACAAGTGGTGGTTGGGGACACCTACATGAGATAGAGGCAGTCATTCCCTTCTCGGATCCTGGCCTCCCTGTGGGTGAAAATAACCTATAAAGGCAACTGTCAGTAAATGTTCTGATGTATGGCACTTGTATGTGATAACTCATGTGATATATGTAACGTTTCTTTTTATTCAGCTATAAAGTTCCTGTTACTATTTTAAAGAACCACTGCCCCTAGTTATTGTGAGTGTATCCACTTGGGGGAGGTCCAATCCACATACAGTATAAATAATATATACAGTATAACATACACCCTGCCTAAGGACAACAGCAGGTCTGTCAGTATAATATTCCCGGCTCTGACGTCAGTCACTTTCACTTTCATTTTACTGAAACACTTCAGCAATATCCTGCTAGGGGAAACCCTGGGAATGTCTTGGGTGGAGGCTCTGAATGTTGTTTGCCTTTACAACACATACCAGGTGGCGCCCTGCCCATACAGTGCCAGTCAAGGGTGATCCTGGGGCTGCTGCCGCCCCCCTCTCCCACTCCGTGCTTAAAACATTGGAGTGGGTCAAAGGAAAGATGCATTGCTAGTGCAGTGAGTGCAATAAAACCCGGAAATTCGCCTTTTAAAGGAGAAGGAAAGCTACGGAGCCATTTTATTGCCAATAGATTAGCTGCAATAGTGCAAGCTAGAAAGCTATATTTATTCTATAGAATGTTTTACCATACCTGAGTAAAAAGCTCTAGAAACTCTCTGTTTGTTTAGGATAGGAGCTGCAATATTAACATGGTGTGACATCACTTCCTGCCTGAGTCTCTCCCTGCTCTGGGCTCAGATTACAGTAGAGAAGGGGGGGGGGAAGAGGAACAAACTGCATACCTCCCAACTGTCCCTTTTTCGGAGGGACAGTCCCTCTTTTGACAGCGCAACCTGCAGTCCCTCATTTGTACTGGAAAGTCACTCTTTTCACTGCACTGAACAAAGAAACAAAGTTTCTCACTTAATTGGCTTTTAGCAGAGAGCTGAGAACAGCTAACAGGTGCAAATAAGATACTTTGTAACAATTTTGAGACACAAAAACACAGTTTAGATAAGGGGAAATATTTTTAAACTTTCATAACCTGCCAAATTTTGTAAAACAAACATGGTAATTAGGGGGTGTGGCCACATAAAGGGGTGTGGTCAAAAAATTGCTGCGCTACGTGCGGAAAATATTTTTTTGGCCCTCTTTTTACTTCCAAAATGTTGGGAGGTATGAAACTGAGCATGCTCTTGCCCAGGGCAATGAGGTTAAAGCTGAAGGCAGGAAGTGTGATACAGAAGCCCATGAGTACACAATAGAAGGAAAGAAATGTGGTGTTTCTTTTGACAGAGGACTCAGAGCAGCATTACTTTCGGGGTTTACTTGTGTATTTATATAGACCTTTCTGATAAGGCTTACTTAGGTTTTACCTTTCCTTCTCCTTTAAAGTTACAAGAGGTGACCTTTTGCCGTCATTTGTATATGGCCGCTTGCTGCAGCCTGAGACAAGGTTCTCACCTTATCGCATGGGTTGGAGTGGCCCTGGTGCCAGTTGACATATTGTGAGTAGTGATGAGCGAATCTGTCTCATTTCCTTCGCCTAAAAATCCCCGAAACTCCGAAAAAATTCACAAATTCGCAAATAATTAACGAAACACATTGAAGTAAATGGGCGTCAAAATAATTTTGACTCGAGTGTCAATTTTCATTTGCCCGACTCTTTTGTCCAAATGCATTAAAGTCAATGGGCATCCGAATAAATTTTGACGCAACAATTTTTTTTTGTTGCAGTGAATTTTTCCACTGTAAATTTTCGCAGCAGTTTCGCAAAAACGTTTGCAGTCGGCAAAAAATTCGCCCATCACTAATTAATTGTGAGTACCTTGCACAAGGACGAACTCAGGTCACTGGGCCATAGGGGAAGAGGGATAAAAGAGGACACAGAGTGAACAAGATACAGAGAAAAAGGAAATCATTTCTAAAAATGTAATTAATTCATTAAAAGGAATTCTATGGGAGACTGCCTTCAAGTAATTCTGAGCTTTCTGGATAATGGATCTCCAGATAACGGATCACATACCTGTATGCTCCTAAATGCTCCTGTACTGCCATCTGCTGTTTAAATAAAGATAGTGACTAAAGATGTTGGGTCAAATGAGAATGGTCAGGAAAACAAAACTGGGATATCAGCATTATCTCATTAAAATAAGAAACGGACCAGATACCCCTTTGCAACATTAGTACAGAACAGGGGCTTGTGCTGAACTTGCTTTTGCCTATTGCTTTAAAAGGCTGGTTCACTTTAATTGTTTCTATGTTGTAGAATGTCCTATTTCCTACACCTTTTTAAATGGTTTTAATTTGTAAGTCTTCGGATTATTTGCCTTCCCCTCTGTCTCTTTCCAGCTTTCAAATGGGGGTCACTGACCCTGGCAACAACAACAAAACAATTGACAAGTGCACTAATTATTAAAACTTCTGGGGAAGAGTGAGGGGGCAGGATTACTGATGGCAGCCTTGCTGATGACGCCCCAAATAACTCCCCATCTTCTTTTTTGCTAATTCATAACACATGCTCTGGGCTGCTGTCACTTACCTGAATTTAGGGGCTGACTCACAATATACTGTGTATATACAACATAAATGTGACAATACAAGGCTGATTAGCAATTCATTCCACATTCAAATTACATGGCAGCTCAGAATCAGCCCTGTCACATCAGCTTCCATGAAAGATGAACTTTATTTTCTGCTTGATGCTTTCCAATGACCCCTATGTTTATTTTCTATTCAGCTGCACTGAGCATGTGCAGTGCCACCGACACTCAGAAGATGGCAAGCTCCTATGGTCAGCTTTGAAGGCCTAAATCATTACTGTTATAGGGCAGCTGAACCCCTGGGCTGGTGCAAAAATTTAGTTTACAAAATACAACATTTCAAAATAGTTTGCAGGGACTGATATTCAACTCATAGTTTAGGTTCCCCAACAACTACATAATTTAGGTAGGGCATCTGTTCATATCTATTATATATATATTATATATATACTCATCAGGCCCGCCCCCCGGCACGTACCTGCTTTACGTCTTCTTTATGAGATCGGGCGGGGAGGTCAGAAGTGCCGTCTCTGTGGAGCGGGTCTGGGCCAGCGGGGCCCAACAGGTTTTTTTCCGGTGTTCCGCCGGCCCAGTCCGATGGTGGGAGACCAGTGATCCCCTATTCACATCCCACTAATTTAAATCAATGGCGCATGGCCCAACACCGGTAGATGTTGGCGGTGGAGATCTCCAGTATCTATAGTTACACCACTATTTGAGATTTGCATATTTGTTTTTAGAAACAAAAATAAGCATAATATACGTAAATTAGTGCTGGGCAGGTCAGAATATTTGCAACCCAAACTCAACTGTAACTCACCAGCTGCTGGCCAGCCTGTGCCCAACCCACAACTGAAGTCCTCTTCTGATAGGTCACCTGCCTGAAACCTTATTCTGCTGAAAAGTTTTGTCCTATTATATTATACAGTATATATAATATACGCAGTGCAGTTTTTGTAAACTGCTTTATTGTTAAAGGCACTTGCTTTCTAAATGGAGTTCAAACTTTTGGCTCTATATCTAACTGTAGTGAATAAAGTACCCCCTACTGTAAAATATCAGGACATTATAAGTCACCGAGGAGTTCCATGACCATAAAAAAGCACGAGGCCACAGGCTTTCTAATATCCTCATATTTTCCATCAAGGGGTACCATATACTATGTACCTATGAAAACTGGGAAAACTTAATGACTCTAGTATAAGCCTAGACACAACTACAGCCCTGTCTCCCAGCAGCGCACATTCTGTCAAAGCGACCCCCCCAGCGATCAACCGGAATTCTTTGCAAAGTTGATGGTGACAGAGAATAGCCAAACAGATTACTGTGTGCATTGTCCCACTACCATGTCCAGAGGGTGCTGTTTGATATTGCCATCACTGTTAATCTTTCATATAACCAACAGAGGGCGCTGTGTGATATTGCAGTCACTGTTATTCTTTCATATAACCAACAGAGGGCATTGTGGGATATTGCAGTCTCTCCCCAAGTGTACTGTTGGTATAGGAATGATTAAAAGTGACTGAAATCTTAGCTACCCGGTACCCGAGTATAAGCCGAGGTAGACTTTTTCAGCACATTTTGGATGCTGAAAAACTCTGCTTATACTCGGGTATATACGGTACTTTATTTATTATAATACACCAGTTTTAGTGAGTCATGTGACAAAAATAACATCACTAAGAGCCATTTATAAGGATATAATTTACAGCATATTCATGGCTGTAAACGCCCATTGACTAATGCATTTTGACAAAAAAGTTGGCGAGACAAAAAAAAATCATCACAAGAAAAAGACCCCATTGCCTCCTATTTACTTCAATGTGTTTCTCATATTTTTCGCTGCTTAATGAATATTTTGGCGAAGTGAAGCAGGACAGATTCGCTCATCACTAGTCCTAGAACTCTGAGGTTTATGGCCACTACATTACAATGATTGCTATTCTTATAACCACTAGATGGCGATCTTCTCAGATTAAACCTGCAACGGTGCAAGAGACAAAGAAAAAAACAGGAATAGGAATATTGTGTTTATTTCATTTGTTTTATGTAAAACTACTAAAAACAAAACAACGGGTCGGATTTAGACAGCTGAGGAAAAGCAGCATTAAAAAAAAAATGTACAGTCCAATTAGTGTTATTGCACTTCAGTTTGTGTCATGTACAAAGCATTCCCATCAGATTCCATATACACAAAATATACAATATGATACAGGTGTGACTGCCGACACAACATGAGGCTGAATCTGAGCGAAGGACACAAAGCCACGGTTTCAGCAACTCCCAGTAACCTCTGCTCTCCAAATGTAGGGCACTATAAGAGCTGACTCTAAGGTAATGTTGTTCTGCAACTCCCAACACTTGGTTGGCCATCGTTACACTAAGGCCTCTTGCTGCCATGAGACGGCTGTGTTGGGCTTGGGGTTGTTTCTTATAGTTATTTAATAGTTTATTGGTGTGTTCCCCCAGCCTAACAATTGCTTTTTATAACTAGGTGCTCCTACTCCGCTGCATTAGTGAGTAGCTTGGAGCAGTAAACAAGAGTTAGGCTGAAGGAGCTCCCTAACACCAGCATCTCTAATATCTATAGGATTATAATAGAAATATACCGTGTGTTTCATGGATACCAGTCCCTCCCAATGGCCTAGCCACAATCATTGCTTCCTATAGTAACAGTGGTTGCAGAGTAGTACTTACCTGGATATATTTCTGAGAGTACAAACATGGCAGACGACTGAGGATCATTTGGATTGGCTGAGCACTTAACATACAATGGTTTCTTATTGGCGGTGTGTTTATTGTTACATGCGACAGGGTGGTGCACATTGGGGTACAACAGAGACCTGGTTTAGAGGATCAGTGTACATCAAACATACAGACATATAAGTGCTTCTACAAATATATTCTTTCAATTACTTCATTGTTCTGTAAATAAAATCACTATAACCCTTATTAATAGTGTTTAAAGGGGAAATAAAGCTTAACAACGGAAATGCTACACTTTATGCTTTGGGCATCATTCTGTACCAGCCCAAACTCAGTAGCAGGGAAGATCTGTGCCACCAAAGACACCGCCTAGCTCCCCATCTTCTTTTCTGCTAATTCAAAGCTGTTAGAGTGTTAAAACCGTATCACAATATACATAGCAATTAATTTAGAGTCACATTGCATGTCAGCCCAGAATTCAGAGCAGTCTGAATCAGAGATTATTAATAACCAGCCCTGTAGCATCAGTTTCTATGATCTTCTGACTTTGACCACTTCTGATGACCCCTAAGCTTAGCTTCTTAAAGGAGAACTAAAGCCTAACTAAAGAAGTAGTCTGTACATTATGTTTATGCCCTTTAGCAGTAAAGATCTGTGTCTCCAAAGATGCCCCAGTAGCTCCCCATCTTCTTTTCTGCTGATTCACTGCACATGCTCTGTGCTGCTGTCACTTACTGAGCTTAGGGACCCACTCACAATATACAGTACACATAGAATAGAAATGTCACAATATAAGGCTGATTAGTAATTAATACACATAATTACTACATGGCAGCACAGAAACCAGTGCAATTAGCATCAGAATTTAATAATCAGCAAACCTGTAGCATCAGCTTATATTACAGGGGAAGCTCATTTTCTGCTGGATAATTAGTGACGAGCCCTAAGCTTAGCTTCTCAACAGCCAATCAGAGCCCACTGAGCATGTGAGTGTCACAGACACTTTCCAAGATGGTGACCCCCTGTGACAAGTTTGAAGTCCTGGATCATTGCTGCTATTGACAAGCTGAAACTTTAGGCTGGTGCAATAAGTTCAGTATATAAAATATGCCATTTTAGCCACGTTCATTTTTAGAGTTTAGTTCTCCTTTAAGAATCCCGGAACACACTGAGCATGTGCAGTGCCACTGACACTCAAAAGATACCTAACAAGACCCAATACAGGGAGCTGTTGTGAACAAACAGCCCTGGATCATTTCTGTTATAGAGCTGCTGAATACCTTTCCACTGATACAGTATAGAATGCAATGCTTCTAGGCTTTTACTTTTCCTGAAATTTGAGTTTATCACTTTTTACCTGTGAAACATCCACACTGGATGCTACTCTGCAGTTTAATATTCCCATGTAGATACTTTGGTCTGCAAACGATGCGCACTACACACTTCATTAAGGCAGTTACTCTAACGAACCACATCATGGTATGGCAATGGCAGCATAAGATACCCACTGATTACTTGAATGTCTCTGCTAGGAGTATAAATATAGAACTGTACATCTAAATAGAATCCAGTCATTTCTCCTGGAATAGATTCACTGGTAATACTCTAGTATTAGAGAAAATAAAGTACTACAACTTTAAAAATAACGTTTCTGGTTATTCCTGTTCCTATATTATCTAGCAGCCCCCCTGAATAAAGACAGTTGACTTTAGGGGGTTTAAATAAAGTTCGCCACCAGGAACCCTCACAAAGTGGGGACATGTAGAGCAGCAGGAATAGCAGGTTTTACACATAACCGGTATAATTGGGCCGGATAGCGACTATAACACTTATATTGGTGCTGCCAAACCTGTTAAGCTGAAGTTGCTATTAAAATAACCAGGACTCACCAGCAACCACCAGAAGGTGCCAAGGTTGACGTTTAACAACAACTAAAAGGATTTAGGCCCATGTCTTTCCAGACCCTTAAAGGATAACTAAACCTTAAATATAAGTGAATGTAAAATTGCGTGCTATTCTAAGAACTTTTCTAGTCTTCTCATCAGAGCAGCCTCTTTCTTTCTCCTGACAACTTCCTTGACTACTTGGTGGTCAGACTGGTGGGAAACTGACCAGCAGGTGGCGCTGTTGTAACAAAATTCATTCAAATTAAAGGAGCAGTAACATCATTTTTTTTTATTAAAAAAATAAAAATTACAGCCTGCATATAATACCCATGACCTAATAGATATTCCATATTCACCCTCCTTTTAACCTGAAAAGTCCCTAGTAAAAACTCCCCTCCATGGTCTGAACTGACTTTAGAAAAAGGGCGATGTGGCGACCAATCCTTCCCTATTGAAGTACGTGCGCGCCCCAGACAATGACTTCTGGCAGCAACCCGGAAGTTCTCCCTCTTCTTGCCGTGTGTTTTTTTTTGTATGACAAAAGTTGCTAAGGGTAGTGATAGGCAGAGTGACAGCGACGGTGAGAGGAACACGGAGGGAGGGGGAAGAAAGGGTGATGGAACGGCAGTGAGAGAGTAACATGGAGTGGAGGGGAAGGCTACATGAAAGTGCATGCTGAAGAGAAGTACTGAATCTGTAGTCCAGGCTAATTAGTTGCTACGTGACGTCACTTCCGAAAGTGACATCACAAAGACCCGGGAGAGGCACACAGCTGCGCGCACTTAGGGGAGAAAAAGAAATATGAAGCTACAAGATTGCGGAGACCCTTTGGACGTCGTGGGACAGCGCCGGTTTGAGTCTTTTCCAATGTCTTACTGAAACAGCAGGAAAGAGCAGCATATTGGGGGTAAGTAATGTATATTCATTTTTTTTATTGTGAATAAAAAATGATGTTACTGGTCCTTTAACAGTACATGTATCCCTAAACATCTTAGAATTAAATAAAAATAAATAATGAATGTAAATTGCAAAAGTTCTTCGAATAGCACTTTTACATTCACTTATTATTAAGATTTACTTATCCTAAAGAACTGTATCAAGAGATTGTGGAAAGAATCTGCAATGATCGGGCACTACAGAGATTGACCCAACAGCTGCATCTTTATTGTGACTTCCACACCTACTAGAGCCAAAGGGGGAATCTGATAGGCTATAACTGAATATCTCTTCTCCTAGTGACATCACTCATTGGTACAGGGACCACCAGTAACTTTGCAGATTATTTTGGAAATTAAATGTCTGCCACCGCATTAGAGGTGATACATATTGTCAATTTGGGGTCAGTTATACACTATAATGTAATCTTATTGAGAAACGATGATATCAACAGAGGTTTTGGAGATCTTGAGGCAGCCATAAAAATATCTTAGAATGTCCAAATAGGACGGATAGTCCTCCAGTTGGACAGTCCTGCCGCAGACAATAATCAAAGGGTAGATCTGCTGTACAGAAGTCTAATTACAATGTAAACTAAAGAAAGAGTCCCATATGTCAGGTGTTAGGGAACGAGAAAATAGCATCCGGCTATGTATTGGGTAGTCAATATGGTCCAATTAACTTCATTCCTTCATGCTGAGACAAGTGGACCCATCAGGAACCAGTAGCATGCAGACTTCTTAAAATACTGCATTCAAATATCAAAAGCCAATGGAATAAACAATAAATCATCCTGAACAAATGCAACTGGCAGTGTTTTATACAGAGGCAGGGTTCTCCGTGATAATGGTATGGTAACTGCACGGCAACTCCAGAGATTGGATTGAAGGATTCCTAAAATGCAGCATTTCCAGCAGATTTTCCAGTTGGAGAGGCTTCCAGAAGCACCCTGTAGGGGGCGCCACCTGCCCATCGCCTGACAAAACTCACTGCCATTCATTCTTTGTAGGGTAAAGGGGTATTGGAGTTTGTTGTTGGAAACCCACAAGTTATAAGGCAGTGATCACCAACCAGTGGCTCACGAGCAACATGTTGCTCACCAACCCCTTGGATGTTGCTCCCTGTGGCCCTTAAAGCAAATTTCGGACTCATAAGCAAGTTTTGGTTCCATCTAACTAGATATACTGCCAAACAGGTCCTTCTTTAGACTGCCAGTCCATAAAGGGGCTACCAAATATAGTCAATAAGAGCCTTTATTTGTTGCCATAGGAACTTTTTTCATGCTTGTGTTGCTCCCCAAATGTTTCTACAATTGAATATGGCTCATGGGGTAAAAAAAGGTTGGGGATCCCTGTTACAAGGGAAGTAAATACTGGGGTGGTCACTTTTAGTATGACCTATTCTAAGCAACTTTTCAATTGGTCTTCATTATTTATTTTTTTTATAGTTTTTGAATGAATTGGCTTCTTCTTCTGACTCTCTCCAGCTTTCAAATGGGGGTTGACTGAGCCCGTCTAAAAACAAATGCTCTAAAAGGCTATTGTTATTGCTACTTTGTATTACTCATCTTTCTATTCAGGCCTCTCCTATTCATATTCCAGTCTCTCATTTAAAGCAATGCATGGTTGCTAAGATTATTTCAATCCAGCCTGAATTTGGAGAGTGGAGAGCTGCTGAATAAAAAGCCAAATAACTCCAAAACCACAAATATTAAAAATGAAAACCAGTTGCAAATTGTCTCAGAATATCACTCTCTACATCATACTAAAAGTTAATTTAAAGGCGAACAACCCCTTTGTAGTATATGTCTATAATGAAATGATGGGTTAATGTTTATGTTGTCTGTCCATGATATTGCTCAGCAGGAGGGCATTTGGAATGGTTACCCACCCCAATACTTTGTATTGAAAGGTGGCCCTAATATCTCAATGATTCCAGGCGTAGGTTACAATTAAACAGCAGTCCTGTGCTTTCTGATGAGTAACTGTACGGGGCCCTCAGGGACGGCTTTGATGATATTCCAGGCGTCGTAGTGCATCAGGCCTGTCAAGTACTTTCCACCAATAGCAATAATTTCATCTCCAGCTTGGATTTTACCAGCTTGCTCAGCAGCGCCCCCTGTTGGTAACACACAGACTATTATTAATGGAGCAAATAACATCTTAGTCTAGATAATTATTGCTGGCATTTATTACTATTATTATGTATAAATATAGTGCCAATATACTATGTGCCGACATATGACTGAAGTGTATATGATAAAACACACATTGCATATAAATACTGACCGATTTAGAAGATAGCAACACTCCTGCACAGAAGAGCTCACAGTCTAAAGATATTTATTGGCATGTTATATGAGCTACAGTTCAGGTAAGAACAGGTATGGGGCCGGTTATCCAGAATGCTCGGGACCTGGGGTTGTCCGGATAAGGGATCTTTCTGTAATTTGGGTCTTTATATCTTAAGTCTACTAGAAAATCATGTAAACATTAAATAAAGCCAATAGGCTGGTTTTGCTTCCAATGAGGATTAATTATATCTTAGTTGTAAGGCTACTGTAAGGTCCCTTATTCAAATTAACACTTGGTTGCTATGGAGGTTTGGACCCTGGCAACCGGACTGCAGAAACTGGAAACTGAAGAGCTGCTGTATAAAAAGCTAAATAACCCAAAACTACAAATAAAATAAAAAATTGCATATTGCCTCTATTTCATACTAAAAGTAAATTTAAAGGTTTGTCTGTTTGACTATGTTTTCTCCCCCACTAGATGGCAGCATTGGTCTGAAATACAACAATGACAAATTTTAGGGAAATGACCAGAAAAAAAAAACAACTGTAAATATTATGTCATGGTCACATAGCAGGCACTTTCCAAAATTCCACATCCCGTCCGCAAAGCATGATGTCTTTATTCTCAAATATCTTTGATTTTGCAGGGTTATCTGTTTCATCTTAAGTCCAACGTTCCATGGAACACAACATACGGACGCTATGTATAGGTACAGGTATGGGACCTGGTATCCAGAATGCTTGGGACTTGGGGTTTTTCCGGATAAGGGATGTTTCTGTAATTTGGATCTCTTAACCTTAAGTCTACTAAAAAAAATAATTTACACATTAGTTAAACCCCATAGGATTGCTTGGCTTCCAATAAGGATTAATTATATCTTAGTTGGGATCACGTAAAAGGTGCGGTAAATTTGAATTATTTGATTATAATGGAGTCTATGGAAGACCACCTTTCGGTAATTTGGAGCTTTCTAGATAATGGGTTTCCGGATAAGGGATCCTATACCTGTAATAAAAAGATGTCCCTGGGCATCAGAGCTGATAGCAAACCCCTAATGAATTAAATAAAAATAAGAATAAAAAAAACATTTTCCCACGTGCAGAACAGAGATATGTGTGTGCCGTATTCATGAAATAATTACCATTTGTTAGTGACATGTTGTACCTATGGGAGAGAGATCTTGTAATATTTATTAGTTACTGATGTGGACGTCTCTATGCCTTTGTAGGTGCAGCTTTAGGGCCACAGGTTCTATGCAGTAGTGATGTGCCTGCGGGTCAGGTAAAACCCAACCCGCACCAGACCGTAACCCCTTTTTGGAAAGGGGCTTTATACAGCAAATCGTGTGTATATGAAAACACGTTAGTGTCAGTAGGCTCCGGCTGGTATCAGCAGCGTTTCTAATGCAGGAGCCAGAAATCCAGGGGAGGCGGGGCCGTGACGCAGCGGGGGCAGGACTGTGACATGTCAGGGGCGGAACTGTGACATCAGGGGCAGGACTATGACGTGGCGATCGCAATTGGTATTAAAGTAATCAAAATGTAAAGTACAGATTGCACTGCACTGGTACAACTGGTGCGTTTGATTCAGAAGCTCTACTATAGTTTATACAAACAAGCTGCTGTGTAGCCATGGGGGCAGTCATTCAAGCACAGGATACACAGTAGATAACAGATAAGTACTATTATAGTTTATACAAACAAGCTGCTGTGTAGCCACGGGGGCAGCCATTCAAGCACAGGATACATAGTAGATAACAGATAAGTACTACTATAGTTTATATAAACAAGCTGCTGTGTAACCATGGGGGCAGCCATTCAAGCACAGGATACACAGTAGATAATAGATAAGTACTACTATAGTTTATATAAACACATTGCTGTGTAGCCATGGGGGCAGACATTCAAGCACAGGATACACAGTAGATAACAGATAAGTACTACTATAGTTTATATAAACAAGCTGCTGTGTAGCCATGGGGGCAGCCATTCAAGCACAGGATACACAGTAGATAACAGATAAGTACTACTATAGTTTATATAAACAAGCTGCTGTGTAACCATGGGGGCAGCCATTCAAGCACAGGATACACAGTAGATAACAGATAAGTACTACTATAGTTTATATAAACAAGCTGCTGTGTAGCCATGGGGGCAGCCATTCAAGCAAAGGATACACAGTAGATAACAGATAAGTACTACTATAGTTTATATAAACAAGCTGCTCTGTAGCCATGGGGGCAGCTATTCAAGCACAGGATACACAGTAGATAACAGATAAGTACAACTATAGTTTATATAAACAAGCTGCTGTGTAGCCATGGGGCAAGGGCATCGCCCTGTAGATACTCAGTTATTATTACCATCTCTATATATTTAAAAAGAACCAGACCAAATACAGACCTTTAAATATGCGTTTGATGAAGAGAGGTCTATCTCCATATATAGATGCTTTCCCTCCATCCAAACTGAATCCCAGGCCGGCAGAGGTTTTCTGCAGCTCCACACACATTGTATGCTCCAGATCCACACTGTTCCCTGCGAGATGAAACAAAAGCACATCAATCTGCTGCCTCGGTCTCATTCATTTCCCATTAAGCCGTGCATTCAGCATCTTTAAAAAGGACTGTCAGTGCCAGCAAGACAAATGTTTTGGAATTAAATTTGGCACAAAGTAAGGAGCTACACGGCTCTAACATCATGATTGACGTTAATTAACAAGATTGACGTTAATGTAAAATTGCTCAGAGCTCTCTTCTGAGCACTTTTGCAGTTTACTTTATTTTCTATTCTAGTTTTCAAGATATTAGCCGTTTTTACACTGTTAGTATAATGAATTTGGTTCAATATCTGGCCACAGTTGGCTGAAAATTAATTCCATGTCTTGTTGCTCTGTTTAGACTTTTAGAGAAACATGACTCTTCCTATTAACTTCATTTTCTAAGCAGAACAACATCACAAGACTTTCCTCTTACTCAAAATCATTTTCTGCCAAATATAGACGTCCGTGGCGCTCTGAGTATTTTTACATTTACCTGTTTTGAGGGTACACATTAATGATGTGCGGATCAGGGTTTCCCCGACCCTAACCTGCCCTGCTAATACCCGCGCCCGCCTGCACCCGCTTCCAGGGGTCCTTTTATAGACCCGCGCCGATGACGTCACAATGACGTCACAAAAGGGGCGGGGCAAGCAGACGCAACACTATAACTTGGAAGTCGGATGCCAGCATTTGAAGGTGGCCCCGCCACCCGCGAGGAGCACTGCGAGGTTGAACCGCGGGTATCGGGTCGGCCCGCACATCACTAGTATACATTTTCTTTTAAACCGTGGCAGGGGAACCATGGTAGCTCCTACTCCAATCAATAAACGTAAAAATATTAATAAATAAAGCTAATTAGACAAAATACAGACCATAATTAAACAGGAAGCAGACTCTGCTAGTGTTAGGGGCCCAAAAGGTATAGGGGGCCCCAGTAGGACACTGACTGTTAAGTAGTTTCAGTATCTGTTAATGGAAAATGTTTTATTCCTAAAGTTTAGGGGCAGTGATTTTGCGGTGGGGCCCAGTAGCATTTAATAAGGCCGCTGAAAAAGCAGCTAATTTTCACAATGTTTTCACAATATAAAGGGAAAGTAAACCAGGTTTAGTTAAGTTTACTAACAATGGAAAGAAAATATTGCTAATTTATTTGTTTATTTAGTTTTGCTTATTCCAAACGCATGATCAGAATAAGAGAAAACAGACTTTAGAACCCCTCTAGGGCTGCTGGCATTCAATTCATGTCAGACAGGAGACAACCCTGTAAGAAACATTCCAGATAGTTTATTAAACACTCCAGCCTGTGTCAATATCCCGGTACAAAGGGGCAGTGCGGATCGAGCTGGTGGGTCTCTAGGGTGTGGTAGATAATTGCCCTTTAATGTACAGTAGGAAAGGAAGCGACCTGCTCTTTGTACAGTCTCTGCGCTACTTGAATTCCAAAAACAACAAGAAAAGGAATTAAAGTAAATCCGTTGGTGGGTGAGGCCTCCCCCCGGACATACATAAAGGTAGCCTTCTCTGTATTGCTCTATTACTGTAATGGCATGGGGAGAAGTGTTCGGATCTGGTGCATTTATTTAGAGTTTCCGAATGACCATGTCTATACGTAGAATGCCAGAGCCTGGTTCTTAGCAACAGCTTTATTCATGGACAACTTCATATCATAAGAGAAATCATTTTGATAGGACTATCCCAAAAAGGTAGAGGTTATGGATCAATCTGGTTTTATGGGGAAGATCAGTTCTCCTTCTAAGACAGCAAAGTAGTTGCGAGACCACAGTCCCACTTTCTACCTGTGTGGGGTCCCAGGACCAAGTAAATACAACCAGGTAGCAGATTCTTGGGACTTCTCCACCTCCGTTGGTGGGTGAGGCCTCCCCCCGGACATACATAAAGGTAGCCTTCTCTGTATTGCTCTATTACTGTAATGGCATGGGGAGAAGTGTTCGGATCTGGTGCATTTATTTAGAGTTTCCGAATGACCATGTCTGTACGTAGAATGCCAGAGCCTGGTTCTTAGCAACAGCTTTATTCATGGACAACTTCATATCATAAGAGAAATCATTTTGATAGGACTATCCCAAAAAGTTAGAGGTTATGGATCAATCTGGTTTTATAGAGAAGATCAGTTCTCCTTCTAAGACAGCAAAGTAGTTGCGAGACCACAGTCCCCAGAGTCCCACTTTCTACCTGTGTGGGGTCCCAGGGCCAAGTTAATACAACCAGGTAGCAGATTCTTGGGACTTCTACACCTCTATTCTATTTTCAATTTCCTTGCTTAAATGCTGGTTTGGGGCTTTAACTTATAAATTGATTTTAATTCATTTACCAACACCCGACAGCTTTAGCTGTTTTTTTTTTGTTTTTTTTTTATAAAAACCAATTCTAATGAAATTTTTGCACACTATTGCAATCAACTTTAGCACTAGCACTTTAATTGTATTATTCTTAAGATTAATTTAGTTCTAACTAATGAATTTTTCTACGATTTAAGTTGGCACATAGCACTTTTAAGCGTTTTAAATACGCAATTGACCTGTAGCACAAGCACTTTTAATAATATTCCCCACAGTTAATGGGTATGCTAGCAACTTATTAATATATATCGCAGACTAAATATGGATTTGGTCAGTGGTAGAAATAAACAATTGGTTGGGTGTATGGAAAGAGGGGGGTTTTACTTCTTTTTCTTTCGTTAAAAAGTAATTCCTGCATAAGTAATCCATACCTCCCTCTCTTCAGGAAGTGAATTGTTACTAATCAGGTTCCTACAATTTTTCCTTTTTTAACCGTTATGGATCAATCTGTTCACACAAACCCAAACCAGCGACAGGGGATTGGAAACCATTGGAGTTGGGGGGTACAACGGTGTCAAGGCACATTATGGGACAGTGCAGAATATGCACCTGAGTCGCTGAATATTATTCCAGGGGTCAACAACCTTTTTCACCCGTGAGCAACATTCAGATGTAAATAGAATGGGGGAGCAACACAAGCATGAAAAATGTTCCTGGACGGAGCCAAATAAGGGCTGTGATTGGCTATTGGTAGCCCCTAGGTGGACTTTAAGTCTACAGGAGGCTCTGTTTGGTAGTACATCTGTTTTTTATGCAATCAAAACTTGCCTCCAAGCCTGGAATTAAAAAACAAGCACCTATTTTGAGGCCACTGGGAGCAACATCCAAGGGTTTGGGGAGCAACATGCTACTCACAAGCTAATGTTTGGGGATCACTAATGTAAAGGGTGATGGAACGTTAATAAATGATTAAGCAGCGATACTGACTGAGGTCCAGTTTATGATTTCCCCAAGAATTACTTGCAGAGTTCTCTTCTAGCTGAAGTTCTGGGCCACCCACCTTTTGATGACCTTAAGTGTCTTTGCTTAAATATTGGAAAGTCCACAGTGGGAACAAGCAATTCATTTTCTATTTACTAGAATGAAAGACCAGTGTCCATTCTCATTTTCTATATGATGACCCATGACTGGCCCAGTTTCTCTCGTGGGAAAACCTGTTTAGAAATGGCCTTTTAGGTGAAGGTAGCCCACCAGTGCCTAGACGCCCAAGTTAGACACCAAATATCCAATAACTAAATTACCCACCTAAATCTCCAAGTGCCTTCCCCCATAAACAAAACACCCCTTACCCTAGAATATTCCCAGCCAGCCACAGCGCCCATCCATGAAAGCAAGACTATTCAGATGAAATATTGAGCTGCCACAGACAAGAAGGCAACATACAGAGTTCATTAGTTCCCAGGGACTTCACAAAGTCTCCCAGCAATAATTTAAAACAAATGTGCCTTTAGAATAAATATTTTCCATGTGTCCTTGGGCTAACCTCCTACCTGCTAATGTCGTCATAGACACATCCTTTCCAGATGTTGTATGTCTTCCTCTAGAAGCAGCAGTGTCTGGTCTGGAAAGCCTCTCCCCATCTCGTTCTTTCTTTATCACCACGACTGCTTGTTTGTGCAGCTTTGCCCTGTGCAGGGCATTCAGTGCGTACCCGTGAGCGGCACCGTGTAAGGAGCAGCCGTTGATAGACAAGATGCGGTCTCCTTTCTCAATCATTGCTTCTTGGGAAGCCACAGCCTTGGCAAACACTCTGTGTACCTAGAACGGGGAGGGAAAATCAGAGTTTGTACCTAAAAAAGCCAATGTAATGACAAAGATCTCAGTTCATTTCGATGACCCTAGACCAGAGTTGCTGGCCTGTTTCAGTTCATTTTTCCAGATCCCTCCCAAAGCATATTCTCTGATTTCGATAAAGCCTTCAAAGACTATGTATCAGGGCATATAAGCATTCTACCCAAAAATTACCCTAACAAAACTTTAGTTTGGTCCCTGAGTCAAGGTTTTGGCCTTCCCTAGGTGGTCCAGTTTCACAGTTTGGGAACATCTACCCAAGACAACTTATGGGCCAATTATGTACAGTACATTGTGGGAAGCGCAAGGCTTTAATACATAATGTAAAATAAAGATTTTTGTATTATTTAAAACTTTTAAATCTGGTGTTCCGGAGTGGTGCCTGCCTACAATTCAAGTTTCGTGTGTTGCTCCCCTTTGCTGAAGGTCTGGGGCATGAGCACCCAGATCCACCGTGGAAAGCATTAAGCTTGTCCCCTAACTCAAAGAATTCATGCTTCCTCTGATGTAGATCCCATAGACTCTACTTTAATTAAATCATCACTGTTTACGCTGCAAATATTTCACTCTACCATATAAAATCTAATTCCTGAACCAATAAGTGTATTTTTTTTGTTGTTGTAATTATTGGTGTGAACATAACTTCGAACTGTCCCGTTTTGAGCAGGACAGTCCCGCTTTTGACAGCTCAACCCTCTTTTGTACTGATAAGTCCCGGGTTTCTCTTTGATCTGCTGCACTGAACAGCCAGAAACAGATAGAAAGTTTCTAACTTAATTGCGTCTTGGCAGAGAGCCCAGAATAGATACTTGACATACATTTGTGACAGTTTGATAAGATAAGAAGTTAGACTCACAGCTTAAAGGGCAATTCACCTTCATTTGCAAAACTGTAATAACATCTAAAAACCACAGAAATGTGTTCAAACTTTTATAACCTGCCAAATTATGTAAAATTAACATGGTAATTAGGGGGTGTAGCCCCAAAAAGGGGCGTGGTGTGGCTCTACGTGCGCCAAATCTTTTTGTCCCTCTTTCAGTTTCCTAAATGTTGGGAGGTATGGCATGAAGGCGCCATCTCGAGTCATTTTGCCTGGTCATGTGCTTTCAGAAAGAGCCAGCACTTTAGGATGGAACTGCTTTCTGGCAGGCTGTTGTTTCTCCTACTCAATGTAACTGAAGGTATCGCAGTGGGACGTGGATTTTTACTATTGAGTGTTGTTCTTAGATCTACCAGGCAGCTGTTATCTTGTGTTAGGGAGCTGCTATCTGGTTACCTTCCCATTGTTCTGTTGTTAGGCTGCGTTGGGTGGGAAAGGGAGGGGGGTGATATGAATAGATAAAATGTAAGAGGATCTTTAGGCACCCCAGTCAGAACCTGAACCCAATCAGAGATCTAATATCAACATAAGCTTTGCAGTTCCTGACACAGCCCCAGTTACAATCACTTACAGTAACTGATTTCTGTTCCAAGTCTGTCCCTCCTGCAATGCTGAACCCCAGGCCGGCTCCTTCTTCCTTATGTAGAACCACAAAGTAGAAATCTTCCTTCCTCTGCAGAGAGACAGCAGCAAAACAATATTTGTTGAACAACAATTCATTCAATGAAAATGTCTCTCTCTTTTGGTTTATGGGTGAGTTGCTTTACTAAGCACAACATGTGATGGACACGGAATATATTTAAGGGCTCAACACAATATGAATTTTGCATTTAGGAGTTCAAACAGGTTGTAAGGTTTACAATAGGGTTTAGAATATTTTTTTCAAGTTTTTTAGTTTTTTTAACATAACAATATAGTACAAAATAAGAGTAAAAGAAAAATATAAGATTACATTCAGAAGTTATTATCTTAAAGGGGACCCGTCACCTGAAAAAAATATTCCAAATCCTATTTTATCACATTAGTCAAGCAAAATAAACTTTAATTACACTGTATAAAGTATTTGAATCTTGTTTTCATCAGTCTGGGAATTCATAATTATAGCAAGCAGGCAGGAGCCACTGTTATTAAGACAAGCCTTGTATCATCTCAAAATCATCTCAAAATCTTGTTTGTGCAACAAAATGAGAGAACTGGTGTTGATTCCAATGCACTGGTTACAGAATTAAATGGTGAAGAGAACGGGGGAACGTGGGGAGAGCAGAGACATCTAGTAAGTGTTGAATGGAAAGTGAAAGTAATTTATGCCTAGGCATAGAGGAGGGGCAGGCAATATTTGATTGACAGCTGAGATTTTTAAACAAGTTTACAACAGCTATGAATACATTAATAAAAAAAAAGAATTTGGATTTCATGTTTAATTTGAAAAGGGCTTTTATTATACAGATTTTTATGTCTGGGTGACAGGTCCACTTTAAAGGGATACTGTCATGGGAAAACATGTTTTTTTTCAAAACACATCAGTTAATAGTGCTGCTCCAGCAGAATTCTGCACTGAAATCCAGTTCTCAAAAGAGCAAACAGATTTTTTTCAATTCAATTTTGAAATCTGACATGGGGCTAGACATATTGTCAGTTTCCCAGCTGCCCCCAGTCATGTGACTTGCACCTGCACTTTAGTATGGAACTACTTTCTGGCAGGCTGTCATTTCTCCTACTTAATGTAACTGAATGTGTCTCAGTGGGATTTGGCTTTTACTATTGAGTGTTGTTTTTAGATCTACCAGGGAGCTGTTATCTTGTGTTAGGGAGCTGCGATCTGGTTACCTTCCCATTGTTCTTTTGTTTGGCTGATGGGGGGGGGGAAAAGGGAGGGGGTGATATCACTCCAACTTGCAGTACAGCAGTAAAGAGTGATTGACGTTTATCAGAGCACAAGTCACATGACTTGGGGCAGCTGGGAAACTGACAATATGTCTAGCCCCATGTCAGATTTCAAAATTGAATATAAAAAAATCGGTTTGTTCTTTTGAGAAATGGATTTCAGTGCAGAATTCTGCTGGAGCAGCACTATTAACTGATGCGTTTTGAAAAGAAAATCATGTTTTCCCAGTATCCCTTTAAGGTACACCGCAAAACATTTACTTTGCATTTGTAGCTGGGGAATCAATCCAGGGAGAATATTTGAACAGAATACAGGTATGAGATCTGTTATCCAGAATGGTCAGGACCTGGGGTTCCCTGATAAGGGGTCTTTCCGTAATTTGGATAGCTATACTTTAAGTCTTCTAAAAAATATTTACACAATAAAGAAACCCAATAGGACTGTTGTGCCTCCAATGAAGATAATTATTTCTTAGTTGGGATCACATAAACGGTACTGTTTTATTGTTACGGAGAAAAATAAAACATGGCTTACAATTTTTTATTGTAATGGAGTCTATGGCATATTAAACAACCTATTAAACAACATATATTACAACAACACCAAAACACATGAAGGACTAAACATACATATTTATTATTAAAGAAAAGATCACATTTTTTAATCAATTATAACTTTAGCCAAGAGAATTAAAAACACCCTAACCCATAAAAATAAAGACAATGCAGATTAGATCAAGGGGCCCCTTGTATATATATATATATATATATATATATATATATAATCCCATTCAGATATAAATTAGTGACTCATAGAATCCACTATTAAAAGTTCCTAATGTCAATACCAGGGGATATTAGATATATAGGTCTGATTCTGCAGATAAAATGTGTCCATTAGTTGATCCCAAAAGGCAAGTAGTAAATATAATTACCACTACAAAGTCTTTATAATGTTGTAGTGGTAATTACGTGGTCCATTTTAAACTCCGTCCACCAGTGCTAATTGCCATCCAGATGATACGGCTAAGCCCGTCTAATGTGCTGTTGTTAATGGAGCAATTAGAAAACCTCAGTTCCCATTTACAATTAGCTCAGATTATTTACGATATTAGACGGTAGTTAAAAGTATTGACTCTGATAATCAAGTGTGATGTATGTCCTGCCACACTGTTCATAATAAATCTCCATTTTTCGATACTGAACAGCATTAGTACTTATAGTTCTACGGCAGATTACCTTTCTGTAATTCTGAGATTTCTGGATAAAGGGTTTCCAGATAACAGATGCCATACTTGTAGTCCCTTTTTGTGTAAACCCTCTATAAGCAGCAATCCTGCCCTGGTGGTAAATCCTCTCATATACATTTGAACTACAATTGCAAATTGCTGAGCATTTAATGGCTACTTTGCCGCTGCCTGGCATTCTGTTTGCTTTTCGCTTGAGTGGACATGACAGAGATATCAGCTCAGACACTGTATATATTGCTCAGTTAGCCTTCCCGGGCACCTAATCTGAAGGTTGCCAAGTCTCACACAATACCTTCATTTAGAGCTGGACAGACTCAATAAATCCAACGTGATCTCTCTCTGAGAAACCTGCCTATGGTTAATGCTTGCCAGGCACAGTGCAGGATGGCTGCCAAGTCCTGCGAGTTATTCTGATTACAGTTGCGCAATAGAAATGTATAAACTAAATACCCAGGTCCTGCTAAATACGAGTGAAAGTTACAAGGCATCAGGACCATCTTTAGTAAATGGTCTACAGCCGGGGCTTTCAGTGGTGCCTGGTAACCACATAGCTGGTGATATAGTGCACAATCATCATTGGGGTCCCCTCACTCTACATTATATCAGAAAACATAAGATCCAAAATATCAAGCCAAGTAGACTCCCTAATGCTTCTGGGCCACATTACACATACACCCTGTAAAACCCTGGTCCAAGAAATCTTAAATTGTTTTCCTACATTTTTATAATGGGGGCGGGGGGTTAAGAGCTAACTTATTGTATTGTGTTGCTTGATCATATTACCATATCAACAAGTTATATTAGTGCATTATGGTTCTTGTAGCAGTTGGGCTAATAGGCTATGAAAGGGCCTTCAGCTTTGGGGGTATCAGTGGGATAATAGGAAGAGACTGTAGGATAGGAGGTATAGTAGGGAGAGATGGTATCTATAGTAACAGTGGATTATAGTCTCTGGGAAGGGAGTGTGACTGTGGGATAGCAGGTATAGTAGGGAGAGATGGTGCCTATAGTAACAGTGGGATAATAGTCTCTGGGAAGGGAGTGTGACTGTGGGATAGCAGGTATAGTAGGGAGAGATGGTGCCTATAGTAACAGTGGATAATAGTCTCTGGGAAGGGAGTGTGACTGTGGGATAGCAGGTATAGTAGGGAGAGATGGTGCCTATAGTAACAGTGGATAATAGTCTCTGGGAAGGGAGTGTGACTTTGGGATAACAGGTATAGTAGAGAGAGATGGTGCATATAGTAGCAGTGGGATAATAGTCTCTGGGAAGGGAGTGTGACTGTGGGATAGCAAGTATAGTAGGGAGAGATGGTGCCTATAGTAGCAGTGGAGAATATTATCCCACTGTTACTATAGGCACCATCTCTCCCTACTATACCAGCTATCTCAAAGCTGAAGGCCCTTCCAGAGGCTATTAGTTCAGCTGCTACAAGAACCATCTTTCCCTAATATAATTTAAAGATATGGTAACATGATAAAGCAACACAATGCAGTAATTATGCACTTAAAACCCCTGTTTTAAAAATGCAGGAAATCAATTTAAAGCCAAAATTATAACCTGCTTAAATGTGCAGATACCTTCCCATTTCTTGGTGAAACTTGATTGCGGAGTAACATAAAATCCCCTTTGATGTTAAGGAAAAAAATTGAAGCTCAATAAACTTTGCCGTTAAGAGAGTCTGGATATGTAAATATAAGAAAACCAAAATTAAAATGAAAATCTTCTTCTGCCAAGCCAAAACTAAGTTCAAATGCTACCCAGTCTCCTATTAATGCTATTTTTGAAAACTAATCTTTAAATTGATATACTAGGGCTGAAATAATGAAACACATGTAAGTTAAAATAATTATAATCTTGAAGTAATGTATTATTTCTGGTGAAACAAAAAAAACCTTAACAAAAATGTTCCTCCCTATATTTATGGCAAATCTTACAGTTACACTAAAGTGTGCAGAACAGAACAATATTGTTTTCTCTCACCACAATGGTAAAATTACTATGTACAAATGAGATTTACTACTTACATTTTAGTAGAAAAAAGCCTGAAAGAGTTTAGAACCCAATAAATGTGAAGCTATCCCACAGTCACACTCCCTTCCCAGAGACTATTATCCCACTGTTACTATAGGCACCATCTCTCCCTACTATACCTGCTATCCCACAGTCATACTCCCTTCCCAGAGACTATTATCCACTGTTACTATAGGCACCATCTCTCTCTACTATACCTGCTATCCCACAGTCACACTCCCTTCCCAGAGACTATTATCCACTGTTACTATAGGCACCATCTCTCCCTACTATACCTGCTATCCCACAGTCACACTCCCTTCCCAGAGACTATTATCCACTGTTACTATAGGCACCATCTCTCCCTACTATACCTGCTATCCCACAGTCACACTCCCTTCCCAGAGACTATTATCCCACTGTTACTATAGGCACCATCTCTCCCTACTATACCTGCTATCCCACAGTCACACTCCCTTCCCAGAGACTATTATCCACTGTTACTATAGGCACCATCTCTCCCTACTATACCTGCTATCCCACAGTCACACTCCCTTCCCAGAGACTATTATCCCACTGTTACTATAGGCACCATCTCTCCCTACTATACCTGCTATCCCACAGTCACACTCCCTTCCCAGAGACTATTATCCACTGTTACTATAGGCACCATCTCTCCCTACTATACCTGCTATCCCACAGTCACACTCCCTTCCCAGAGACTATTATGCCACTGTTACTATAGGCACCATCTCTCCCTACTATACCTGCTATCCCACAGTCACACTCCCTTCCCAGAGACTATTATGCCACTGTTACTATAGGCACCATCTCTCCCTACTATACCTGCTATCCCACAGTCACACTCCCTTCCCAGAGACTATTGTGCCACTGTTACTATAGGCACCATCTCTCCCTACTATACCTGCTATCCCACAGTCACACTCCCTTCCCAGAGACTATTATCCACTGTTACTATAGGCACCATCTCTCCCTACTATACCTGATATCCCACAGTCACACTCCCTTCCCAGAGACTATTATCCACTGTTACTATAGGCCGCATTCCTCCCTATTATACCTGCTATTATACGATTTTTTGTGTTGTACTATTTTAAAACAGTTACGAAGGTGAATTAGGGTTACAAAATCATGCCGGCAGGCAACAGACTTATAGAAAATCATTGAATGTATAAGTTAAGCCACGTGCAGCCCAGCTTGCAGAATATGAAGCGGAACTCCACCCCAGACTTCAGTCTGACTTCTCCTTTGTTTTTATGCCAGACCGCCATCTTGCTGTTCCAAACCAGAAATGCCTCACATCTTTGGGAAGACATTTGCCAAAGGGTTCCATTCACAGCTGGCTGCCCTATGCACGACACACATCTTGGTTATACCATTATACAATTATGGCTAAGAGCCTACTGTTTAAAGGATAAATACTCAATTACATTTAGAAAATTCTGCTTACCTTTTCGTTTTTAAAAAGGCAGTTAAAGGACAAGGAAACCCAATTTTTCTACCGAACAGTATATTGGCGGGACTTATTTCTAAACACTGGGCAAATTTACACCTGGGCTATAACCCATAACCAATCGGTGATAAGCTTTTTTAGCCAGCTGCAGGTAGAACAACAGGGCCACCTGCTGCTTATTGTGGCTAGCTGTGGCTACAGTCGGCTGAAAATGAAATTAGTGAGAATAAAGTAGCATCTTGTGATCTCTGTATAGAAAATGAGGTTAAGTGAGCAGCTAAAGGTGGCCGTAGATGCACAAATAATATCGTACAAAACAAATCGATATTTGGTTGCGTGCATGGTGGGAAAAGAGCCGACTGATATTGGCAGAAGACTTGGATACCAGTCAATGCGTTAGTCGGGCTGGATGGAAAATTTTGATTGGGTGCCTTTGAAGGGACCCAAATATCAGCCCTTGTTAGTGCTGAATCGTCAGATACAAGTAGAATTCTTTTGTTTCTCCCTGTGTATGACGATTCAGCTCTACACGTGTATATTGAGATCGTAATTGTTACGTCTATGGCCACTTTTAGTTATCAGACTTTTCTCTGGTTATAAGCAGAGCAACATCAAGACGTTCCTCTTGTCACAAAATTAATTTTAAATTGGCTACAGTCATTGAGCCGAAATGAACAGGAGGTCCCACTGAAGTAATTATAACAGCAGTAGAAAAACTGCTAATATCTTGAAAACTAGAGAACAATTCAAGTTGCAAAACAGCTCCGAAGATCACTCTGAACGTAGTATAGAGACTGCATTTATTTTGAATCCAGGGCAGTCATTTTCTACCTTATATACAGTAAATTTTGAATTATTGGCCAGAAAGAGTTTAGCCAGTCTATTGCTGGACTACAATTCCCAAGATCCTTCAGTGACAAAGCTAATTGTGGATGGAAATCAGCAGGAAAAGGCTAAACATCCCATATCAATCAGGGTGCATAAAGATCTATAACAGATGCATTATATAATAATGTCAGCAGCACAGATAACTACCAACACTTTATCGTCTGTATTTGGTCCTTGCATGTGATTGGTAGAGCAGCGACAGAGGCAGGCTGGGATTTCACAGGCATGTACTTAAATATGCCAGAGATATTTTATTCTTTTTGGCAGCGGCTCCCAAACACATATTTTTTCAAATTATTAGACGGGCCAAAAAAACATTGTGAAATATTCTACCACCCAGACTTCTCCTGCAACTCATACCAGGGAGAATATTAAGAAACTCTTACACAGTTAGAAACGAAAAATCTGGTTGAAAACGGTTATTAAGAAGTTCTTGAAACCACTTGAATAAAAATGGCAAATTAGAGTAACACAAACATTAGGCACCCCCAAACCACAATCATGCACAAAAACACTGACATTGCCCGACCGCAGGGGCCAACGTTGTCTGGTATAAGGAATTTGATTTCCCCATTCCTGCCGAGCACTGAGCCTGCTGCTTATTGTTTCATTAGGCTCAGAGTAACGACTCGTTAGTAAGAGGAATATAAGGAGGGGAGGCCGGGGATCAGATTAGTGGAGCTCACCTTGGCTTGCAATTTTATCTCTTGAATGAGACTTATGATATCCGATCTGGACGATACCGAAGTCAAAACAGCTTGCAGGTTCTGCTGATCCTGGGTCGAGACCATTATCTGATCCAAGCTAAATAGAAATGCACGGAAATTAAATATTTACCAGCTAGACAAGAAGTACAAAGTCATACAGAACCTGAAATCTGAGTAACTGTGGGACACAATCACATGGCTAAAAATAATATTAATCTGTGCTGCGGAAACAATGATTGCGGAACCTTTGATTTAATGCTCTGTGCCGCCTCTGGGTAAATAGAACTATTTTCCAGTTAAGAAGAAAGTTCTTTTGCCACAAGCAGGAGTCAGGATGAAGTAGACAAGGGACGACATAACAAATACCTCCCTGCAGACTAGAGATAGTATGGTATCCAAGTGATTGGTTCATATGCCAAACAGATAAAGGTATAGGATCTGCTATCCAGAAAGCTCTGAATTACAGAAAGGCTATCTTCCATAGATGCCATTTTATCCAAATAATCAACATGTTAAAAAATTATTTTCTTTCTCTCTCTAATAAATAAAAAAGTAGCTTGTACTTGATCCCAACTGAGATATAATTAATCCCTATTGGAAGCCTATTGGGTTTATTTTAGGGATGCACTGAATCCAGGATTCTTTTCGGGATTCAGCCAGGATTCGGCCTTTTTCAGCAGGATTCGGATTTGGCCGAATCCTTCGGTTCAGCCGAACCAAATCCGAATCCTAATTTGCATACGCAAATTAGGGGCAGAGAGGGACATTGCGTGACTTTTTGTCACAAAACAAGGAAGTAAAAAATGTTTTCCCCTTCCCACCCCTAATTTGCATATGCAAAATTTGCATATGCAAATTAGGGTTCTGATTCGGTTCAGTCAAATCCTTCGTGAAGGATTCGGTGGTTCGGCCGAATCCAAAATAGTGGATTCAGTGCATCCCTAGTTTATTTAAGGTTTACATAATGGGTTCGGCCGAATCCAAAATAGTGGATTCGGTGCATCCCTAGTTTATTTAATGTTTACATAATTTTCTAGTAGATAACAGATTTTTCTGTGATTTCGATCTTCATACTAGAAAATCATATAAACATTAAATAAACCCAATGGGCTGGTTTTGCTTCCGTTATCTGGAAAACCCCAGGTCCTGAGCATTCTAGATAAGTCCCATACCTGTACTGTTTTATTATTACAGAGAAAAAGGAAATTGTTTTAAAAAATTTGGATTATTTGATTATAATGGAGTCTATGGGAGACAGGCTTTCTGTAATTCAGAGCTTTCTGGATAACTGAATGTGGAAGGAGCACATGTATAAAATGTCTTATTTAGCCTCCTCAAACATAAAAATCCCCAACCAACTATGGGCAGAAGTCCATTTAATTTCCAAGCACGAGTATTAGAATGGGACAAGATCACACTGTGTGACCAAACCTTTCGCAAAGCTCAATCATAAGACTGTATGTAGGATTAAAGAACTTTGTTAATAACGTAATTTACCTTATTGCCCATGATTTCCGGGAAAGTGTTCCATGTGGTCGACTTTCATCCATGTCTGTTACAGTCCTTGATATGTTAGAACTCATGAGACCTCTGTTTGAAAGGTTGGATGTTGCAGGTGCCATATTTTGCCCTGATAAGCATTCAGAGTCACCTAACCTTGAAGGTAAAATCTCAAGTTCAGTTTTGAACTGTGCTGCCTTGGGTTCAACTGTAAAGTCATCGGTGCACAACTTATCCAGGTCTGGCATGCTCAGTGCTCTCAGTTCCCGTATCTTAGAGCGAGAAAGGGATGGTCTGATATGACTTGACAATGTTTTGTTTTTCCTTACCTGCGTTGGTGGTTTCTCAATTCTGCTTTCCTCATTTACCGGGGGCTGTGTTATGCCATCATTGGCATTCTTTTCAATGACTGCTAAGGCCACGCTTGAAGGGGTTGTTTTGATAAGGTCTGCTGCTAAGGTCACTTCACTCTGGCTATCACAGCATGAACTTAAACTGCGCCTCAACAACCTGGAGGCATCATGGAGGCTTCCTTCCGATGGCACAGAACCAGAAGATCGCCTGCATATGGGTGGTTTGGAACTAAAGGGGGCATGGTTCATATCAATAACCTTCACAACCGTTTTATCAAAATGTGCTAGATTTTCAAACGATTTAATCCTTTGCTTCACCGTGAAAGAAGATATGGGGTCATGGGACCAGTTAAGTTCATAGTAATAATTCCTTCGAATACTTCTCCTAATGTCACTACGAGAAACATATTTTTCAGTGGACCCTTGACCATCTTGAGTTGGCAGCCTGGCTTTTATGTGTTGATTCTGTGCAACCGTGGGACTATTAGTTCCTGCATGGAGATATTTTTCAAAGACACACTCAACTGAGCCCTGAGAAATGAGACAATGATTTGGAGATCTCCCCTTCGTCTGTGTGTCCTCGTGATCCATGAAGATAGGAAGGTGCTCTGGCATTGAATATGTTCTAGTGACTGGTTTACACACAACAGACTTTTCATCGATCCTTGGAGACACATTTACGTTTGCAAAATGGTCATTGGTCAGGATGTTTGCTTTATTTCCGCCATCCGTTCTTCTAGGGGCAGAAGTCGGTGTGTGTGGAAGTGCGGAGGACAATTTTACTTCAATAAACGTCCTTCGAATATCATGGGTTTCCAGTCCTTCAGCTGCCATTTTCTGCAGACCACTCTCGACCATTAGATGGTCTATATGTTCCTTGGTGTTACTGTCCGTGCTGGTAAGAGTTTTGTTAGGGCACTTGTTTGAAGCAATTTTTTCTCTGGTCTCTGTAGAAGCCTCCATATCTGCTCTACCTACCCTTTGAGAGAAACCTTCATTCTTGCTGTGGTCATTTGGACCGTTTCCAGTTATTCTGCTGATAGAACTCATTTTATCATTCTTACCACTACATGTAATACTATTGGCACTAAGGTTGGCACTTGCTTTTGAATCATTAATCTGTACAGAGTGCATTGTTTTTTGTTTTTGCTCATGTTCTAGTTTCTTTGTAATAACAGGACTTTGAACTTTGCGGTCTTTTGCAGACGTGGAGCCATCAGTCATGGAAGCTCTCTTTGCAAGAAGTTTTGGTGAAGGCTGAGGTGAGAGTTTATGGCAGTCATCAGCTTTTGCAGGGTCATTTTTAGCCTGTTTGTTTTTACTTTTGATAATAAGACCTTTTAGTTTGGGTCCTGGCTTGGATACCTGAGTGCTTAATATGTCAAGGCTACTTTTTAATGTTGTCTTGGTGTCGCTGTGAAGCTTTGACAAGGAAACATTTGGCTTACACTTATCTAGACTACAGTTTCTAACAGCGGGAGTTTTCATATCATTTAACTCTGGCAAGGTTTGCCTTTTTACATGGGTGCTTTTGACATTAGATGTAGAAACAGTAGAAATGTTAATGGGTCCTGCAGTTCTGTTGGTGCAGCTCTCTTGAGAGCACCCCTCGGTTTCCGTGCTGCTCCTGATAAGATATTTCTCTTCTTTGCTCAGATCCTGAATAGTGCATGATGTGACAATGTGACTGTTTATGGGTTCTTCAACTGCAGACATGTTTTCTCCATTGTCCAAAGGACCCAATGGGCAGAGCTCTACATCATCTTCAGAGAGTGGCACCAGTCCACAGTTATCAACATCAGTAGAATTATCATTTACACCTAATGCCATGGGATCTTGCGTTTGTAAGGCACTGTGGTCATTGCAATGTATTTCATTGCTGCAAGTTAATTCCTGAGATTCATTGTTTAACAAAGACATTGTAGGTGAAGCATCTAAATGACCCATATCTAATAGGCTTTCCACAGTTACCCGATCTACTGAAGTAGGACAATGACCAAAACCTGGAAGAGCCTTCCCACCCAAAGTATATGTCTCTTTTTGAGTTTCACTTATGGTTGCTGCTGGGCACAGCTGGTGCACATCATAAAACTGATGTGTCCTACTGTCTCCTTTCTGAATAGCACAACAAATTTCTATTTGCTCCTCCTCAGAATCTGTAGCGGTTTGTAGTTCAGACATGCAGGACTGATTCTGAAGGGACGAGATCAGATCACTTGTAGAATCAAGAACGGACTCCGAGTCGGAATCCTCTGCTGTTTCATACATAGAGACCGGCAGATCCATCGAACTACTTAAAATGTGGTCTGACAAAGAGAAATCCTCCTCCGTCAAGCTACTAAAATTGCGGGAATAACTACTTAAGCAGCTTTTGTCCACGACAAATTTTTTTTCCATAGAAAGGGAGTCCAAAGCAGAAAATGCCAAAATGTTCTCCGACTGGCTTGTGCTTTCATCAACATTTTCAATGCTACTACACAACTCAGTGTCAGTTTCTTCAGGGTTTGTACCCTCACAGTTCTCTTGTTGTTCTGATGCCACACAAGCTTCCATGTCCTCCGTGGCGTCAGAATCTTTTGCAAGGTCATATGAAGGAGTTCCAGAGAAATGAAGCTCATTAATAATATCATCAATATTAGTAATTGTACTTTCATGGTGGCCCCCTGCTTCAATAGTCACTCTGGCTGGAGTAAAGTCATCTGTTGGGTGACGGGGCCCTTCACACTGGCTATTTTCTTGGCCATTCTGCCTCAGGATTTCCTCTTGGTCAACAGGTCTCTGCTGGTCAACGCCTGAGGCCATAATGATGTGTGACAGCCTATCAACAGCTGCAACAAAAACATATAATCCAATGAGGAAAGTGGAAAAAGAACAACTGGAAATTAAAATGCATCAAACATACATGCCAATGGATTCTTTAAAGGATTCTTTGCAGTTAGAAATTGGGAAAGGTGACAGCAGACAGTAATGATATGGCCAAAGTGTACTAGCAGCACCATAACTATAGCTTGTCTCAAGCAGGCCTGACATGCAGATAATTCCAGAGAATGTGCATCCAAGGAATGATTGAAACAGACATCTTACTACAGATATAGGTTGTTGGCTTGATCAATAGGTTTGTCTTTTGTCTACAGAGTCTATTAGAACATCTTTTCATCAATACCCCCCAATTCACTCTTTTAGGCAGGGCCCTCCTTAACCGTATGATAAGGTCTCCCCAACAACCAGAATATTACTGTGGAAATGCTGGGTCCAGTACTCACCACTGGTGCTACTGGTGACATCTCACTGAGATGGAAACAAATGAGCAAGAACAAAGGGAGCAGCATTTTTAGCCAAGTTGTTTGCCTGGCCACCATTACTGATCCATGTCCTTTAAAGTACTCATTACTTCTGTTCTAAATCAGTTAACACTTTACACACAAGCCTTATAATTGCCTCCACAGAACAGTTGAAATACAATGTTATGGCAATTTATACAGACTATATATAAACTGTACATAATGTCACACATGGGGTATAAGAAGTCCAATTGTTCCTCACCATATTTATAAAAGACCTTCATAAGTAAAGGCAGATATACAAAGGCAAGGGCTTTGTCTGCTTGAGTATGGGGCCCTCCCAACCAATATGTGACCGAAAATCAGCCAGATGTCCATTGGGCAGGTTTGATTTTCACTTTGGATCAAAGACTGCATTAGCTCATTGATGCAGCCCTTACTCCAATAGTTTGTATTCCCATTGTTTTAATACGATCCTTAATCCAATATGTCAATGATCTAGGGATGCACCGAATCCAGGATTCGGTTCGGGATTCGGCCTTTTTCAGCAGGATTCAGATTCGGCCGAATCCTTGTGCCTGGCCAAACTGAATCCTAATGTGCATATGTAAATTAGCGGCGGGTAATGACATCATGTGACTTTTCTTAACAAAAGAAGATTTTTTTCCACTTTTTCTTTTCCTGCCCAAATTTGCATATGCAAATTAGGATTCCGATTTGGTTCAGTATTCGGCTAAATCTTTCATCAAGGATTCTGGGCTTAGGCTGAACCCAAATAGTGGATTCGGTGCATCCCTACAATGATCGTGAGCTGTAGGTGCAAGGGCCACATCAATGAGCTCATGCAGTACTCAATCTGACTTGAAAATCAAACCTGCCTGATTTTCAGACAGATAATTGGTCAGGTGGGCCTATTGGTGGGCCACATTCAGTGTTTGACTGGGACACCAGGGGCCCACCCAAAAACCTTAGACCAGGGGCCCACTCTAAGTACTAATATTCTTCATCTCCTCACTCAACCTCTATTCTCCTAGTTTGTTTTCTTTACATACTATAATCTATTAACCATCTATTTAGTCTCTTTGTTCTCATATAATAGGGAATGGACATGAAATAGGCCAAAAGTTTAGCAGCATGAGGGTCCACTGACACTTTGGCCACCAGGAGTTTTCCTGGTATCCCGGTGGGCCAGTCCAACAGTGGCCACATTCACAGGCAGATAAGCTGCTAAATTGGTCTGAAGGGCCCAAATCAGTAGGATACATCTGCCTGTGTAGGGCCACCTTTGGGTAGACATATCAGGGGAAAGATCCGCAAATTGGAGAGGCTTCAATGGGTTTTTCGCCTTCCTCTGGATCAACTGGCAGTTAGGCAGGTTATATATAGACTTAAAAGGTTGAACTTGATGGACGTGTGTCTTTTTTTTCGATCTAACTTACTTACTATGTCTCGGGGAGGTTCATTTATCAAATTCCGAATTTATCTCAATATTTTCTGAAAACTATCCCGACCCAATCCGCACAGGTTTTTTTCACCTTTATTTATCATTAAACTTTCCCAAAATATCATATGCAGGAAAAAAAAACTAAAAAAATTGTGAAAAAAAAGGAACTGTATGAATTTTTCGGATTTTTGCTTGAAAAACCTGAAATCTTCGGATTATTGCACGAAACCCAGCGCAAATCAAGATATCTTCGGGACTTCTCCCACTGATTTATATGCAACCACGGCAGTTCTGAGATGCCGGATTTTCGGATTCTGACTTTTTCTTTCCTGGGGGTATAATAAATCCCTAAAAATTTGTGGGTTTTTTCCACGAAAAATTCAGATTTTATAGTAAAAAAACCTACGAATTTTCCGGGTTTTTGACATTGCCATAAGTGTTGTGGGGTCTGGTACACTTTCTCAAATATCATATGCGGGAAAAACCCCGAAAATAATTGTTAAAAGAATATTTTGGATTTTCCATCCGAAAACTCAGATTTTTTTCCTGAAAACCATGAGATCTTCGGATTATTGCACAAAACCTAATCGCAGATGAAGATATCTTCAGGACCTCTACCATTGACTTATATGCAACCACGGCAGTTCTGAGATTCCGGATTTGAGGATTCAGACTTTTTCTATCCTCAGGGTATTTAATAATAATTAAATAACCCCCTAAGTGTTGTGGGGTCTGGGTGCATTAAAGGTAACACTCAAATGCAGAGCACCTTGATCATGTAGGTCAAACACAGAAAACATCTGTATGTATGCAGCCATTAACCAGGATTTTCCCCAAGAGCAGAACGAGGCAGTAAAACAGACCTGGAGTCTGATTAAAGATGAGTGATCCAAGCTGACCTGTAGGATTACCTGACATGGGCTTCCGGACTTCCAGAGTAACGGATGAAGGCAGGCACTGGATAAAATCACAGGTCTGTTGGTACGACATCTCACTCACTCGAACGCCATTAATCGATATAATCTCATCGCCAGCAGTTAACTTTCCCATAGAATCCTAGCAACAGTACAGTTATAAATCAGTCACTATTTGCCGCAGCTCACGTCCCAGCCAGAGCAAAGGGCAGAACAGGGATGTGAAATGAGTATATATAAAGGCAATCACAATAAGAAATACAATATGCACACGGGGACCGCGAGCCATTATGGTATCACTGGGCTCAATTGTGGTTTTCTTAAGCAAAATAATGAGCATTTAATCCAAACATGATTGTATGGCTGACTCGCTCATAAAAAAGGTTTCCCTAGATGGTATTAAAAAGGGACGTTAACCTTTATATTAACCTTTAGTATCAGCACACAGAAATACAGTGTGTACAAATTGTGAACTCGGTAGAAGTGATGCAACAATTGCTAAAACATACAAAAACACAAAAAAAACACAGATGATGTCTGTGTCAGGTTTTTTTAATTATTTGCCTTTCTTTCTATTTTGCATCTCTATGGCCAGAGTCGGTTCCCTTGGAAATGAGAAAAAGAAGGATTATGGGCCTTTCATATTCCAGTCTATTATTCAAATTAGTGCATTGTTACTAGGGTGATTTGGACCCTAGCAATTGCTGAAACTGCAAACTGTAGAGCTGCTGAATTAAAAGCTAAATAACTCAAAAAACACAAATAATAAAAAAAGAAAACCAATTGCAAATTGTCTCAGAATAATCCCTCTCTGCATCATACTAAAAACTGAACAGCCCCTTTAAAAAAGGGATTAAAAGAACTACGTTTTCTTTTATTAGCCAAAAATGGTTTGTTTGTTTTTTGGTTGACATTCCCCATAAAAACTTTAAAAGCAAATTTATTACGAAATGATACTCTTCCCCAACCACTTTCCATCCTGTGCCCATACTGTCAGATGTAAAATCAATGGGTTGGGGTTTATTATTCGTGGGTTTTTCTGCAGTCGATTCACCATCACGTACAAAATACTGTTGTATCATATTGAAGAAAAAGTGAATCCGTCAATAAATAAGAAAAGGGGATTTATAAAGATATCCATAAAGATATGCTTTTGCCCTGCTGAAAACGGCATAAACCCATTGATTTAACGAGTGGTATATTCTACGGGCTGGGTGAGAATGCAGAATACCGATGGCCCATATTGTCACAATGAATACACTTACCCCATTCACTTTACTAGCAGCACACACAAATAAACTTTCTACTTCTACATTTTTCTACACTTTTTCTAGTTTAGGGGAAAATAAATGAAGATAAACATCGTTTTGGAAGAGTCAACTTTCACACTAAAAGTACACAACACACCCGCCAGTATATCCAGGTATGGGACCCGTTATCCAGAATGCTCGGGACCCGGGGCTTTCCGGATAATGAATCTTCCATAATTTGGATCTTTATACCTTAAGTCTACTATAAAATCATGTAAACATTAAAAAAACTCAGGCTGGTTCTGCTTCTAATAAGGATTAATTATATCTTAGCTGGGATCAAGTACAAGATACTGTTTTATTATTACAGAGAAGAAGATAATCATTTTTATAAAATTGGATTATTTAGATAAAATGTGGAGTCTGTGGAAGACAGCCTTTCTGTAATTCTGAGCTTTCCAGATAATGGGCTCCCGGATAATGGATCCCATCCTGTACAGAATCCAGAATGCTTGGGACCAGGGGCTTTCCAGATAATGTATTTTTCATGCCTCAAGTCCACTAGAAAATCATGTAAACATTAAATAAACCCAATAGGCTGGTTTTGCTTCCAATAAGGATTAATTATATCTTAGTTGGGATCAAGTAAAAGGTATTGTTTTATTATTACTAGGGATGCACCGAATCCAGGATTCGGTTCGGGATTCGGCCAGGATTCGGCCTTTTTCAGCAGGATTCGGATTTGGCCGAATCCTTCTACCCAGCCGAACCGAATCCGAATCCTAATTTGCATATGCAAATTAGGGGCGGGGAGGGAAATTACGTGAATTTTTGTCCGAAAACAAGGAAGTAAAAAATGTTTTCCCCTTCCGTCCCTAATTTGCATATGCAAATTAGGGTTCGGATTCGGTTCGGTATTTGGCGAATCTTTCACCAAGGATTCGGGGGTTCGGCTGAATCCAAAAAAGTGGATTCGGTGCATCCCTAATTATTACAGAAAAAAGGAAATAATTTTTAATAATTTGGATTATTTGGATAAAATGGGGTCTATGGGAGAAAGCCTTTCTGTAATTCAGAGCTTTCCAGATAACGGGTTTCTGGAGAACAGATCCCATACCTGTACTGTATAAAATTATTTACAGTTGCTTAGAATTACATTTTCTTGTATTATCCAAAAAAAATGTTGAGCATATATAAAAAACCTTTCTAAAAGAAAAACATTGGAGGTGTCAGTAAAACAGTAGGAAATGTCTCATACCTTGTCTGCTTCTCTGCCCGGGCGTAATCCAGCTATTATAACAGATAAAGGATTTTCTTTAATCTCCAGGTCCAGCCCAACGGACTCGTATTCACTGCAGAACAGCTGAACGGTGTCAGTGAAGCATTTCCCAGAATGCTCTGAGCCTTCAGGCTTTTTGACCAATGGAAGGGGCTTTGTTGGCTTAGATGGGGGGCCGCTCTCTTCTGCTTTGGCTTTTGTAGAGTTGGGGTATTCGGTGCTCATCATGCTTTTAACTCGAGTGATCGCCTTGTGCTCCAGTTTCGGAGACCTCTTGCTTTCCATTGGCCCCTCTGTGGGTTCTTTGAGTGCCAAACTGCAGGGTCGAGCTTCGGCCTTGGCAGAGTATTCAAAAGATTTGATGGCAAAGAAAGGAGAATCCACCATGTGCTCCACAGAACTGTCTTCAGATTCCACAGAGCTGCCACAGACAGAGGTTCCGGCTTCGCTGGCACATTTCACGGGCAAGTTATTTTCCTGTATTTCCTCATCGACATCCAGAGACGAAGTCGACATAATAATTCCCGAATCCTCGTCTGTGTTTTTCTTTAAATGATCTTTGTAGTTGCCTTCCTCTTTCCTAGTCGTGTCATCTTCCTCGCTGCCATCCTCATCTTCATAGCACACGATGTGACGCTGGCGCAAGAGAGGACTGCGAATGGACTGGGGGCTGCTGTACAGACTGGGCGGTCGGGTGCAGGGACCGGCAATATTTCCATTTCTGTGGGAGGCTGGAATACAGCACTCGGCCTTTGTTCCACTTTCCTTGGCATCTGAAACAAACAATGGCACCCGTTTGTTGGGTTGGCTTAAAGGAAAACTAAATTTAGTAGCATATTAAAGAATCTTACTAAAATGGATTATATAATTAAGTAAATATTGCCCTTTTACATCTCTTGCCTTGAACAACCATTTCGTGATGGTCTGTGTGCTGCCTCAGAGATCACCTGACCAGAAATACTGCAGCTCTAACTGTAACAGGAAGAGATCACCTGACCAGAAATACTGCAGCTCTAACTGTAACAGGAAGAAGTGTTGAAGCAAAAGACACAACTCTGTCTGTTAATTGGCTCATGTGACCTAACATGTGGTTTGTATGTGTGCACCGTGAATCATACAATCCCAGGGGCGGCCCTTATTTTTTAAAATGGCAATTTTCTATTTAGGATTACCCAATGGCACATACTACTAAAAAAAGTATATTATTATGAAAATGGTTTATTTACATGAAGCAGGGTTTTACATATGAGCTGTTTTATGAAATATATTTTTATACAGACCTACATTGTTTGGAGGTATCGTTTTCTTTTAATACCAGTCTCCTGATCCACAGCACGAGAATAAATAGAATCTGTCCTTATACACAGCCCTGAACTGCCATACAGAGAAGAGGTACAGTTATGGAATCTGGAATCAAGAATGCCCAGGCCCTGGTGTTTTTCAGATATTTTTATAATTTGGATCACCATACATCAAAGGGGAATTTTCACCTTAATGCAAACGTTTAGTATGTTATGAAATGGACCATTCTTAGCAACTTTTCAATTGCTCTTCATTTTTTTTTTTTTTTTTTTTAGAGTTTTTGTTATTTGCCACCTTCAAGCTTTCAGTGGGGGTCACAGATCCCAGCAGTCCATAAATGCTCGGCAAGGCTAAAATGTTATTATTTTTTTATAACTTCTCTTTCTATTCAGGTCCACTCCTATTCCAGTCTCTTATTTAAACCACTGCCTGGTTGTCAGGGTAAATTGGATCCTAGCAACCAGATAGCTGCTGAAATTCCAAACTGGAGAACTGCTGAACAAAAAAAGCTAAATCATTAAAAAAAAATACCAATTGCAAAGTGTCTCAAAATATCAGTGTCTACATCATTCTAAAGCTTGTCCAAGGGGGACAAACCTATAAGCCTACTAAAATATAAATTAAACTCAATAGGACTGTTTTGCATTCCATTAGAATGAATTATACCTTCGTAAGGATCAATTACATACACAGTTACATCGTTAGATTGGGTTGAAAAAAAGGCCAAAGTCCTTCAAGTTCCACCCCCCCCCCAATGAAATAGGCTGGTTTTGCTCCCAATAAGGATTAATTATATCTTAGTTGGGATAAACTACAAAATATCCAGAATGCACAGGAACTGGGGGCTTCCACATAATGGATCTTTACGTAATTTGGATCTTCATACCATAGGACTACTAGAAACATTAATGTAAACATTAAATAAACCCAATAGGCTGGTTTTGCCTCCAATAAGAATTAATTATATCTTATTTGGGATCAAGTACAAGCTACTGTTTTATTATTACACAGAAAAAGAAAATCATTTTTAAAAAATGTGTTTTTTTTTTAAAAAAAAAATGGAGTCTATGGAATTTTTGGGATAACAGGTTTCAGGATAATGGATCCCTTTCCATACCTGTACTATCTGTTAAAATCAAAATGCACGAACGAAGCAGGATAGTGAAGTGTGACTTCACTTTAGAACGAATAAATTGACCATGTGCATAATAGGGACTTCCTGGGGTATTGACAGAATGGAAAGTCAGGGGTCCCTGCTAAAGAGCTGGACTGTGAACAGGCAGATAAGTCCCAGAGCATTCGCTTCAGTCTGTGGCCCAAAGGAAATCTCTACATTTACTCAAAATCCTCCAGGTCAGGGGTAAAAAAGCTTCTCCGGTTTCCATCAGAGATTTCGCTTGACGTTATCTGGAAACCCATTATCCAGAAAGCTCTGAAGTACGGAAAGGCTGTCTCCCATAGACTCCATTTTATGCAAATTTTGAAAAAGTATTTCCTTTTTCTCTGTAATAATAAAACAGTACCTTGTACTTGATCCCAACTAAGATATAATTAATCCTTATTGGAAGCAAAACCAGCCTATTGGGTTTATTTAATGTTTATTTGATTTTCTAGTAGACTTAAAGAGGAAGTAAAGTCTATAATAGAATAAGGCTAGAAATGCTGTATTTTGTATACTAAACATAAACATGAACATACTGCACCACAAGCCTAATAAAACAAATGATTTGTTGGCTACAGGGGGTCACCATCTTGTAACTTTGTTAAACATCTTTGCAAGACCAAGACTGTGCACATGCTCAGTATGGTCTGGGCTGCATAGGGATCGTCATAAATTATCAAAACAGTGCAAGTCAAATAATATCTGCCAGAAGCCGATACAGCAAGACTGATTAATAATCAGAATATACAGACTGCACTGGGTCCTGTGTTGTCATGTAATCTAATGTGGATTTTATAGTTTTTATATTGTTTAATACAAACTTTCTCTGCAGAACCAGTGGCTGCAGAAAAATAATCCTCCAAATAGAATCCCAGTTTATCTGTTTAAATCTGGCTCCATAATCTTTGTCCCTGCAGCTGGAGTTGGAAACAGTAAAGGGGATGTAAAGGCAAAAATAAAATCCAATATAAATCTCTACACGGACTGCTCTACAGGGAAACAAAGCTGCTTGAGTTCTGCATGGCTGGGAAGTAAGGCGGGGGCTCTCCCTGCTGTTCATAAGTATGATTGTTTCCCTGCAGAGCAGTTAGGGACCATCTGACAATTCCTATCCACAGCAGTAAATGAAGGGAGAATTTCGCTGCATACAGTCAGGTTTCTTATAAAAACAGTACATATTTTTTAATTAAAGTATATTGGATATAGGTTTCTTTTTCATTAAAGAAAGTAAAAATGGGATTTTATTTTTTTTGCCTTTACATGCCCTTAAAGGTGTTTAGATCCATATTACAGAAAGATCAGTTATCCGGACAACCCCAAATCCTGAGCATTCTGGATAACAGGTCCCATAAATAACCACAATGAATCGAAAGAGGCTTAAAAAAACAGCATCAATAACACCATACAATATTAATAAATTGAAATCTGCTATTCATTTTTGCAATATTTCTTAAAGTGTTTACATTTCCAACAATGACCCCAATCAAATTCATAAAGGCGATACCTGATCTGATTTACTAGGAAATGTTTGACAAGCCAGAGATGCTTTCCTTATGAAGGAGGTGTTTTGAGAAAATGCCATTAATGTAACTTTTAGTCTTGTTTCTAAATGCCAGATAGTTAAAGGAGACTGTTCACCTTTAAATTAACTTTTAGTACAATGTAGACAGTGATAACTGGAGATAATTTGCAATTGATTTTCATTTTTTATTATTTGTGGTTTATTTTGATTTTTATTTAGCAGCTTTCTATTTTGCTGTTTCAGCAATCTGGTTGCTAGGGTCCAAATTACCCTAGCGACCATGTATTAATTTTATTAAGGGACTGGAATGTGACTAGGCGAGAGCCTGAATAGAAAGACGAGTAATAAAAAGTATCAATAGCAATGCATTTGTAGCCTTACAGAGCATTTGTTTTTAGATGAGGTCAGTGACCCCCATTTTTAAAGCTGGAAAGAATCAGAAGAAAAAAGCAAAAATTTAAAAAACGATAAATAAATAATGAAGACCAACTGAAAAGTTGCTTAGAATTGGCCGTTCTATAACATACTCAAAATTAACTGAAAGGTGAACCAGCCCTTTAAAGGACCACATTACGCATATATTTCCTTAAAAAAAAAAAATGTGCTTGGAAACTGCCATTTCTATCATTGTAGTTCTCTGTACAGGCTATGAAACAGCTTAGGATATGGACAACTCCATTATCCACACCCTTGTTTCCAACAGGCCACACCCCCAGAATTAGATTGTAACACAATAGGAAGGCTGTGGCCAGAAAGCGTGGCACAATGGCAGTTTTGGAAAAGTATAAATCTGAATGAAACAAAACAGAAGTTGCGGAGCATAACGGCAGCTGAATCATAAAATCTTCATTTATTGGAAATAATTAAAAGCATCAATATCATAGCAGTGACTTGTACCCCTACGCTTATAAATCTGAATGACACTTTCTTGGGAGTGAGGGAAAACAAATATACAAAAACGGAGGAACTGAAGGCAAAGTGATGTTTTTAGGCATTAGAGCTGATAAGGTGAGATATTATAGTACAATATAGTGTTTAGTGCATTAGCTTTTCTCATAATCAATGAAAAATAGTATCGAATCCAGGATTCGGCCGAATCCTTCTCCCTGGCTGAACCAAATCCGAATCCTAATTTGCATATGCAAATTATGGGCAGGGGGGAAATCGCGTGCCTTTTTGTCATAAAACAAAGAAATCATTTTTTTCCCCTTCCCACCACTAATTTGCATATGCAAATTAAATTCAGATTTTGTTCAGTATTCGGCCGAATCTTTCATGAAGGATTCGGCCGAATGCAAAATAGTGAATACGGTGCATCCCTAATGATAAATATATTATTATTGAAACTGGATCTCTGGCAACATTGTGCAGTATAAATCGAAACCTTTCAATATAGATAAACGGGTTATATGATGACTGTATACCTTTAAATTTTGAAGTACAGACTTTAATAGGGAAAATTCCAGCCTGCGCAAATGATCCTTGCAGACAGCAATAAGGCAGCCAAGTATTTTTTAGTAGCTCTTTTTCCAGATAAATGTTTAGATGCTGGCAGTGACCCTTGGAAAGAGCTTAAGCACACCATGAGCGATTCCAAATTAAAGAGAGGACACCCTCCAATTCGCAGAATGCGTCATTCACTTGCATAAGCTGGAAAGAAGGGAGCGCTGTGAATCTTCCATGCAGAGCATTTAACGCTTCACAATATATTTTTCCAGCAATTAGAGTGGCTTGAATGAGGCTACAGTAATTCAAGGCATTTTTATGGCCCATATTGTAAAAAAAATGGCATTGTGGGTGTAGAGACAACCAAACTCACGTAGGAAACATGTGGTGATGGGTTAAGTTGACACTATGTGCTAATACCTCCCAACAATTCGGAAATAGAAAGATGGACAAAACTTTTTGGTTCACATATCGAATTGTTTGACCACGCCATTTTTTGCGGTCACACCCCCTAATCATCATGTTCATTTTACAAAATTTGGCAGGTTATGGAAGTTGGAACACATTTCTGTGTTTTTCTTTTTCTTTCTGTGTTAATACAGTTTTGCTAATGAAGGTAAAATTGCCCTTTAAAGGAGAACTAAACCCTTAAAATGAATAGGGCTAAACATGCCATGTTTTATATAGTGAACTCATTGCACAAGGCTAAAGTTTGAGCTTGTCAATATCAGCAATGATCCAGAACTTCAAACTGTCACAGGGGGTCACCATCTTGGAAAGTGTCTGTGACACTCACATGCTCAGTGGGCTCTGATTGGCTGTTGAGAAGCTAAGCTTAGGGCTCGTCACTAATTATCCAGCAGAAAATGAGTTTGGTCTGTAATATAAGCTGATGCTACAGGGCTGATTATTAAATTCTGATGCTAATTGCACTGGTTTCTGTGCTGCCATGTAGTAATTATCTGTATTAATTACTAAGCCTTATATTGTGACATTTCTATTCTATGTGTACTGTACACATAAAGTAGCAGGAACAGAGGGATTAAAAATGGTGGAGGAGTGTGTTTGTATGTAAAGCCTGAATTAAAGCCATGTGCTAAAGAAATAACAATAGCTGCCACTGGTGAGGGTGTAGAATCACTCTGGGTAGAGATTTTGACTGGGCAAAAGTTAACAAAGAGAATTATCATTGGTGTATGCTATAAACCACCTCGTATAAGTGTCGAGTATGAAGCCCAGCTACTCTTGCAGATACAAGCGGCTTCACAGCTGGGTCAAGTTGTTGCTATGGGTGACTTCAATTATCCAGACATTGACTGGGGTAATGGGGTTGCCAAGACAGAAAAAGCTAGTAGGTTTGTAAATATGCTGAATGACAACTTTTTATTCCAGCTCGTTCAAGAACCTACTAGGAATAACTCTCTTTTGGACCTTGTAATAACTAAAAATACTGAATTCATCTAACATTTGTGTGGGTGAGGGGCATTGAGGGAATAGTGATCATAACATGGTCTCCTTTGAGATTCTGTTGCAGAAGCAATTCTATAAGGGAGTAACTAAAACACTAAATTTCAGACGTGCAAACTTTGACAGTATAAGGAAATTTCTGCAACATATTAAATGGGAAACGCTTTTCACAGGGTTAAACACAGAACAAAAATGGGAAGTCTTTAAAATGCTGGTTAATAAATCTACTTGTCAGTATATTCCACTTGTAAGCAAGGAACGTCGTTGCAAAGCAAAACCTTTTTGGTTCAATAGAAGCGTTGGTGTTGAGGTGGGTAAGAAAAGACGTGCTTTTAAGGATTTCAAGTTAGCTGGAACAGCCGAAACATTTATAAGGTAGAAAGAGGCCAATAAATCATGCAAAGAAGCTATAAGGCAAGTTAAAATTGTTATGGAAAAGAATATTGCTGCAATCCAAAAATTATTTTTTAAATATGTTAATAGTAAAAAAATGAAGCAGGAAGGGGTGGGACCCTTACTATCAGAGGGGGGTCTGCTGGTAGATGAAAACAAAATAAAAGTGCAGATTCTGTCTACACAAATGAGGAACCAGTAAGTGAAGGTTTCCTTCTTAATAGTCCCAATTCTAGTAATACAACTAATGATGCATGGTTCACACATGAGGAAATTCAAAATAAACTAGAACATGTTAAGATTAACAAAGGTCCGGGGCCAGATGGTATTCATCCCAGGGTAATTGGCGAGTTTAGCTCTGTGATTGCCAAACCTCTTTACTTAAAATTTTCAGGATTCTTTGAAGTCTGGCATAGTGCCGAGAGACTGGCAAATTGCTAATGTGGTGCCTCTATTCAAAAAAGGATCCCGTTCTCTGCCTCAAAATTATAGGCCAGTTAGTCTGACGTCAGTGGTAGGAAATCTTTTTGAAGGGTTAATAAAGGAAAAGATACTGGACTTTATAGGAAATCATAATACTATGAGTTTGTGCCAGCATGGTTTTATGCGTAATAGATCTTGCCAGACTAACTTAGGGGCATGTTTACTAACATTGGAGATAAATATCTGGAGAGATTTCTGGAGATGTTGCCCATAGCAACCAATCAGATCGTTGCTTTTGTTTTCTAACTTGGCTGTTTAAATCTAATTGCTGATTGGTTGCCATGGGCAACATCTCCAGAAATCTCTCCAGATATTTATCTCCAATGTTAGTAAACATGCCCCTTAATTTCTTTTTATGAGAAGGTAAGTAGAGACCTTGATTCTGGGATGGCAGTGGATGTGATTTACTTAGACTTTGCTAAAGCATTTGATACAGTGCCACACAAAAGGTTACTGGTTAAATTAAGTATTATTGGCCTGGAACATAGTATTTGTACCCAGTAACGGAACTAGGTGGGGGCGGGCCCGCCCCCACCCTCGTCCGAGCGATTTTTCTCTGCGCCTGCAGCCGACTGCAGCGCGCATGATCTGCGGGGTGCGGTCCCTGGCCCAGTTGCACACCCGGTAGTTACGCCCCTGTTTGTACCTGGATAGAGAACTGGCTAAAAGATAGACTACAAAGAGTGAAGGTAAATGGAACATTTTCTAATTGGACCAGTGTTGTTAGTGGAGTACCGCAGGGCTCTGTACTAGGTCCCTTGCTTTTCAACTTGTTTATTAATGACCTGGAGGTGGCCATTGAAAGTAGTGTTTCTATTTTTGCAGATGATACTAAATTGTGCAGAACTATAGGTTCCATGCAGGATGCTGCCACTTTGCACAGTGATTTGTCTAAACTGGAAAACTGGCCAGAAAACTGGAAAATGAGGTTCAATGTTGATAAATGCAGGTTATGCACTTTGGCAAAAATAATATAAATGCAAGTTATACACTAAATGGCAGTGTGTTGGGAGTTTCCTTAAATGAGAAGGATCTAGGGGTCTTTGTAGATAACAAGTTGTCTAATTCTGGGCAGTGTCATTCTGTGGCTACTAAAGCAAATAAAGTTCTGTCTTGCATAAAAAAGGGCATTAACTCAAGGGATGAAAACATAATTATGCCTCTTTATAGGTCCCTGGTGAGGCCTCATCTGGAGTATGGGGGCAGTTTTGGACTCCAGTCCTTAAGAGGGATATAAATGAGCTGGAGAGAGTGCAGAGACTAAGTGCAACTAAATTGGTTAGAGGGAGGGAAGAGTTAAATTATGAGGGGAGACTGTCAAGGTTGGGGTTGTTTTCTCTGGAAAAAAGGCACTTGTGAGGGGACATGATTACACTTTACAAGTACATTAGAGGACATTATAGACAAATAGCAGGGGACCTTTTTACCCATAAAGTGGATCACCGTACCAGAGGCCTCCCCTTTAGACGAAGGACTTTTAGAAGAAAAGGACTTTCATTTGAAGCAACGTAGGGGGTTCTTCACAGTCAGGACAGTGAGGTTGGGGAATGCACTGCCGGGTGATGTTGTGATGCTGATTCAGTTAATGACTATAAGAGGGACTTGGATGATTTCTTGGACAGACATAATATCAAAGGCTATTGTGATACTAAACTCTATAGTTAGTATAGATATGGGTATATAGAATTTATGTGAAAGGTGTGTGAAAGGGGTGTGTGTATGAATGTTGGTTTTCATTTGGAGGGGTTGGACTTTTTTTTCAACCCGATTTAACTATTTAACTATGTATATTGTGAGTGGGTCCCTAAGCTCAGTAAGTGACAGCAGCACAGAGCATGTGCAGTGAATCAGCAGAAAAGAAGATGGGGCATCTTTGGAGGCACAGATCTTTACTGCTAAATGGCTTTGGTTGTTTGGGGCTGGCAAAGAAGCACAAAACATAATGTACATTTCTAGCTACTTAGTTTAACTTTCCTTGTCCTTTAAGCTGCAAGTCACAGTTTCCCCAAGAGACCTGCTTATCTCAAATTGTTACAATTGCTTCTTTGCTTATCTTAAATTGTTACAAAAGTATCTAAGTGCGCCTGCCATGTATTCTGGGCTCTCTGCCAAGAGCCAATTAAGTTAGAAATGCTGTATCTTTTTCTGGCTGTTCAGTACAGGAGATCAAAGAGAAAGTCGGAACATTTCAGTAACAATCCAGCTGTCAAAATCGGGACTGTCCCGCGAAAAACAGGACAGTTGGTAGGTATGGGTGCTAGTGAACATAGGCAAAGCTGTGTATGAATTAACTGCAAGCACTATGTCCATTTTGTGTAATGAAGGGTGCAGAGGCCTATACCACCTAAACTTGTCTTTCTTTCTAAGCAGTTGATTGGCTTACAGGGTAGGTCAAATATTTTTTGTCTCCAACAATAATCATCTCATACTAATTGGACTGCTGGAGAATGTATAGGGGAATGTGCCTGAGCAATTAATGGAGGACTGTCCCTAGCAGACCCAAGACGATGACACTTTAGAGCTTATTGAAAGGCACAATCACCAGGCTAATACCCGTAGGTGCCAACCCATGGCACCCGATAATGAGATTCTTAATACATCACAATAGGGATGCAAAGATGACAGTATCCTGCCCTATAGACCAATTTTCTACAATGGTGGGGTTCATTCAGAAGGTGCAAGCTTCTTTACTTGAGTTCAGCAGAGGCTTAAATCAGCAGGTCAGGCAAAATTCGGTCTATACCCTACTGAGCTTCACGTGGGAATTAAGCCATTTTCTTCAATACCCCAGTGAAAGCTGACCACTGGTTTGTAGGAATGCACTGAATCCAGGATTCGGTTCGGGATTCGGCCGTTTTTAGCAGGATTCGGATTCAGCCAAATCCTTCTGCCCGGCCTAAACCGAATCTGAATTTGCATATGCAAATTAGGGGCAGGGAGGGAAATCACGTAACTTTTTGTCATAAAACAAGGAAGTAAAAAATGTTTTCCGCTTCCCACGATTCGGATTCGGTTTGGTATTCAGCCAAATCTTTTGCAAAGGATTCGGGGGTTCGGCTGAATCTAAAATAGTGGATTCGGTGCATCCCTACTGGTTTGAGGAATACAGTAATCAGGGTTCATCTAGAAACACAAGCACTGACAACTGCAACACCAGTAAGTATTGACCAAATACCATTGCCAGACTGGCCCATGTATTTCCAGACTGCTCTCCATGCTTCACTTTCTATAAGTGCAAACCCACTCCAGCAAAGCTCCATCACTACCTGAACAACAATGAACACAGGCCATAGATTTACGATATGGACATCTGATCTCCATAAAAGACCATACAAATGCATCCATCCAATTTAATACAAATCCATCCTTCATTGTATCTTATCCTAGAAAATTTTTTGGAAAACCAGAATCCAGAGGCCAAATTTCCGAGATGCAGAGACCAAGACGTCTCTTTTCTTCGCATGACTTGGAGCTGCCCATTCATAATAACCTTTTGGGTGAAGACATGAAACACAATGCCAACAATTTCACATTTCACGGCACGTGCTCCCCTAAGTAATTCTCATTTGGTGATTGCCTGATACTCAACCAAACCATGGGTCTTATCTAAACACACTGTGTTAGTAATGCTTTGTATGGAAGCATTTATTAGGATATTTTTTCAGGGTTAAGGACTTTCTGAGGCACGTTCTATCAGTGTGATCTGTAAAATAGATGCTGAGGCTAGTGAATTCGGCAGCGGATAAGTTATGAGCTCCCAGTCAATGCCAAGCCTGTTCTGTTAAGTAAGGTGCAATATATGATGTGTTAAGCCTTACTGGTAGAGTTTAGAGGAGCCGTGTTGTCATCTAGAGAGTTGCTCCCACTGGCCGGCCGCGGCTGTTCCTCATCACTGGAGCCGGTGGCCACGGTATCAGAGAAGGACGAGTGACTGGGGGCATCTTGAGAGAAATACTGGGACAGCTCCGCTTCTGAGCTCACAGAGCCCTGCTGTGGAAAAGCAAGCAGAGACTTTATCCTATGATTTGTGGTAACAGTGTAGGCCATTTGCAGGATGGGAAAATGGAAAGACAAATAAATGTGCAACTCGTGATTTTTCACTGATGTCTGAAACAAAAACATTTGTTTTATCTTATTTAACATGTTATTTTAAAGGAGAAGGAAAGTTGTCTAGCACTTGGGGGTGTCAAATGTTAGGCACCCAAAGTGAATGTATTTACTTACCTGCAGGTCTGGACTGAGAAATAAAATAGGCATTTCAGGTACACAGAGGCCCAATCAGCCCACAAAGAGGCCCAAACAGCCCCCACCAGCCCACTAAATGCTGACTTTGTATGGCACCTTATAGCAGCCCCTCTGGTATTTGCCAGAACCCACAGATTGCCAGTCCGGGCCTGCTTACCTGAAACCCCAGTGCTCCAATCAGCAGAAAACTGAACCAGCCCGGGATTATACCAGTGAGCACCACGGAGCGATCCTCTTCCGGCTTCTTCTTTCTTCAAATTTCCCCAGGCAGACGCATGAGCAGTAGAACAAAATAGACGACTTTTTAGTTAAAGTTCAGCTTTTCACTTGAATGTGCATGTGCAGTCGCGCGAAGAAAGCGGAAGATGGAAGAGGATCGCTCTGTGGTGCTCACTGGTATAACCCTGGGCCGGTGCAGTTTTCTGCTGATAGGAACACCAGCCCGGGGTTTTAGGTAAGTAGATAGAATCACTTGGGGGTGCCTGACATTTGACACCCCAAGTAATACACGACTTTCCTTCTCCTTTAATACATATGGAAGCCCTTGTCCCTGAGCAAAATGTCATGATGGGTGTCACCCGACTTGACTCCAGAGCGTCTCAAGGAAATATGGAACCTGTAGGTCAGGGGGACAAGTGTCTTGGGGCAGTTCAACAAATTGCAAGGATGCCGTCAAGCCTATAGCTTTGGCCTGTGCTTAAAGGAGAACTAAACCCTAAAAATGAATATGGCTAAAAATTTTATATAATGAATATATAATGAATTTATTGCACCAGCCTAAAGTTTCAGCTTGTCAATAGCAGCAATGATCCAGGACTTCAAACTTGTCACAGGGGGTCACCATCTTGGAAAGTGTCTGTGACACTCACATGCTCAGTGGGCTCTGATTGGCTGTTGAGAAGCTAAGCTTAGGGCTCGTCACTAATTATCCAGCAGAAAATGAGCTTCCCCTGTAATATAAGCTGATGCTACAGGTTTGCTGATTATTAAATTCTGATGATAATTGCACTGGTTTCTGTGCTGCCATGTAGTAATTATGTGTATTAATTACTAATCAGCCTTATATTGTGACATTTCTATTCTATGTGTACTGTATATTGTGAGTGGGTCCCTAAGCTCAGTAAGTGACAGCAGCACAGAGCATGTGCAGTGAATCAGCAGAAAAGAAGATGGGGAGCTTTTTTTCCATTCAGGGGGCCAATCTAGGACAAGGTCTGGGCCGGCGGGGGCCTAAGATATCATAGTATGGCAAGTATAATAGTATTTATAGCAAAGATTCTAGCAGACATAACCCTTACCCGACTGGCAGGTTCCAGGAAGCGTTTCATAGTCCAGCTGAGGGATGTCGAGCCGTCTCCATGTTTGGGTTTGCAGGCAGGTGAAGGATTCTTCAAATGGAGACCTGAAGACAATAAAACATGGGATATAGTAGTTAGTACTTGGCTTAGTTTGTATAGTCCGAGCGTGGATTGGATTTGTTCTTTAACCTATATAAATGCAGATGATTTGTAACATCCTTACATATAACAGTACTGGGTTCTTAATCTCTTGATACTATTAATACTTTTTAATAATGGCACAAACTCAGCATTTTTTTGCTCCCCAAACTCTGCCCAATGTGGTTGGTTGGGATTGGATGTGTGGTTCCTCCATTGTTATAAAAACACAGCGAGCCATTGCATTAAATGTGACCAAACAAAGGAAGACGTAAGCTGCAGATTTGGCCCTTTCACACCAAGTCAGGAGTTATCTAAATGTATATAGAGCCCAACTAGCCTGCCCAACCAATATCTGGCTGATTATCATTTAAGGGGTGGTTCACCTTTAAGTTAACATTTCATTTTCCGAAGTTTCCTTGACAAGCAATTTCAGGCGACTTCGGAAAACGAATTGCTCCGAGTGCCATCCCGCCGGCGATTTACATTTTAGCCGGCGGAAGGCAGTTTCGGGAGATTAGTCGCCCCAAAGAAGAGGAGATTTGTCGCCAGGCAACTAATCTCCCCAAATCTGCCTGTGTGCCCTGACCCTTAGGGGCCGATTCACTAAGGGTCGAATATCGAGGGTTAATTAACCCTCGATATTCGACTAGGAATTTAAATCCTTCGAATTCGAAGGATTTAGCGCAGGAAATTCGATCGATCGATTATTCATTTGATCGAACGATTAAATCCTTCGAATCGAACGATTAAATCCTTCGAATCGAACGATTAAATCCTTCGAATCGAACGATTCGAAGGATTTTAATCCAACGATCGAATGAATATTCTTCGATCAAAAAAACTTGGGCAAGCCTATGGGGACCGCTCAGTAAAATCCGCATCTTAGTGAATTTGCGTAGTTACTTCCATTCACCAGAGTGGTAATTTGCCAGGCATTAGGGAGCGAAGTAGCACTAGAGTCTATCTCCCTCGATTAGTTACGCCAGCGACCGTTAGTAAATCAGCGAAGTACCGAAATGACGTCATGCTGGCGAATTTTCACCAGTGTTAGTCACTTCGCCCTTTAGTAAATTTTCCCCCAAGTGTTCTTTTGACATTTATGACCTTCTGGATTCCTGACTTTCAGCTTGTTCTTTGACTTCTCTTCGTGTATCCCGTTTGGCTTGACGTCTCGGCTTCTGGTTTTGACCTGGCGTGTCCCTTGACCACGGCTCCTGCATAACTACTAATCTCTGCCTGCAGTTGTGCTTTCTTTCTGCATGTACATTTACATGTGTATTTAATTTTGTTAGTTTTCCTGGCACTCCTGCTATTCCTTAGCTGGGATCGTCCTGTCTCATCTCTAGGGTGGGAAGCGTGGGGGAGGCTATCACTTCAGACTCACAGTGGTACAGGTATGGGACCTGTTATGCGGAAATCCGTTATCCAGAAAGGCCCGAATTATGGAAAGGCTGTTTCCCATAGACTCCATTTTATCCAAATAATCCAAATTTTAAAAATGTATTTCCTTTTTCTGTGTAATAATAAAACAGTAGCTTGTACTTGATCCCAACTAAGATATAATTAATCCTTATTGGAGGCAGAACCAGCCTATTGGGTTTATTTAATGTTTACATGATTTTATAGAAGACTTAAAATATGAAGAACCATTATCCTGAGCATTCTGGATAACAGGTCCCATAACTATACCGGACACTAGCATTGATGGTATGGTGATTAAATTGTGTCAGTGTGACAGAAAAGTGGACATTGAATACAAGGACTCATGGTCCGGTTGTGGTTCATTTATAGTCAAACATATGAAATACAGACATGCGGCTAACCCATAGAATGGAAGGAGTCTTTGCTTTCACGGTGCGTCGTACGGGCGATCACTTCGTCCATCTCTTGCTCTGACACCTTCAAAGAAATAAGAAATATTTGCAAGTGGAATGTGTGGAACGAGCATTTCAGGCACAGAGGAGGGTTTGCACAGATGTGAGAACGACTTGTGATTATTCTGAAGCCCACTCTGTTCTACTGCAGCCCCAAAAAACACTGACACAGTAAATTCATTAAATGGGAACAATGACACCAAACAGAAGTTTTACCACAGCCTGGCATTGGGATGGCGTGGGCAGGAAAATACACAGCCCGGCGACAAACCTCCTCTTCTTTGGGGCAACTAATCTCCCCAAACTGCCTCCCCTGCCGGCTAAAATGTAAATGGTTATCGTAAATGGCACTCGGATCGATTTGTTTTCCAAAGTCGATCAAGTTTCCTTGTCAGACGACTTCGGAAAAGGAATCGCTCAGAGTGCCACCCCGCCACCGATTTACATTTTAGCCTGCGGGAAAGCAGTTTGGGGAGATTAGTCGCCCTGAAGAAGAGGAGATTTGACGCCGGGCAACTAATCTCCCCGAACCTGCCTGGAAGAGAGATTGGGGTGGGAGGAGCATGAAGCACAAAAGGATTTAAATGTAAAGAGGAGCAAATGAAAATTAGGAGAAGAATAAAATGAAGGATCCCTCTAATTCCCAGAAATCCCTGAACGCAATGGAACAAAATGATTATGAAGCAACTGCAAGCATCTCTCACCTTTGGATTTGGGTGGCGGCTGATAATAAGACTTACTGGTCCCGGGCCGCACTCGCTTAGTATAGCGTATGCCTCGCTCAGTGCAGCATGCCTAAGGCTCACAGAGTCCGCTTCCAGGATTTGATCGCCGCGGCTGAAGATAGAAGAAAAACAATTTTTCTATATTACTGTTGATGGTTATTGTACAACACTTACAAATGCCTGAGAGGGTTCCTATATAGAGATAAGTTTCAGAAGGTTTAATGTCACACCCGGAGCATTTCATCTCAGTGCATTTTTAGCCAGAAAGTAAGTGTCCCTCCTTCCACTACTGTTCACTGGAATGGGAAACACGGGGAAGAAAAGATGTGAGCAGCTATTCAAAGCTGAAAAAGGAGAAAGGCACAGGATACACAGTAGATAATAGATTAGCTCTGTAGTATACAATGGGATTCTACATACAGTAGCTTATCTGTTATCTACTATATGTCTTGTGCTTGAATGGCTGCCCCCATGGCTACACAGCAGCTTGTTTATATAAACTATAGTAGTACTTATCTGTTATCTGCTCTGTATCCTTTGCTTGAATGGCGGCCCCCATGGCTACACAGCAGCTTGTTTATATAAACTATAGTAGTACTTATCTGTTATCTACTGTGTATCCTGTGCCTGAATGGCTGCCCCCATGGCTACACAGCAGCTTGTTTATATAAACTATAGTAGTACTTATCTGTTATCTACTGTGTATCCTTTGCTTGAATGGCTGCCCCCGTGGCTACACAGCAGCTTGTTTATATAAACTATAGTAGTACTTATCTGTTACCTACTGTGTATCATGTGCTTGAATGGCTGCCCCAATGGCTACACAGTAGCTTGTTTATATAAACTATAGTAGTACTTATCTGTTATCTACTGTGTATCCTGCGCTTGAATGGCTGCCCCCATGGCTACACATCAGCTAGTTTTTATAAACTATAATAGTCTTTCTGAAGCAAACACCCCAGTTGTACCAGTGCAGGGAAACACTATTATTTATTCATTACTTACAAACACTTTAATTTTTTGATGTTACTGTTTGTTACCAGTAGTGTGGCAAATGCCTAGAAAGAAGGGCAATAAAATGCACCATACACCTGCCGGTCACGGTTCATCCAGGTCTCCTTTGCTACCTGCATGTCGTCAGTTTGTTTAGTCTGCACCGAGGCTGCAGAAATGCTAATTGTTCCACTCCAAGATCTGCTGCTGAACTACAACTCCCAACAGGTTGTCAGGGGAACACCACTCTATGTACAGTATTTAAATCAGATAACACTGCCTATTTCCAAGCTATTTAAACAAAAAATAGGATTACTCAAATATCTTTCCTGCCAGGTAATATTATACATTCTGGGAGCATGGAGAGCTTGGAGTAACAATATAGATTTACTGCTTTGGCCAATAATAACAAACCTGGGGCCCCACCAACCTCAGTCACAGAAAGTAACACTTCCCCTGGCCAGTGACATGACATTATCCCATCTGGAATCATTCATTTATTAAAACCATATTTCCTCTAACACTAGGGCCATTGGGAGAGACTGCCAACTTAATTTTGCATGAATTTGGTAAAATTCTAAACAAAAGCACAGGCAGAATTGCACTGAATAATTCAAAAGAATTTAAAGCAACATCACTACACCCACCTCGAACAGAAATATTCATCACTTACACAACACAGACCCTATTATGCCTAGTTTATTTATTCTTCATATGGTTTCTTGTACGGTCAGTGTTATATCCGACTCCTGAAACAATGTAGCAGATTTCAGCTGATGGACAGGACATGGAGGAGAGCAGCTTGCCGCTACTTTGTTTCAAGAGTCAGAACAGACAGAGTTAAAAAAATATTAGATGTCCAACATGAAAGAAAAGCAGAAAGTAGACAATATTGTGTCTTATCCACAAACCTGAGCCTGCCGTCCATCTTGGCCACAGATCCCGGCGCTAAGCTGTGGATATAGATCCCCGGGGAGCTGTTTTCCAGTGTAAGGCAGCAAACGCCGATTCCCAAACCCACTCCAGGTTCTGCAAGAACAACACAGAAGAAAGTGAAGGATTGTCCAATCCCATCACATACACCTTATAGTCTCACTGAATACGCACACGATCAGCTCTAATGAGCCAAATCCTCTACCTTCTAGGAAAAACCTTTTGGAGCAGGCACTCGGTGAAGGCAAACTTCCACCAGAGAATAAGTTGAAAGTGAGAAGAGCTTATTGTGTCCACAGCTTTACCTGTTTCGGGTCATGAACACTTAATCATAGGCTATGATTTATGTTTATGACACAAAACGCGTAAGGCTGTGGACACAATAAACTCTTCTCACTTTCAACTTATTCTCTGGTGGAACTTTGCCTTCACCAAGTGCCTGCTGCAAAAGGTTTTGCGGTTTGTCTGTTCCCCGTGCTGAGGGCTCAGGGCTGTGCACTTGGGTCTCTTCCCTTCTGTGGTGAGTAATCACTTTATAATTGGAGACCCTAAAACTCTAGATTCCTCTACCTTCTGGGGCCTATGTATCTGCAGTGTTCCCATCATTGTGCATAGGAAAAGGTATATGCCCCCTCATTACCTTTATTAAGTGTCACATCCATAATGATCCGATCCTTGGGCCCTGGGCCCTTACGACACCCTGAGGTAGAGTCTCCATCTTCAGAGCCCGGCACTGAAGTTCCAAAGCTGATATTTGAGTTTGGGGAGCTGGAGCGGCTCATCATGGTGGGAGTCGGGCAAGGGGTGAGGCTGGGACTGCGCAGTCTGGTCCGTACAGTCAGGGTAACGACACCTTTTTTCAGTTGCTGACAAATACAAAGAGTAGGAAGTCAATAATCAACAGATCGCCAATGTCAGATCGCTGGCCCTACAGCTCTTATTAAAATATCTAAGAAGTCTCTTCTATTGCACAAATTGAGTGTGTCACTTTTAAAGGGGAACTAAAGCCTAACTCAAGAAGTAGCTAGAAATGTTGTACATTATGTTTTGAGCATCTGTACCAGCCCAATGCAACCACAGCCCTTTAGCAGTAAAGATCTGTGTCTCCAAAGATTCCCCAGTAGCTCCCCATCTTCTTTTCTGCTGATTCACTGCACATGCTCTGTGCTGCCGTCACATACTGAGCTTAGAGACCCACTCACAATATACAGTACACATAGAATAGAAATGTCACAATATAAGGCTGATTAGTAATTAATACAGATAATTACTACATGGCAGCACAGAAACCAGTGCAATTAGCATCAGAATTTAATAATCAGCAAACCTGTAGCATCAGCTTATATTACAGCCAGGGAAGCTCATTTTCTGCTGGATAATTAGTGACGAGCCCTAAGCTTAGCTTCTCAACAGCCAATCAGAGCCCACTGAGCATGTGAGTGTCACAGACACTTTCCAAGATGGTGACCCCCTGTGACAAGTTTGAAGTCCTGGATCATTGCTGCTATTGAAAAGCTGAAATTTTAGGCTGGTGCAATAAGGTCAGTGTCGGACTGGCCCACCTGGATACCAGGAAAACTCCCGGTGGGCCCAGGTGTCAGTGGCCCTCTTGCGTCTAACAATTTAGCCTATTTCATGGTCATTCTCTATTTCTTAATGGGAAAAAAGAGGCTTAATAATGGAAGAATAGAGTATAGTATGTAGAGATAAAAGACTCGGAAAATAAAGAGGAGGAGGAATAATAGTTTGGAAAGCTCACGATCTAAAGTTTTCTGGTGGGCCCCTGGCATCCCAGTCTGACACTGATTAAGGTCATTATATAAAATATGGCAATTTTAGCTATATTTATTGTTAGGGTTTAGTTCTCCTTTAGTTCTCCTTTAAGTTAACTTTTAATATGTCATAGAATGACCAATTCTAAGCAGCTTTTCAATTGCCCTTCATTTTTTTCTCTTTTATAGTATTTGAATTATTTGCCTTCTTCTTCTGACGCTTTCCGGCCTTCAAATGGGGGTCACCGACCCCATCGGAAAAAAAACCAAATGCTTCAAATATATTGATATTGCTTATCTTTCTCATCAGTTCCTCTTCTATTCATATTCCATTCTTTTACTCAAATCAATTGCAAATTGGAGAGTTACTGAATAAAAAACTCAAAAAACACAAATATAAAAAATGGAAACCAATCGCAAATTGTCTCAGAATATCACTCTCCACATCATACTAAAATATAATTTAAAGGTGAACGACCCCTTTCGTTCGCCAATAGAATTTATTTCCAGTTTTTCAAAGTTTTGAAAATAAAAAAGGGGGATGCAGAGCTACTAAACAAGGGCACTAATAGCTGTATAACTTATAAATCCAGTAGTATACAAGTCATGACAACAAGTTTTTAACTACTCATTATACAGCAATATTCCTTAAATTGGGTTCTAATACATATTCTATTTAGTGATGAGCGAAATTTTTTGCCAAAAAAAAATGACTTCAATGGGTAAAAAAAATTGTTGCGCGACAAAAAAAAAAAAAATTTACACTCATAGACTTCATCTTGGCAAATTTTCTCGTTTCGCAAATTTTTGGTGAAAGGGGTCAGATTCGCCCATCACTAATTCTAAAATTGTGTTGGTTCTAATCCCAAATTAAAGTAGATAACAGCTTTATTGTTTTACTGTTCCTTGGTCTTTTAAAGGAACAGTTTAGTATAAAAATAAAAACTGGGTAAATAAATAGGCTGTGCAAAATAAAAAAATGTTTCTAATATAGTTAGTTAGCCAAAAATATAATGTATAAAGGCTGGAGTGATTGGATTTGTAACATAATAGCCAGAACACTACTTCCTGCTTTACAGCTCTCTTAGTTTCTACTGAGTGACTTGAGGGGAGGCCACATGGGTCATATCTGTTGCTTTTGAATCTGAGCTGAATGCGGAGGATCAATTACAGTAATGTCCCATGTGGCCCCCCTTATAGTCACTGACTAACGCAGGAAGTATTGTTCTGGCTATTATGTTACACATCCAGTCACTCCAGCCTTTATACATTACATTTTTGGCTAACTAACTATATTAGATACATTTTTTATTTTGCACAGCCTATCTATTTACCCAGTTTTTATTTTTATACTGAACAATTCCTTTAAGTAGTTAAGCCAAGGTTCCCATATGTGCCAATATTTTACTTTACTTCTATTATATATCATATGTTATTTCCTCTATATTCCTTGTCTCTGGTAGAAATATTTTGCTTTCAGTTCTGCCTAATCACTGCTGGTTAAGCTACTGGTATAAGGGGTGTGACGGGATGTATTTAGAATAGAGACAGAGCCTCTGAGTTGGCAGAATGAATCGTCCCGTATACATTCCTGCTACATGTGCCATCATGCTATATAACCTCTTAAATGTAACTGACATTATGTAACTCCCGTTTATCCGGTTACTTCCCATTAACTCATCCCCTGACTGACTGGTCCTCCTGCCAAATCCTCTATAAAGAGTGCAACTCTAACACAGGTATAAACACTTATATAACTTGCCTAGTATGTTGTACACCATGTGACGTGCCAAAGTCATTTGTTCACATAGCCAAACAAACCGTATTCCCACGCTGCTGTAATGGGGCACTAAAGCTGTAATGGGAAGCTGCAGGGATGTAACTACAGAGGAAGCAGACCCTGCGGCTGAAGGGGGGCCCAGGAGCCCTATGAGGCCCTAATTAATCAGCAAAGTCAATATATATACAGGTATGGGACCTGTTATCCAGAATGCTCGGGACCTGGGGTTTTCTGGATAACGGATCTTTCCGTAATTGGGGTCTTCATGCCTTAAGTCTACTAGAAATTAATTTAAACATGAAATAAACCCAATAGGCTGGTTTTGCTTCCAATAAGGATACATTATATCTTATTTGGGATCAAGTACAAGTTTTATTATTACAGAGAAAATGGAAATCATTTTAAAAAATTTGGATTATTTGGATAAAATGGGAGACAGCCATTCCGTAATTCGGAGCTTTCTGGATATCGGGTTTCCTATACCTGTATTGGTATATTCTTGGGTCCAGTTTGGGGCTTACTGGCATACAACCCTATAATTGTAAAAAACAGAAGCAGCAGATATTATTGGGGTGACTTAATGTGGCTCCTTTACATTTTTTTCTGATTTAACGCATTTACAGGTATGGGATCCATTAATCCGGGAACCTGTTATCCAGAAAGCTCCAAAATACGGAAAGGCCAAATAACCCACATTTTTAAAAATTCTTTTTTTTTCTCTGTAATAATAAAACAGTAGCTTGTACTTGATCCCAACTAAGATATAATTAATAAATTCCTACTTGTTTTGGTTTTAAAACTCAAAAACATTTACACGTAAAAAAAAAAAAAAAAAAAAAAAAAAAAGATATAATTAATCCTTATTGGAAGCGAAACCAGCCTATTGGGTTTAATGTTTATACGATTTTCTAGTAGATTTAAGGCATGAAGATCGACATTATGGAAAGATCCATTATCCGGAAAACCCCTAGTCCCAAGCATTCTAGATAACAGGTCCCAGGTAACCTGGGGCTTTCCAGATAATGGATCTTTCCCTAATTTTCATTCCTTAAATCAACAAGAAAATCATGTAAACATGAAATTAACCCAATAGGCTGGTTTTGCTTCCAATAAGGATTAATTATATCTTAGTTGGGACCAAGTACAAGGGGCTGTTTTATCATTACACAGAAAAAGGAAAATATTTTTAAAATTTGGAATATTGGGATATAATGGAGTCTATGGGAGACGGCCTTTCCATAATTCAGAGCTTTCTGGATAACAGGTTTACGGATAACGGATCCCATTCCTGCATTGTTCTAGTAATACAGTGGGGGGGGGCATAGACACTGTATAATTTGTCCATTAATTAAAATGACCAGTTCAAGCGATATTGTCTAGTAGAATCCAGGAAAACTGTGGGGAGCTGCCTGCGTGGCCCTTCAAACAACTGGACAATGAATACATTTTGTTTCTGTCCCCACCCACTTTTGATGATGTCACTTCCAGTTTGCAGCAACATCACTTCCTGTTTAATGGTGGTCGCGGGTTGCAGGTCGGCTTGCGGATAAGGCAGTTGCGGGTCCGGGTCGGGTAGTGGATCAAAGTAGGAAAATATGTGGGTCGGGGGTTGCGGGTACGGGTCGCGGGCTGTGGGTTCGGGTCTAAGAAATTGGTTCCGTGCAGGACTCTACTTGGGGTAGCCATATTTTAGGCACCCCAAGTGATTATATTTACTTACCTGAAAACCCAGGCCGGAGCTCCTATCAGCAAAAAACTGCACCGGCCTGGGGTTTTTCCAGCGAGCCCCACGGAGAGATTCTCTTTCGGCTTTTTCTGTCTTCAAATATTCCGGGGCAGACACATTCACAGTAGCCGACTTTTTAGTTAAAGTTCGGGTTATCTTTCTACTGTGCACAAAGGAAAGAGGAAGACGGAAGAGGAACGATCCGTGGGGCTCGCTGGAATAACCCCAGGCCGGTGCAGTTTTTTGCTGAGCACCGGCCTGGGGTTTCAGGTAAGTAAATACAATCACTTGGGGGTGCCTAATATTTGGTACCCCCAAGTGCACAAAGCCTTTCTTTCTCCTTTAAGTTTCAAACCAACCCAAGGAGGCTTTCTATTGTGGGTGGAGAGGCTGCAGCTATAGGGGGGCCCAGTGGCAGCCCCAACAATTAATAAGCAATTTCAATATATATACAGTATAGTGGTAAAACAAGTCAGGATCTGGAAGTTTGGGGGGTGGGGGCGCTATATTTTGTTTGCTATTGGGGCCAGTAACATCTAGTTACACCACTGGGGTGGCTGCATGTAGGGAGGAAGTCCATATCAATAGGGATGGGCCAAACTTGACCCGTTTTGATTCCCCAAAAATTTGACACTGGCGAAATGTCGCGGATGGCCATTAAAGTCTACGGGCGTCATTTTCACGGTGAAACAATCCATCCCTACATCCAGTATCCCTTATCCAAGTGAATAATAAGTTTGAACCAATAAGCTGTCATGTATACAGACTAGAGAGTAATATCAGTAATACACTAGACTTATAAGTTTGCCTTCAGTTTAACTGCCCTACGGAAACAATTTAAAGGGCAGTATTTCAAAGTAAATGTGACTTTTATCAGCTGAGTGAGAAGTAACGGCTCAGGCCGAGATGCAATGGCACCAACATAAAGAGAAGCGGTTCTTTCATTGGGCATCATTATCGCCCCCGTGGCACTTTTACAGCAGGATGAGATATTCTCACGTGGATCTGGCAAAATGTGCAGTAAATATGCCCCCTCCTCTGCTCATAACCTCTCCTCGTAATAATCTAATGTATTTTCCCCTCCACTTTACCTTGAATTTGTGAATCGCTTCTTGGTGGGTTAACCCCTGCAGGGAATCCCCGTTAACCTCCAGAATTTCGTCCCCTGGGAATAAGAAAACATTTAAGATATGGGGCAACATGTAGATCTGCACCATTGTCACCAATGATATTAATTGGACAGTATTACTGTACCCAAAGCACATTTCTGCAACCAGTCAGATGTTTGGGTTTTGTCTTATAAGAATGACGCCGACAGGCAGTATTTTACTTTACGTAATATTTCTGCAACATTTAACCTAACCATTGTTTTCTTGTTGCAAACAACTCGCACATGTGAATCCAGGCTCAGCAGCCGAGGACACACTGGGTGGCTTTCAGGACGAAAATACATATATCCCTGCCCTGTTTGTGGCCAGATTCGGGGAGATTAGGCACCCGGCGACAAATCTCCTCTTCTTCAGGGTGACTTATCTCCCGGAACTGCCTCCCTCTATCTTCCCTCCGGCTGGAATGAAAATCGACGGTGGGATGGCAATCCGAGTGATTCGTTTTCCAAAGTCGTTTCCTTGTGAGGCAACTTCGGGCGACTTCAGAAAACGAAGTGTTCCTAGTGCCATCCCGCCGGTGATTTTCATTCCAGTCGGTGGAAAGGCAATTCCGGGAGATTAGTCGCCCCGAAGAAGAGGAGATTTGTCCCTGAATCTGCCAGTGTGCCCTGATCCTAAAGTTAACTAGTATGTTATAGAATGGCTAATTCTGAGCAACTTTTCAATTGGCCTTCATTTCTTCTTTTTTTATAGTTTTTAAATTTGCTTGCCTCTTTTATTACTCTTTCTAGCTTTCAAATAAAGGGGCACCGACCCCATCTAATAACACTCTGTAAGGCTACAAATATATTGTTATTGCTACTTTTTATTACTTACGTATATACCCGCGTATAAGCCGAGTTTTTCAGCATCCAAAATGTGCTGAAAAAATCTACCTCGGCTTATACGCGGGTCGCGGTTCCCGACCCGATTAGCTGAGATTGCAGTCACTTTTAATCATTCCTATACCAACAGTTCACTTGGGGAGAGACTGCAATATCCCACAATGCCCTCTGTTGGTTATATGAAAGAATAACAGTGCGCCCTCTGTTGGTTATATGAAAGATTAACAGTGACTGCAATATCACACAGCGCCATCTGTTGGTTGTATGAAAGAATAACAGGGACTGCAATATCACACAGCGCCATCTGTTGGTTGTATGAAAGAAAAACAGAGACTGCAATATCACACAGCGCCATCTGTTGGTTGTATGAAAGAATAACAGAGACTGCAATATCACACAGCGCCATCTGTTGGTTGAATGAAAGAATAACAGGGACTGCAATATCACACAGCGCCATCTGTTGGTTATATGAAAGATTAACAGTGACTGCAATATCACACAGTGCCCTCTGTTGGTTATATGAAAGAATAACAGTGACTGCAATATCACACAGCGCCATCTGTTAGTTATATGAAAGAATAACAGTGCACCCTCTGTTGGTTATACAAAAGATTAACAGTGATGGCAATATCAAACAGCACCCTCTGCACATGATAGTGTGACAGTGGGACAATGCACACAGTAATCCGTTTGGCAATTCTCTGTCACCATCAGCTTTGCAAAGAAGTCCGGTTGATCGCTGGGGGGGTCGCTTTGGCAGAATGTGCGCTGCTGGGAGACAGGGCTGTAGTTGTGTCTAGGCTTATACGCGAGTCAATAAGTTTTCCCAGTTTTTGTAGGTAAAATTAGGTACCTCGGCTTATACACGGGTCGGCTTATACACGAGTATATACGGTACCTTTCTATTCAGGCCTCTCCTATTCATATTCCAGTCTCTTATTCCAATCAATGCATGGTTTCTAGGGTAATTTGGACCCTAGCAACCAGATTGCTGAAACTGCAAACTGGAGAGCTGCTGAATAAAAAGCTAAATAACTAAAAACACAAATAATAATAAAATAAAACCAATGGCAAATTGTCTATAAAAAAGAAGAAACAAAGACCAGTTGAAAAGTTGCTCAGAATTAGCCATTCTATAACCCACTAAAAGTTAACTTAAAGGCGAACCACCCCTTTAACGGCAGGGTCCCACATTATTCAAAGCTTTGTAAGTAAAATGCTATTGTGATAACCCAGAAGGGGGAACAGTTGTGCAATACAGAATAAAGAATGGGACGTGAAAGGTATATGTGAAACATCTGCAATGCGTGCAGTTATGGATACCATGTATTTCATTCGTTGGACTAACTGCAGAGAGATTATTATTTTTTTTGCTTTGGTAACTAGGATCCCGGTGGATTCCCACGGCAGAGCAGACTGCAGCACGGAGCCCTCGTTGCAGGGGAGTGAACTTATTACATTCCAAGGTGTTAATAGGGCCCCCCTCAGGCTTTCTGCTTTGGATTTAAAAGTCAAAGCCAGTCCTCCCACGCAACTGTCACCGAAAGCCGGATCAGCTTCCAGCAAATCTAGCATCAGGCACACTCTGAAGAGGCTGAGATGTTCCTTTGGGGTTTTATGAGCTAATTTGTGGAGTTATGGTGAAACAGCAATGGCAGGGAGATGGGAAACAGACTGAGTCTGCTTCATGCCTTGAGGACACAGAGAAATAGGCCTAAGGGGCATTTTGACCTCTACTGCCATCAATTGGGACAAGAGAGGCACCTCAAACACCCCTGTCTGCCTATCACCACTCATGTTATTAAAGGAGAAGGAAAGGCTTGGTGCACTTGGGGTGCCAAATGTTAGGCACCCCAAGTGATTGTATTTACTTACCTGAAACCCTGGGCCGGTGCTCCTATCAGGAGAAAACGTACACGGGCCGGGGTTATACCAGTGAGCACCGCAGGTCAACTGTGCAACCAGGAAAGTTGAAGAAAGAGGAAGACGAAAGAGGATCTCTCCGTGGTGCTCACTGGAAGAATCCCGGGCCGGTGCAGTTTTCTGCTGATAGGAGCACCAGCCCGGGGTTTCAGGTAAGTAGATAGAATCACTTGAGGTGCCTAACATTTGGCACCCCAAGTGTACGAAGCCTTTCCTTCTCCTTTAAAGGAACAGTAACATCAAAAAAATGAAAGTGTTTTAATGTAATAAAAATATAATGCAGTTGCCCTGCACTGGTACAACTGGTGCCATTTGCGTCATTAACACTACTGTTTATATAAATAAGCTGCGTTGTAGCAATTAGGGATGCACCGAATCCAGGATTCGGTTCGGAATTTGGCATTTTTCAGCAGGATTCCGCCGAATCCTTCTGCCTGGCCAAACCTAATCCTAATTTGCATATGCAAATTAATGGCGGGGAGAGAAAATCGCGTGACTTTTTGTCACAAAACAAGGAAGTAAAAATTTTTTCCCCTTCCCACCCCTAATTTGCGTATGCAAATTAGGATTCAAATTCAGTATTCGCTGAATCTTCCACGAAGGATTCGGGGGTTCGGCCGAATCCAAAATAGTGGATTCGGTGCTTCCCTAGTAGCAATGGGGGCAGCCATTCAAAGGAGAAAAGACCAGGTTACACAGCACAGAGCAGATAAGTTCTGTGGAACATAATGTTATCTGTTATCCATTATTTAACCTGTGCCATATAGTTTTTTTCAATTTCCACCATTGCTACACAGCAACTTGTTTATATAAACTATAGTACTACTTATCTGTTATCTACTGTGTATCCTGTGCTTGAATGGCTGCCCCCATGGCTACAAAGCAGCTTGTTTATATAAACTATAGTACTACTTATCTGTTATCTACTGTGTATCCTGTGCTTGAATGGCTGCCCCCCATGGCTACACAGCAGCTTGTTTATATAAACTATAGTAGTACTTATCTGTTATCTACTGTGTATCCTGTGCTTGAATGGCTGCCCCCATGGCTACAAAGCAGCTTGTTTATATAAACTATAGTACTACTTATCTGTTATCTACTGTGTATCCTGTGCTTGAATGGCTGCCCCCCATGGCTACACAGCAGCTTGTTTATATAAACTATAGTAGTACTTATCTGTTATCTACTGTGTATCCTGTGCTTGAATGGCTGCCCCCATACCTACACAGCAGCTTGTTTGTATAAACTATAGTAGTACTTATCTGTTATCTACTGTGTATCCTGTGCTTGAATGACTGCCCCCATGGCTACACAGCAGGTTTTTTATATAAACTATAGTAGTACTTATCTGTTATCTACTGTGTATCCCTGTGCTTGAATGACTGCCCCCATGGCTACACAACAGCTTGTTTATATAAACTATAGTAGTGTTTCTGAAGCAAACACATCAGTTTTACCAGTGCAGGGCAACACTACACAATATTTTCATTACTTTAAAACACTTTAATTTTTTGTTGATACTGTTCCTTGAAATGAAAAGCATCCTGGCTGATGCATTTTGCACCCCATGTCCCATCAGTGTACAGGTACAGGTACATCAGGGGATTAGACTGATATCCCCCCTGAATGTCAATCACTGGCAACATTGTAAAGGAAACACAGAGCAGCAACTGCCATGAAAATAAGCAAACCCCCCCCCCAAGTGAGGTCACAGAGCTGCAGAAATTCAACTTTTTCTAGGTCACCGCGCTTGATGGCTTCCTAAAATGCCAAAAATGCTCTGCTGACCAGATCACTACAGACAGCTGCAATCCTTAGCAAAAATATATAAGAAGAGTATTCAGGTCAGAGAGAACTAGTTCAAAAGTGAAGCAAAACAAAATCACAATGGCAGCTTCCGCAGGGAAGATTTGTGACTCATAACAACAAACTGGCAGTAAATTACCCCTGTTCTATGTCTCCCAAACACCTGGGGTGGTGCAAAGGGCAAATATATAAATATAATAAATTTTCAAGGGTAAATGTACCCTGGTGACAAGCAAGATTAATATTCCTTTACAGCATGCAATAACATTCTTTGTCTGCATATTAGAACATTGTTGACTGGTAGCTGGACCACCGGGTGCTGTGTCAAGGCCATGAAATGTCTCATCATATCTGAAAATACCTTCTTTCAGCCGTCCATCTGCAGCGGCAGCTCCATTGGAGAAAATTGTTTTTACAAAGATCCCCATTCTCCCTCTGGCCGAGTCCTGTCCACCAACTATGCTGAATCCAAGGCCCTGGCAAAACAAGGGGGTGGAAGAAAAACAGAATAAAATCAGCTACATTTAAACCTAACTATATATAGTACATTCCTTATCTGTAAGCCTGAGACAAAGGCTGCAGCTGGGGGAAGGAGGGGTTTGTTTATATAGAGCTCATTCTAAACAAACTCTCTTGATTACAGGGGTGGATGGGGAGGGTAGAAAGCAATAAAATAATTAAAAAAATAAAAAGGTAACGGCAACCACTGTAACTATTAAATCAATTGCTTTCAAAATAATGATATAGACACAGGCTGCAGATGGGGGTAAGGGTTTGTTTATACAGAGTAATAGAATTAATCCAGCACACGTAATCTGCTCAAGGGTTATTACCTGTGTTTAATGTCAAGCCAAACAGGTTACAACGTTTCGGGGGCGTACCACTTCGTCAGGGACCAGGTGTGCATCTGCATTTCGTTTGGCTGAAGTTTGTTTATACAGAGCTCATTATCGCTATTTAAACAAACTCTCCTGATTACAGGGGTGGATGGGGGGATAGAAAACATGGAAATAATAAAAGAATAGGAGAAAACTGCAGCCACTGTAACTTTTAATTTGTTTGCTTTGAAAATAATGTTATATTTGTGTGGGTTGGTTAATGAGAGGACGTGGCAGTGCATAACTCATACTTCAGGTTTTATAAGACATTTCCTCAGAAATAAAGTGTCACACTTATTAAAAGCTCAGGCATCCCATGTGCTATTTGGGACACATATTTCTAGACTGTCCCTGTGCTCAGATGGGTTATTTAATTCCTAATTCAGCAAAGGAAAATAAAAAGTGTTTAACTCTTTTAGTGTCATGCACCGGTGCCAGCATAAATATAACACGGTACTGAAGCCACAAATTTGACACGTCTGTGTTTCATCTTGATTTGCGCCATGTAGTTCATTCGCCAAGGAAAAATCGAATGGGATACTGGCATGAAATGGGTTCAAGGCTGACAGGAACGGTTATTGTTAGTGATAGTAGGACCCAACCCAAAACACACAGGGCTACCATCAGGGTGGCACATCTGTACCATGAATTAGCTAGCACCCCATGACGGCGCCAAATCAAAGTCTTAAAGTTCCAAAGTCCCGAAAAGCCGAAGACCCAAAGCCACGAATGGAACTGAAGCCGCGAAAAGACCCGAAGTGCAGGATACCCTACGCCGCGAACGTAGTTGAACTGTGAAAAGACCCGAAGTTTAAAGTTCTGAAGCCGCGAAAAGACCCGAAGCCATGAAAGGAGCCGAAGTTGAAGCATCGAAAAAAGACCCGAAGCCATGAATGGAGCCAGAGCTGAAGCCCCAAGCCGCGAAAAGACCTGAAGCCATGACAGGAGCCTAAGGTAAGTTCTCCCTTGACAGCGCTGAACCGAAGTCTTGAAGTTCTTAAGTCCTGAAGAGCCGAAGTCACGAAGACCCTAAGTCGCTAATGGAGCCAAAGCAGCGAAAAGATCAGAAGCCATGAAAAGACCCGAAGCCATGAAAGGAGCCAAAGCTGAAACCATGAAGCCGCAAAAAGGCCACGAAAGGTGCCAGAGCTGAAACATGTTTCTGATATAAATATCCTTCATCAGGTGCTTGACCAAGCACCTGACGAAGGATATATAAATCCAAAACATGTTGTGAGAAATAAATTACACTGAATTTGCTGTGGTTCTCCAGAGTTTATTACTAAGCTAATTTGGAAGTTTTGTGGCTGGACGGGGCTACTACTCTGTTGAAGATACCCTGAAACATATGGAGCGAGGGACCACCACAAATTTATATCGATTTGCCAGAGCTGAAACCATGAAGCCACGAAAGGAGCCTATTGTAAGTAACACGGAACACCGATGTGTTTATTTTTATTTTATTAAACCCCTGCCCACCAATGTATTATTTGCTGGGTTGCTGGCCACCAATGATTTTTTTTACTTGTAGGGAGGCCCCCACCACTAATCTTTTTTAAAAAACTTTATGTGGGACCCTGGATGCCAATGTTTTTTTTTTAACCTATAAAGACCAATAATGACTTTTTATAACTTGTGTGGGTGGGGGTTTACTGTTTTTAGTGCTGTGTGGGGTGGGCAGGATCTGGGGTGGGGTTTAGGGGGCTGGAGTATGCAGGGATCAGGGCCCAGAAAATTCTGTTGTACAGGGCCCGTGATTTCTGATTGTGGTCCTGGGGGTACTGCTCAGTGGATAAAAGGCCAAATGCGGCCTGAAACAACACTGCTATCCAGGTCCATAAGGTTCTGTACGCCGATTATCTACTGCTTAGCAGGGCCACACCTATGCCTCCAACCCACTGCAAACAACTCTGCATCACAGAACTGAAAGCGAAGAAGAGAATCAATGCTGCTTCTGGCAAAGCTTTACCTTTCCTTGGCCTTTCATTAGCACAATATTAGAGATGATTGATGGCTGGGCGAGTCTCCAAGGAGATTCCACTTGCACGGTGCTTAGAGATCTCGTAGTCTTCTTCACAATGTTGTATTCCTGATGAAAATAAAAGATTGACTTTGGTAGATTATGGACAAAACAAAAATATACAAACACTTGGGGGGTCATTTATTAAAGTCCGAATGCCAAAAAAATAGAATTTTTTTGAGATTTATTATTCCCCGAGGATGGAAAAAGTCTGAATCCGAAAAATCCAGCATTTCAGACCAAACGAGGTTGTATATAAGTCAATGGGAGAGGTCCCTATCCTACTTGGAATTTTCTGTGGTTTGTGCTGGAATTAGCCCGAAAACCCGACTATTTTGGACTTTTCAGGCAAAAATACAAAAAATTTGAGTGATTTGGGAAAAAACTTGTAATATTTGGATTTCCGCTTGTTTTTTCATGCTTGTCCCCGATCTGATTAAATTGTGCTTTTTTAATAATAAATTAGTACCGATGGTGGATTCTAGTTTAGTCTGACTTTTTTAATTAAAATAATTCGGATATTGATAAATAAGGCCCCTTTCTTTCTTCTGGAAGCCTAATGTCACAGTGAACTGCCACTCAGAAGCCAAGAAATTTAGACAGAAAATGCCTTAATGTGACATTTATTATCAGGCAAATTCTCACCTGGGCGGTAACCCATAGCAGCCAATCAAATGTTTGCTTTCATTGTTCTACCTGCACCTGGCTAAAATGCCAATCACTGATTTATTGCTATGGGTTATTGCCCAGGTGCGGATGAGAAACAAGTTACTTCTCAGTTATCGAGTTGCTGTGAGAGGATGATTAAATGCCCTCTGTGATGTCCTATGGATTCATTTTCTAACTCAACTCTTGGCCAAGCAGGAGAAGCAATAGCAGCTTGCTCAACACAAGTAGGAGAAGTCTCCCCTCTGTATTAATCACTGACAGCCCTCGGGTATGATATTATTTAAGGTCTACTGCCCCCACTACGATCTACATCACAAATGACACTTTTCTAGCTAAGGTCTGGTGGAGAAGACACTGCTATACAAGCACTTACAAACACCATGATGGTTCAACCACGATGCAAAGGCATAAAAAGTAGAATATTAGTTCATGGAAAATTCAAATATAACCTTAGCTTTAAACAAGTTAAACAAGTAGAGTTAAAACAATATAAAACATCATCTAAACTAGGAGTAGTTGGACCCTTGCTGTTGGCTTTTATCAACACCCAACCTCCTCTGTCTGCACCACCATCCTATTTCTTTTTACTTACTGCAGCTGCTAATTAGTCATTCGTAGTGACAGTGAGACATATTCCATTTGTTGGTGCACATATATATAACCTAGTGAAATAGTTACGTAATTAATGAGGTTGAAAGACATATGTCCAGCTGCCTTAACCAATTAACCAACCTGGAATTAATATGTCACCAAGTATAATATCTATATTAATAGGCTCCCTTTTGTATTAATGACTTTTTGGAAGGATTGGTTGGTTTGGACGTTACTGCTCAATAATGGTGGCATATGGGCGGGGTGCCCTCCCTAGTTAGTCAATGGGGGGGTGCCCGGTGCCCTCCCTAGTTAGTCAATGGGACCCCAATCTTTTTTTACCAGAGACCAAATTCAAATGAAAATAGTGTTGGGGAGCAACACAAGCATGAAGACGTCCCTGCGGGTGCCAAATAACGGCTGTTGATTAACTGGACAGACTGCATAATTGAATAATCAGTTTGTAGAACAAAAGGGATCTCAAGATGCCTTGTTGCCAAGGTCACTATACCCACATAGCAGGCTTATGAGTAAAGGTACAAGCTACCATTTAAAATACCCAGGAGACACAGGACAAGACCTGCCATATAATAACAGATCTGGCATTTAAAGGTACTTATGCACTGGCAATTAGAGCTGAAATTGCATACGGCAGCTGTAAAGAGAGTTAGGGAGCAACACAAGCATGAAAAAGTCCCTGTATGTGCTTAATAAGGCCTGTGATTGGTTATTGATAGCCCCTATGTGGACTGGCAGCTACAGGAGACTCTGTTTGGCAGTACATCTGGTTTTGCCTCCAAGCCTGAAATTCAAAAATAAGCTCCTGCTTTGATGCAACATCCATGGGGCTGGTGAGTAACATGTTGCTTGCAGGCCACTAGTTGGGGATCATTGAGTCAGCTAGTCTGTCTGAAACCTGGTCTTCTGATGCCTCTAAAGGTGGCCATACACGATAAGATCTGCTCATTTGGCAACTTGATATGCCCATCAACGGCAGGGTGATATATGGTAACGTTCAGCTCTAGGGCCAAACGATCGGATTATATGAAGGAAATGGGCGCAGATGGGTCGTAGGACTGCATCAACTAGCCGATACGGTCGCAGGAAAAATCAAACCTGCCTGATCGATATCTGCCCAATTTTTGGCCCGATATCGATTGGGGGGGGACCCGTCGGAAGCCCCCACACACAGGCAGACTGGTCTAAAGGACCAATATCGGCATCTTTAATCTGCCCGTGTATGGCCATCCTTACTTGCAGATGAAGCTCTGATGGAAGATTAGGAGATTAGAGAGGCTATTGCACTCTCTAATTCCATCAATACCCACTAGCTCAGGCCCTTTGTCAGTTTAGCGGTTTAAGATGGCCATGGATGCAAAGATCCGTTCGTATGAATCGATTTTCAGACCGTGTGTGGAGAGTCTCGACATTTTTTGTCCGGCAGAGATCGGTCGTTTGGTCGATCGGACAGGTTAAAAGATTTCTGTCGGCTAATATCTCTGCGTGTATTGCTGATCGTACGATTTTCAGTGGGAGACTGTCACCAGCTTTGTCGGACATAACTATCGTACGATTGATGTCAGGGGCAGAACATCGGCTGATCTGTTCTTTTACTACTTTATTTGATCTGAATGGTTAGTGGCAGGTCAGGAGTTTGAGAGAAAAGAACAGATCAGCCGATGTTCTGCCCCTGACAGCAATCGTACGATAGTTATGTCCGACCAAAGCTGGTGACAGTCTCCCACTGAAAACGATCGGCGATACACGCAGAGATATTACCCGCAGCCGACAGAAATCTTTTCACCTGTCAACCAAACGACCGATCTCTGTGGGGCGAAAAATGTTGGGACTCTCCACACACAGTCCGAAAAGCGTACGAATCAAAGATTCGTATGCTCAGATCTTTGCGTCTATGGCTTTAATCCGAGGCCCAGTTTTATCATTCTGAAGCTTTGTGCTTTATCCTTGGGTCCTCAGATGTTGCTGCACTACAACTTCCAATACTCCAACATGTAGGGGCAGATTTATCAAGGGTGAATTTCGAAGTAATGGGAGTTTTTTTGAACTCCCATAACGTCGAAATTCGAATAAAAAAAGACCAATCGAACTTTATTTAAAAAAATCAAAGTGTTTAACTTTGGGTGAATAGGCTTTATGCGAATCGTTTGAATCGAAGTTTTTAGCACATTCGATCAAATTTGAATCAAAGGATTTGCCCCAAAAAACTTTGATTGTTCAAAGTCCACCAAATGACTCCAAAAATATTCTAGGAATATTCTAGTCCCCCCCATAGGCTAAAACAGCAATTTGGCAGTTTTTAGATGGCGAATGGTTGAGGTCGAAGTTTTAAAGAGACAGTACATGATAAATTTAGATATTCGAATAGTTAAATTTTTTTTCGAATTCTAATTGAATTTTGGGCTATTCCATAGTCGAAGTACACAAAAATAGCTTGAAATTCAAATTTTTTTACTTTAAATTTTCACTTCAACCCTTGATAAATCTGGCCCCTAATCTTGAAGCATTCAGGGAATAAAGAATTCAAGGGAAGGCAAAACACACAGACCAATTGTCTGCAGACTTTCCTGAAATTATGATATAAGCAATTCAGTTTTGGTCTCCAGCATGATAGCCTGGAAATACCAAGCCACAGATTCATTCCTTCACTCTGTGTAAACATCCCTGACCTGTCTTGATCCTATGGAGTCCAGCTGCTGCGGCAGTGAATGCTTTCGACCCCCGCGCAATATTTTATCCCCATTATCTCTGTATAAATCTCCATTGGCCACTGTAAGCTCATCGTCTTCCCCGACAGATTCCAGGCGGCTGCCACTCCCTGGGAAACAGTGGAATATATCACATATTAGAACTCTACCGGTTCAGAAATAGATGGAACATAACAAGGATGCAATAATGGCAAATAATGAACGTACTGCAATTATACTGTACTGCCACTCTGGTTGTTAAAAGGTTAACAGGAAGACTGCAGCATCACTTAGAAATCCTTCTCCTCATCTAACCCACTCTGCCCCCTGACTCAGGAATTTGCTTTGGCTGTTGACTTATGGGCATGCTCAGTTCTCCTCAACTCAGATTACTAAACACACACTGCAGTCTAACAGCCAATGAAGAGTTAGAATTATTGGTCCCCATAGAAACTCTAACTGTCTGATCCTATTTATTCTCCTAACCACCTCTCCTGAGCTCAGCTTAACCATTACAGTGATCACCCCCAGCAGAACTTTTTTATCAAAAGTATGTTGTGCCTGTGTAAACCTGCATTCTGCACTGCATGAACCTTACAGCATTCATGTATCAATGTTACTAATGATGTGTCAGAGGGAAAAGGCTTCCGGGTGAAAGCTGCTTTTTTAGGAAAAAATGAGGGTGCTCTCAAATGAAGGGGTATATGCAGTAGAAATTATGTGGATTGGGTGGGGTAGATATGCCCAACTTATATACATGGTAGGAAAATGTAGGCTTTACATGTCCTTTAAGATGCCCACATACCTCCCAACATTTTTTTGACCACGGCCATTTTGTGGCCACACCCCCTAATTACCATGTTCATTTTATAAAATTTGGCAGGTTATTAAAGTTCAAACATGTTTCTGTGTTTTTTTCAGTTATTACAAGGTACTTCCTTATCTATATTGTTACAATTACTTATTTGCTCAAGCTTATCTCAAAATTGTTACAAAGTGCCTTAGTTGCACCTGGTGGCTGTTCTGTGCTCAGGTCCGGATTTGTGGCGAGGCCACATAGGCCCAGGCCTAGGGCGGCAAAAAATAGGGGCGGCATTCCGCCCAGCCGCATTGTGGGGACGTGTGCGTCCCCATTCAATGACACCAGCTGCACCGGCACTTTTTCGCCGGCGTGCTGGGAAAGGGTAGTGTAGGCGGGCGCTAGGACCGCGTGGCCGCCTGGCCTAGGAGCGGCCAGGAAACAAATCCGGCGCTGTCTGTGCTCTCTGCCAAAAGCCAATTAAGTTAGAAACTTTGTTTGTTGGCTGTTCAGTGCAGAGAAAGTCGGGACTTTTCAGTACAAACGCAGGACTGAGGGTTGAGCTGTCAAAAGCAGGACTGTCCCGCTGAAAACGGGACAGTTGGGAGGTACGTGCCCATACATGGGCTGACATTTGAAACATGGTCATATTTCATCAGAGCTGACATGTTACACACTACAACTTTCCAGTACCTTGGGAGCGGCTTCTGTACTTCAGAAGACTATTGCCCAGAGTGGGACTCCGACAGACGCCTTTGGGTACCTCTGAAGATTCCTTTTCTTGGAGTTTGTGAGTTTCTGACACCTAAAAAAACAGTAGGTACAAAGGTATGTTTATTTTTCCATGAACTCTTAACCAAGCAACAATACCATGGGTTCAAAGGGGTGAATAGCTAATTCTAAGCAACTTCTATATCGGTCTTCATTTTTCTTTTCAATATATTTTTTTAATTATTTGCCTTCTGCTTCTTTCCAGCTTTCAAAGGGGGTCACTGACCCCTCCCATCTAAAAACAAAATGCTCTTTATTAAAGGGGTGTTTCACCTTTAAGTTAAATTTTAGTATGTTATAGAATGGCCAATCCTAAGCAACTTTTCAATTGGTCTTCATTGTTTATTTATTTTTTAATTATTTGCCTTCTTCTGTCTGTTTCCAGCTTTTAAATGGGGGGTCATTGACCTCTAAAAACAAATGCTCTGTAAGGCTACAAATGTATTGTTGTTGTTATTTTTTATTACTTATCTTTCTTTTCAGGCCTCTCCTATTCATATTTCAGTCTCTTATTCAAATCAATGCATGGTTGCTAGGGGAATTTGGACCCTAGCAACCAGATTGCTAAAGGCAAACTGGAGAGCTGCTGAATAAAAAGCTTAATCACTCAAAACACCACAAATAATAGAAAATGAAAAACAATTGCAAAATAGCCTCAGAATATCACTCACTCATATCATACTAAAATTAATTTAAAGGGGAACAACCCCTTTAAAAATAAAAATCTAAGCCAATTAAATTTCCTTGGACTTCATTTCAAAAATGTAATTGGAATTCTGGGCTTATACACTAACATAAGGCAAACTTGCTCCTAGGCAGCAACCAATCAGTGAGGAGCTTTATTCAGCCATCTGGCTGAATAAAGCTCCTCACTGATTGGTTGCTGCCTAGGAGTAAATACTAGAAAAATACAAAAATAATTCATTGGTCGACATGGGTTAACATCTGCCTGTGGGTTTATAAATGAGACTGTTAAAGGGTTAAGCTCCACGCAGGCATCCCTTCGGCAGGAGAATGAGACTGCCGTATCATTTTCAATGATATCAGACAGTTTCCAAATGACCCGTGCGACTGCCTGTTGCTTCGCTAACCGCCAGGCCCAATATTCTGGATTTCCGGCAGTCAGTGCGTATGCTCCCTTGGAAGAGAATACGCTACACATAAAGTGCATACCTTTTTATATATTTCGGAAGGAACTGTATTTTTCCAGATCCGTGGCTGTATCTTGCACATGCAGGCCTTTCATCATTTTTAGTGCTGAACATATGGCTATGTACTTAGCCCTGAATGACTATGGCAGGGGGATAGGGAGAAACGGCCAAGTCTGAAATTGCTTATCACTTAGTCTCAGACCTGAGCTGCCCCAGTAGATTCCATTGCAGAATGAGTTTAGCTCATTTTATAGGCCATATTTGCAAGTAATCAGTTCTGTATGTGAACGGGGGTCACATGACATTTCATTTCTCAGTGTAATAATGGTAAAGCCATTAATCCACCAGATTATACATCATTCCCTGCTCCAGTGGAGTTTACAATCTAAGGTCCCTATCACAGTCACACACGATATGGCAGGCTTTATCAGGAACCAATTACTCTGCCTGTATGTAATTGGAGTTTAGGAGTAAACCGGAATACCCGGGGGTCGGGTACCCACGGGTTACCTGCAGAAACCTTTGGTACCCTGCGGGTTGAAGTTCCGGGTGCGGGTATAGACGCGGTTTGGCGGTTCTTCTCAATAGCGGTTTTAGTCCTTTTTTCTGATCACGCCAACTTCCGATGATGTCACTTCCGGTTTACAATGACAGCACTTCCTGATTCTTGATGGTCAGCGGGTTGCGGGTCCGGTTTCCAAAATTGGACCTGCGCAGGACTCGTTACCCGGGGGAACCCCACACAAGACACAGAGAGAACATACAAACGTCTTACACAGAAGTGTCTTGGCTGGAAATGAACCTAGGAGCCCAGTTCAGCAATTCTAACCATTGCACCATTATTGATCAAAAAATCCAGTGTGCCACAATTCTTAAATCCTCTCCTTCATTTTTAATATAAAGCCCAAGCGCAGATTTCCTCCTTTCCCCTTTACAACTGAACCAGGCATTTTCTTCTCCTAGGACCAGTGGCGTAACTACCAGGGGAGCAGGGGGTGCAATTGGACCAGGGCCCGTACCCTCCGGCAGATCGCACCCCACTGTAGCTGCAAACAAAATCAACGTGAAGGGGGGTAGGGGGGGCCCCGGCTGCATGGCCCGCACCAGGGCCCTCCCCCACCTAGTTACGTTACTGCCTAGGACCCCTACTACTAACCCTGTTCTGACATCCAAAGTGCACAGTTACACTGGTGGCTGATCCGTGTGGCCACGTCAATACCATTTCCAGGTTCCATGACGGTGATCAGCAAACAGAACCATGTCTACCCTGCAAGGTACAGTTATGTAGGCGCATTTAATTGGGAGACAGTGGGGGAGGGGATAATGCAGTTCTCTGTCGAACCAATAAGGCTGGTTCCACCTGTAGCTTCATTTTACACAGGTCACGGACCCTCTTTATATACAGGGCATAGACTGTGTCCAAGTGACTTGCTCACCCAGCTGGAAGAGCCAATAAAATATTTGACAGAACAGAGGCAGCTGTTTTTTTTTTTATGTAAATCCATCTGTTAAAACAGTCTAATTGTTTTCTCTGGCTCTGTGCATCGCAGTCTGTTCAGCCAAATGGCCAAGAACTCACTCTCATATAAGATCTGCACATTCCTGCTTCCCAAGGAAAATTCACAAAGTATGCATTGGATTAGGGATGGGCAGCTTGCAGTAGCCCTGATGTTGCTCAACTACAGCTCATTGGTTTTCGTTGAGATGCAGAGAGTTGTATTTAACATTATCAGAAGGGTTGTTGATTGCCCAGCTGCCAGAGTACAATAAAAACAAGATAACAGTGGAAAGCCACATCTGATCTACAGCCTCAGCTGATGTACATGATTCAGGGTAGGAGACATCTATGTTGCTAGAGAGGTTGGTGAATGTATCAGGATGGCACAATTCCCAAGGCTAGGGGTTACCAGCTTCTGCAAAGGCCCACCTAGGACATCACCATCTATATCTTGGTCCAGATTCCCCATCATATGTTCACTTATTATGGGTGGGAATAATAAAGCTCCCATTGTGGGACCTTGGAGTGCAGAATATGTCATTGCTGGGGCATAACAAAACAGGCAGAGGACCCAGCAGTTTTGTGAGGATCAGCAGAATAGAGGGCCCACTTAGTGGTGTCCTTACAGATGTTCAAAGTTTAATATGTTATCTTCCCATTAGGCAAAGTGGGAATCTTGCATTTTAACAGGGGGTCTCACTTTAATGGCATTTTCATTGGAGTGTGTGTTTTCATTGGTTGTTTTGCTTTGCTTTGATTGGTTGAATGTTGTTGGAGTGTGTGTTCTGCTTGGTTGAGTGTAGTTTGTGATGTGTGTGTTTGTGGTTGAGTGTTATTTGTTGCTGGCATGTGTGTGTGTTGATTAGTTGAGTAAAGTTTGTTCCTGGAGTGCTTTTGTAGTTTGTTGCTGAAGTGTGTGTGTGTTCTGATTGGTTAAGTGAATCTTGTTGCTGGAGTGTTGGTTGGTTAAGTATAGTTTGTTGCTGACACGTGTGTTTTGATTGTGCGGGTGTAATTTTTTGTTGGCGCTACCTCCACAACAAAAACATTTTTGATTTAGCCAGAGGAATTCTCTATATCTGAGCACTTAGTTCCCTTCTTTCTGCCAGAGTAGTATAATCATTAGCAGATTAATTAGCCTGACACATGATTTCAGCACGGCGGCCTCTGTGCAACACAAACACAAACAATCCTTGTGCCAAAAGTGTGCGCCTTCCGCTAAATGAAGAAATATGTCTTGCTGCTGAGTGCGGGTTATCACTGAAATCTCCCAGCTTCTGCGTACAAGAAACAATTCAACATCACTCGGAGATCTTCCTTCCTGTTTTGTCCAATATCGACTCCGAACTGAGGAGCCAAGAAACGCGCCGTCCCAAGTGGCTGTCAGAACATTTCCTGCAGCCAAAGTCTCCATTTGCTCCTCCTTCTACTGATAATGTGAGAATCTGCCTGCACTATTCACAGCATCCAGTGTCAGCTCACATAACCCGGCCCAAACTCAGTCTGTGTTTATTTTAAACTTCCTTCCACATCACAGAGAAAAATGCTTCCAGTTTTTTTAAAGGGTAGTACAAGTATGGGATCTGTTATCCGGAAACCCGTTATCCAGAAAGCTCCAAATTGCTGAAAGACTGAAGGTATGAAGATCCAAATAATGGAATGATCCATTATCCGGAAAAACCCATGTCCCGAGCATTCTGGATAACAGGTCCCATACCTGTAACTGCAACTGTTCAAAATATGTCCCCACCTGGCAGGATTGGCACCATGAAAGCACACGGCACATGGGTATCAATAAGGATAGTCCGTAAACTTCATTCTGCCATACAAACGGGGAATGGGGACAAATGGGGTAATGTTATAAAAGCTGCAAAGTTTGCATTAAGTCTAGTTACACATAGCAACCAATCAGATGTTTGCTTTCACACAATTGACCTGCTGGTTGGTTGCTATGGGATACTAGGTTTCTGTGCAATTAGTGCACCTTCTTCAATTAGGGATGCACCGAATCCAGGATTCGGCCAGGATTTAGCCTTTTTCAGCAGGATTCGGATTCGGCTGAATCCTTCTGCCCGGCCAAACCGAATCTGAATCCTAATTTGCATATGCATGACTTTTGATCTCATGACTTTTGGTCACAAAACAAGGAAGTAAAAACCTGCTTCCAACTGTTTCATCCTTAACATAACTGTGCTACTCTCCGTGTATCCTTGTTATGTATCTTGTACTGGGCGAACTGCTGACATTGTGGTGTGTCGGTCATTCAATAACAAGAACCTAAATTTAAAAAAAATGCATTCATGCCTACATTGTAAAAATGATGCCCAATTTATGGTATGATATACAGTAAGTACAGGATAGGAATGACTGGTTAGCCAGTGACAAACAAAAGTCTTTTGGTGTAACAGCTTCTATTGTTGTGCTTACTAACAAAAAAGAAATATATTTGATCACAATGGTAGATCTGCCGATTCACCCATAAGTGGCTGTCCATAGAGCGGATGGCGAGTGGCAAGTTGGCAGTTGCAGCTCAACAAGTTGGAATGAGACATGTAGAATGATATTAAGCAGCTCTTTACACACACAAGTCTTTTTGGAAACAGATACACGTGGCTGGAACGTTTTACAGCACCCTACATTATTGGCCAGCCCCCAGATTCTCCTCTATCATTAAGCCAAATCTAAAAGCTTTCACAATCCTTGGCATTAATCAACATTCCATCAAGATCCAGCCTCCCATCTCCTTGGTACTTGCTGACACTGATACACTGCTCAAACCAAACACCTTCCATTTGGTGTCATCTCAGTAAGGGTACCATTACTTTTGGATATGTGTGCGCCATAACCATAAGACACTTGTCACCTGCGGTGACAAGCCACCGTTTGCAAAGCAGAATGTAAATTCCCCATAGACAACAGGGTGCCCCGAGTGCCATCTACTTTTTGTTTCCGAGAAGCAGGTAAGTTAGTTTATACTTTGGTTGCTCTTGTGTCTCTTAGACTTTACTTAAAACTCACTGAGCAGCGGTTAGTTACAATTTCATACATTAGTTGCTGGCAGGAGAAATAAAAATAGCTAGCAGCTGGAGAATAACTATTTGTGGTGTACTTTTTGAAAACAATAAGGTTTGTGAAGGTGAGCTATGGAATCCCCACAAAACAATAGTTTCTTCTAAAATTCTGTCAATAAGACAAAGAAAGTGGTTTGCCAAACAATACGACTCCAACTTGGAACCAAAAACCCAAATTACTGTACTCTCCGTTTGGGGCAAGTTTCCCTTGAATCTGAAACCAAGCAGTTACTGGGTACAATCAGGGTCGAACTGGGCCGGCAGAACATGGGAAAAAACCCAGTTGGTCAACCAAAGCCCGATTCTTAGCAGGAACTTTGCCTCTCAATTCCCACCCCCGATCACGGCTGTGGAGGTAAAAGGTACTCCAAGCAACAGTCGGGGGTTGGCAGTGGAAAAGTAATGGCAGGCCTGGTGGACCACAGACACCCCAGTCCCACAAAATGACCCCTTATGCCCCCCTAAATTTTGAGAAGACATTTTTGATAAATATATACTGAAACTGCTTGTCAGTCAGTGCTCCACAGACTCCCCTATGCCTCCTGGGCTCCCCAGCAGTTGCAAGGTTTGCTTCCTGACCTACATATCCCCCCCAGAGCTTCCCCTCTTCCCCCTCACCTCTGCCATTGAATTTTGCATCATCCAGCGGCACTGCTGGGGTCTAAAAAAAAATAATTATTTTACCCCCTAATAAAGGCCAGCACCCTGCTGTAGTAAGCATGGGCCCTTGGGTGCCTATACAGTAGGCCTGCTAAAAAGGGCACAGCTGCATAAAGGGCAACTTCAGATTCCATCATATTTCCATACTAGATTTTCCCAGAACTTTCCTATTTGGCACTTATAAAAAATGTATATTTTAATAACAGATTCCCCAGCATATTCTGAGCACCTGCATTTTATTTGGCCAGTAAGCCCTCCAAGTTTGCAGATGACACTTTATTTGAACATAATTGAGCAGCGCTGCGCAGTGTGACCCCTACCGTTCAGCCCAATTAGATCTCCGAATACCCACAGTCTATGTCATAGGGATTAGCTGTCCTCAAGGAATCTATTTAATTAACTCTATGCTCTCATGCCATTCCACTTACAACTTTCTTCTCCTCTCCTGCAGGTAAAAGCATTTGCCAGTCATTTTACGTGAAAGAACTAATTGCGACAGACATGGACATTCCATTAGTGGAGAAGCAATTCATATGTCCAGATATATTCTGCAGATGCTCAGTGCTCAGCATTAAATCTCTACCAGGCAAGCTGCAAAATGCACAACTGGCAACCACTTCCCAATCCACTGTAAGCTTGACAACACACCTACGTGATTCCTGATATAGTCGCATAACCTTTAAAAACTTTAACAACCGGAACCCGCTTCCAAAAGTAATTTTGCAATAACTGCCTAGTGGTGCTATGGAGGCAAAGCATTGCCTTATGTAAACTCCATGTGAATATTTTACTCTTTTCATCAGTATATAAAGAACTTTCCAATAAAGGCAATCTGTGAACTTCCCTTTAATGAGTTTTGTTTCTGGCTATGGAAGCCATTTTTGTTTGGACAGCAACCAAATGGAACCCTTGTTCCACTTCTTTACAGCTACGAAATTGGCAAACTCGTCCCATCACTTAGCACAAATAATTTGGATCATTTAAATAGGCAAAGTTAAGCCATGGTTCATTATTACCACACCCATTAACTAAATACACTGAGTTTTTCCTAGTCAGGATCAGTGAGAACTCTGAAACCAGCAATCTGAATTCGCGATCCCAACCAGTGGCTCATAAACCCAATGTTGCTCATCAACCCCTTGGATTTTGGATTTTGCTCCCAGTTACCACAAAGCAGGTGCTTATTATTGCAATAATATATTATTATTGCAAACCACACCTTCCTGTAGGCTGCCAGTCCACATAGGGACTTCCAAATAGCCAATCACAGCCTTTATTTGGCATCACAGGAAATTTTTCACGCTTGTGTTGCTCCCCAACTCTTTTTAAATTTGAATGTGGCTCACCGGTAAAACGGGCAAAGAAAGAAGGTTGCTTTGAAGATTTTGTAATATCGTGTGGTTGACTGAAATGGCAGAAATGAAAGATTTAGGAGTAGTCTATGTGGCAGTGAAAAAAAAACTTTTGTGCCATCCTATTCCAGTTTCCACTGCATTTGATATAAGGCATAAGAACAGGAAGGTCTTCTTCATTTCTGGTCTGTGGCAAGTATATAGCCAAGTATAGCCTTGGATGGATGCTGGCGGTCTCTTTATAAAAAGATGGGGCCTAATCTACAGCCAACCAAAGGACACTACAGTATATCCAGGTAGTTCACATGGGGCAAACCAACAGCCAACCACAGAAATTATCAGCAACTTTTGTGAAAATGTTTCTTGCTTTTGTAGCTCCTCAACACCTTGCACATTAAAATTGTGGCTAATGGGTACAAAAGATTAGGGAAACCAGCCCTAGACATACAGGTTCCAAATGTTCCCACAAAATGAATGCACAGAGCAGTACATACAACGAGTAACCTATATGAAAGAAGTTAACAATGTATAGAGACTTTGGACCCGTAACACACAAGGCGTGGGTATAATATAAAAGACAAACCATCCAGAGGACAGGTTTTCAATAGAAGGTTAGGAATGACCCAGCCACAAGAGAGCATTGAGGGATCAAACAGGTGATGGTGGGTTTACAAGAAGAAAGTCAAGGAATTAGGTCAAGTAGGACCTTTGAACTATGATGTGAAACTTTGGATATGACTAGAGGCCTCAATAGATGATTATGCTCATAAGATATGAGGGCTCCAGAAGAGTTGGACCTAGAGACCAGTTATGGTTATTCTTTGGATATTCTATACTTCTGGTAAGGTTTACTGCATGTTAACCAACAGCATTCAAGCTGTACCCATCAATAAACAATACCAGTCTGCTGATGTTTTACAGCAACATTTCCACTAAATGATACAACTAAAATGGGCAAATGATAAGCTTCAAGACAAATCAGATCAAATTATTTGTTCTTATTTTTTAGATAACCACAGCCTACATATACATTGATCTGCATAAGGATGAATGTGTACAACCCCCACATCTAAACAAAACTACAGGTGGCCAGTTTGAGCATCGCAATGCGTTACCCAGTTCCTCGCTGAATTATGTATACATCACGAGGATATCGGAAGAGAAGGAGCAGTTGAAAGGTTTTTTAAGGTAAAAGCGCTTCGCTTGCCAGCATGTCAGTGTTTAATAAATTATGTCATAAATTATAGATGAAAATCTGAATGAATAAAATCTCAAGATTCTTCAGGCAAACGTTTACACAAGAGAGCTTAGTCCACAATCTCCTTTTATCTCTCCGAAACATGAAAAGTAGGACTTTTAGGTTTATTATTTGCCTGCATCCAAAAGGTCTATCCACCCATTGCCCTAAACATATATACTCTACGACAGAGTCCTGCACTGGGTCGGGTACCCGCCAAAAAAGTGGGCACCCTGCAGAACGAGGGGAGGATTTTCAAGTACGGGTATAGATGCGGGTCTGTGGGTCAGGTTGCGGGTCTCATCTAAATTGTCTATAAATTGTCTATATTTTACTCCTTTTAATCTATTGATGATGTAACTTCCGGTTTGCGGCAACATCACTTCCTGTTTGATGGTGGTCAGCGAGTTTCAGATAAGGCAGTTGTGGGTCCGGGTCGGGTAGCGGATGAAAGTGGGTAAATATGAAGGTTGCGGTCCAGGTCGCGGGTTCGGGTCTGGGTCTTAGAAATTGGTTCCACGCAGGACTCTACTCTGTTTAACTTTAAGCCTATGTTGCTTGCTGGTTTTTAGGTCACTTTATGCTGTGCCTTAAAGTGCATGCTCTCCATCTGGCCATGCTCTTTAGGACAGGTCATAATCATACTACAGTACCTTCTTAGGTTTTGGGTTCTAGTTTATTTTGCAGAGAAACAACTAATCAGGCTCCTTCTTAGCTTTAACATATTATAATCCCACAAGACCCCAAAGCTGGCTAAATCCATTTTTTACTAATTTCAATAGCGCATGGAGTGATTTAATGCATTTCAATCTTTAACAGCCTGAAAATGTGGCACCAAAGAGCTTAAAATATCCTTCCATATATACTCATGTCAGCACTTGTCAGATGACTTACATTTAAGTCTATGTAGGACTTTTTTGTGCCACATTCTCAGGCCCCCAAGAAACATGTGATGTTTAAAGCACCAAAGAAACCACTGCACAGGTCTGTTTTAGTTTGCAGGGCCATTCTTGGGAGCCTGGTCATTGTGGTTGGTCAAGGGGTCCCTTGTAAAGAGCCTATGAGTGCAAAACTTTACTTCTCCTTTAAATGTCTTTAATACAAAGGAGAAAACAAATAAGCTTTGGTGGAATTTTAAGGACCTCACTTGAACTCAAAGCTTAAATATATTCTTGTACTGTAAATATTTAGACTGATAATTTATCAGTGAGATCTGCTAAAAACTGGTAAAAACTTCCTGCTGAGCAAGAAGCAGTAGGAGATATTATCACCTGGTCCCTGGAATCAAAGTTATTTTAAACATTCAGTCCAAGCAGCAAATAGATATTAGGGCAGGGGTGTCCAAACTGCGGCCAGAGCCAGGATGGATATGAAAGCGGCCCAGCTTGAAACACACGGTTCCCGAGGAAATGTCATAATACTTTAATAATAAGTCTATTTACTGTAATAGCCAGGTGCCCCATATTCCAGTGTATAGCTCCAACTGGTTATCCAACTGGTATTGTAGTTATTTTATGTGTATTTTCTTTACTTTTACAAATCAAAAGTGTATCTCATGTGTGGCCCCAGACAATTTTTCTTTTTCCAATGTGGACCAGGGAAGCCAAAAGTTTGGACACCCCTGTATTAGGGCTTCGCCAGAGGTATAAAGTGAGTCCCAAAATCGCTTCTGCAGGTTAATATTTATATACAAAACTACTCTCACAATTGAAGTCAAACAGGGCTTATTACAAATAGAACTTGCAATGCCTCTGATCTTCCAGCTAACCAGTTCAGATAGGAAAAAAATTTAAATTTATTAAGACTTAACGTTTAATAACCATTATATATAAAAGCACACTGCCAACAACACAAACAAAAGACACACTCCTCCAATTATTAGGAAGCAGTATGGGACTGTGTCCTTAAAATGAACACATATTAAAAAAAACACAAAAAGGTGGTGTTGAGCACTCGCTGCTAAGTTCAAAGTCAGAAATTGCAGTAAATTACAGTAGAATAGAGATACGCGAGTGACTTGCATGTCTTCCTTGAGGCTGAAGAGGGTCTTTTGTCTCTGGACAAGGAAATGGATATGACGTAAAGTGAATGGGGAGGAGGAAAGAACTATAAAGTGCAAGGGAATTGGGAACATCTTTCTCTTTGGATCCAGACCTACAACACAGGACACTGCAACAATGCTAGTATTTGGTAACCGTGCAGGTAAAGTTAGTATGCCTTAAGACTATTTTAATAAGTTATGTCAGATGCGTTTTCCAGTCATGTATTTATTAATGTTGTCTATTATGCCTTATTGAAGTAAGTAGTGGTTGTAGAAAGCAAGAAGTGTGAACGCAGTCTTTACACTTATTTTTGGGTTAATATAAATGTTAATATTTAACACAGATGCAGATTTAAACATGGAGGAGACGCGCCGGTACCTTATGCCCCTGAGGAAGCCAAGCGAGCGGCGAAAAATATAGGGCGGGCAGCATAGGTGGGTGATTAGCTCCCACTCGTTCCCCACGTAGATAGACTACCTAGGAAACGATTGGAAGGGAGGGTGAATGGGTTTAAACCTTTAGAGGTAATTGATTTAGCAGTCGCAATTTGTGTTATATATGTGTTAATTTTAGGGACACACTGCTTCCTTATGATTGGAGGGGTGTTTCTTTTGTTTGTGTTGTTGGCAGTGTGCTTTCATGTATAATGGTTATTAAAAGTTAAGTCTTAATGAATTTAAACATTTTTTCCTATCTGAACTAGTTAGCTGGAAGCTCAGAGGCATTGCAAGGTCTATTTGTAATGAGCCCTGTTTGACTTCAGGTTGTTGTGTGAATGGCTTAGCCAGTGGCCAATAATCATTCACTGAGATCAGTCCATTATAAATTATGTGCAGAAAATTGACTGCTGTCATGGCAACCCAAGCCCATAATCACTCTCTTCAAACAAGACAAGGCTGATAGCGGGTATCCTGAAAGCTTATCAGTAATGAACCATGGAAACCATAGCTGCCCACCCTCACCCTAAAGCTACAGAAATGCCATGAACCATCAACAAATCAGTGTACCAGGAAAGATAAGATAGGAAATGAGGCAGAAGGTACAATATGCTATTATTCAGTAATAGTACAGTGCTACGCAATATGTTGGCGCTATATAAATACATGTTAATAATAATATTCATAACGATTATGCTGAATATACACTACTCCATTTCTAGCCAAAACTTAATACAGATTTATGTTAACTGTCTAGTGTACATAGGCCTAGGTATAGGCCTCATTATAGCATGCATCAAAAGAAGTGGTTTGATTTGTAGCCCTAGTTATATCCTAGAATAGAATGAAGACCTTCCCCTAGTCGGATCTATAATCACATGAAGAGCAGATATTATACTAAACCCTGGCTATTTCTAAAGGCAATGTAACTTAATGAGACAGAAGGAAAACTCATACACTTACAGCTGCCTGATGGGCGGGAGACGTGCTGTAGTCCTTTTCTTCTTCAATATATGATTCTTCATTTTCCTTGTCATCAGAGGAAGGGCCGACATCCTGAGCAGATGAGGCGCTGACCAGATCCGGCAAACTCGTAGATGGGTATTTGCTAAAGTCCACATTAGAGCTCTCCTGCAGGAATATATGAAAACAAATTGCAGGACCATATTTCCCATTAACAGTGTACAGACAATTTAAATTTTTGGTGCAAGAACCCCTTGTAAGTCCAACCTTTGGTCAGAGCCCCCCTCATCTGATAATGAGTTTACAGATATATATATTTACAGTATATCCATTATCCAGAATGCTGGGGGTTTCCATAATTTGGATCTTCATACCTTAAGTCTACTAGAAAATCATGTAAACATTAAATAAACCCAAGAGGCTGGTTCTGCTTCCAATAAGGATTAATTATATCTTAGTTGGGATCAAGTACAAGCTACTGTTTTATTATTGCAGAGAAAAAATTGGATTATTTGGATAAAATGGACTCTATGGGAGACGGCCTTTCAGTAATTTTGAGCTTTCTGTATAACGGGTTCCCATACCTGTTTATAGAAAACAGTGTATTGGACATTCAGCTGCAGTTCCAATAGATCTAGCAAACATATTTTCACCACAAATCTCACCCCAATTGACATTCATACTGGGCTTTCAGGGTATCTAGAAGAACAAACAGGCATTCACCCCAAATGCTTTCTATAAGTGGCATTCAGGCTGAGCCTCTTGCCCCTGCTTCAAGAGCAGTGGCGGAACTATCGGGGGATCAGGGTGTGCTATTGAACCAGGCCCCCCCCCCCCCGTGCAGCTTGTGAACTGCTGAAGCCGCAATGAAAATCTCTTAGGGAGCTAGCACACGGGCAGATTCGGGAGATTGTCATCTGGCGACAAATCTCCTCTTCTGCAGGGCGACAATCGCCCGAACTGCCTTCCACCTGCTATAATGAGAAAATGCCAATGCACCCGCGACGCTTTGATTTCTGAAGTCGCCCGAAGGTGTCTCACAAAGAAACTTCGGAAATCTAACCGCTGCGAGTACACTGGTGTTTTCTCATTATAGCAGGCGGAAGGCAGGGGGAAAGCAGTTTGGGGAGATTGTAGACCCGCAGAAGAGGCAATTAGTCACCAGACGACTAAATCTCCAGAATCTGCCTGTGTGCTAAAGCCCTTAGGGGGAGGGTGGGGGGCCTGGCTGCATGTCCCGCCCCCGCTAGTTACGTTACTGTTCAAGAGCCTGCGGGGCAGCCAGCTACTCAGACTTGGAGCCACTGGTTTAGAGGAAACTTACCTAAAATCAACTTTTCTATTAAGGAAATTCACTTTTTTTTATGTATAATGTATAATAATTAATAGTTCACTGACCTCAGCAACCAAACAGTGTTGGGTCTTCCTTAGAGGGACAAAGCAATAAAAACTCTATGTGTGCTATAGGCCTGTGAGCAATGGCACGCAGGGCACTTGTCAGCCTTTCTCGGCCTGGCTATAAAGCAAGACAGGACTGCTATTCTGTTGCTATGCTGTTGCTACGTACCAACAGCACTTGGTCGCACACTTTCCACTCACAGGCTGACTACAGTTTTTGGTCAACCCCAATCTTTCCTACAAATTCACACTATATAGTTTTAAAGGAGAAGAAAAGTCAAATGCTAGGCACCCGCCAGTGATTGTAATCACTTACATGATTCCCGACCATTGCTCCTGTACGAGCCCCACTGAGCAATCCTCTCCCTGCTTTTCCTTTCTTTGCATGAACAGTTGCTCCGAGGTGCTTGAACAGTAGAACCTCGGGTACATTTGACTCCCCCCCCCAGTGGTTTAAACATTCCTCCTCCTTTAAGGTAGAAGAACTAATTATTCTGCAACATTATAGAGAAGACTTACCCTAGTGGCAACGACCAGCTGAACGATGCCCACGCTGGATCGCAGAACAGCCACAGCTTCTTGGTGAGAGAGTCCAACCAGTGACTTCCCATTTATCATTAATAGCTCGTCCCCGGCTTTCAGTCTGCCATCCCTGTAATAAAGCAAAATTCCATGCACTTACTGTAGAACATACAAAGGGGTGAGGGTGCTGGCAGTGCAGGAAGGCTGAAACCCTTGTCTGAGAGGGTCTTGTGCTATTGGTGGGATGCCGGAAGTTGTAGTATCCCAACAGCTACAGGGCATAGGCGGGACAACCCTAATTTATATACATAAAATATTAAGCAACTGATACTCAACATAATAGTCCCTTATACTTTTATCCTTCCTTCATCCTACCCTTTGATCCCAGAGCTTACCTTGACCTGACCCTAAAAAATGGGGTATCTGTAACATGAAGGGCAGTATTCCGATCAGCAATTACTCACCTGTCAGCTGATCCACCTTCTTCCACGTGTGCCACCACTATTCCATGTGGGGACCTCTTTGAGCCTCGTCCACCAGTGATCTGAATCCCCAGCCCATCGGCGCCCTTCAGCATGTGCATCTTCCATATACAACAGCCTTCACACTACAATGAGACACAAGAGTTGGCTCACACGCATACAACCCGAGAAGTACACAGAGCGCAGCACTAAAATTACAAACCTGCAGATAAAGACCACCTTTTATCTTTTTATTTTTATATATATGCAACCCTATTATCAGACAAGGGTACCCCGACCAAATAGTGGACCGTCTTTACATCCATAACTTCTGTGTCTTAGACCCCATGGATGGATCTGATCGACATCTAACATTTGAGGGATTCTCCACTCATTCTAGCCTGTCTTTCTTGAATAAATCAGTCCAATTCTCCTTGGTTTGGGAATTCATCATCCCATGCCAGCTCTTTCATCGTCCCTGCATGTCAAGCACACAATCCCATTTCTTAAGATGAGGCCTGAAATGTAACTTTAAAATGCATGCCGCATAGAACAGTGATAGAGCACATAGGACAGGTGGATTACCCATGAATTGTCATGGAAAAACATGTTTTTTCCCAGAATGCATCAGTTAATATTGTTGCTCCAGAAGAATTTTGCACTGAAATCTGTTTTTCAAAAGAGCAAACAGATTTTTTTTTATATTTAATTTTGAAATGGGACACAAGGCTAGACATATTGTCAGTTTCTCAGTTGCCCCCACTCATGTGACTTGTGCTCTGATAAACTTCAGTCACTCTTTACTGCTATACTACAAGTTGGAGTGATCACCATCTCCCTTTCTCCCCCAGCAGCCCATTAGCAGAACAAAGGGAAGGTAACCAGATAACAGCTCCCTAACACAAGATAACAGCTGCCTGGTAGATAAAAGAGCAGCACTCAATAGTAAAATCCAGGTCCCACTGAGACACATTCAATTACAATTGAGTAGGAGAAACAACAGTCTGTCAGTTCCAACCTAAAGGTGGCCATGGATCAGAAGTCGCCAAATGAGCAGATCTCTCCCAGATATGCCCACATTGAAGTGGGCAATATCGGGCTGATCCGATCGTGGGGCCTAGGGCTTATGACTAAGTGTCCTAGACACTAAACACGTCAGGCGTGAGTATTTCATACAAATAAAATTTTCTTTTTATTCAACATTTATCTGATCCATGGGTGACCTATTCGAGTGCCTTGCTCCAACATCTGGTTTTCTTATATATGGTTTATCTGCTCCCTTGGGCTGAGGGCCTGGAGCACCTGGGCCACCTATTCTATTTGGAGAGTTTATCAACTTGCAAGGTTTGAATCTTATACATTCTGAAAGCACATGACCAGGCAAAGATGCCTGAGATGCACCTACACACCAATATTACAACTAATTTGCAGTGAATTTTTGCAGTGTAAAAACAGTGTAATTTAGAAATAAAAATTACACCATAAAAACAATCACAGAATCCATTAAGCCGGAATTTGGGAGACGTGTTATGGAAAAGTGTTAGTTCTCCTTTAAATGCATCATCTCTGGAGCAAATGCCTTTACTTAACAAGAGAAGACACTTGACTAAAGGCTGAGGCCACTCTTGTATGGAGCATAAACACCATAAGAATGTCTTCAGCAACATTTCCAATTCCCACTATGACTGGAAAGGGCTGAGTTACACAAGAGACATTCTCGGAAGTCTTGAGACCAGCAGATTGCGGTTTCATACCTCCAAAAATATTTTAGATGATAGAGTAAACTTTATATAGTTATCTGACACGAGGAAGTAGGATACACTTATATTTTTTTTCTTCGGAGGTTAAAAGGCAGTTTCCCATCACAAGGAAGGTTGAGAACATTGCTTCAGGTGGCACTTTACCATGAACTGTAAAAGCTGAATTTCAGGTTTTTCTAGCCGAAATGTCAGCTCTTTAATGTGAACTAGCGAGGCTGCCACCCCAGCGCACTTCATGATGGTGGGGAAGGGAGCGGGGGAAGTAGCATCTGTTTTTATCTAATAGAAGGATAACATCTTGAACAATCCCACAAAACATGTAGTTGCTTAACAAGAAGAATGAGAGTCACATAAGACAATCTCTGTGCTACATTGATTGGGACAAAAATCAGCCTGCCCTGCTGACAAGGACATTGATTATGGAACTATGAAGCAACTTTAAAAAGTCTTCTTGTGGATCAATCATCAGCTTTAGGGCCAAATGAACAGGTTCACCTGACATGGCCCATATCCATGGCAGCCAAAAATCCATTCTGGTTGCGACAGCCTTTATCTGAAAAATCGCTGAGAAGTAGAAAACCTCAGACAGCCGTATCCCCAACATATAATTCAATAAACATCCCCAAAAAAAAAACACATGCTGTTCCACCATTGTTTTCATTGTACATGTTCAAATCAGCAGTGGATTCCTGAGCAGCAAGTCTCTGCGTGTTTATGTGAAATATATGCCGACGTGTCACAAAACTTCAAACGTATTAGCCGAGGACTAATTTGTAAATGTAAATATTTGGAAATTTGAACTTAGTCCAGGTTAGGGTCTGAATCTAATTTAGCTCTTAGCGATAGACACTGATCTGCTGTTGACCAGAAACTGCTGTTAAGAGGAAGTTTGATTTTAAATAGTCTGCTGTGGGTCTTTTATATTTGCCTTTCCAATACTTCTTTAAATAAAATAGAAATGCATTCAATAGATCATGAATATGAACCTTTAGACATAGTATACACTGACCAAGTTACAGGGGTACACAAAATAGCACTCACCCCAAATCTCCCCCTAACAGGCCTTAAGGCTGGGCACCTATAGCTCATAAAGTTACAGATATATAGAAAGATTGGGCCAGTAACGTAACTTGGTGGGGGCGGGCCCTGGTGCGGGCCGTGCAGATGGGCCCGCCCCCACCCTTGTGTGCGCGATGTATCTCTGTGCCTGCAGCCGACTACAGCCGGCTGCAGCACACACAATCTTCCGGGGGGCCCTGCGGGGGTGCGGGCCCCGGCCCATTTGCACCCCCTGCTCCCCCGGTAGTTACGCCCCTGGATTGGGGTAACAGTCACCCTGCTATAGTTCCAGGGGTACCGAAGGCAGACTTAAGAACTCACCCCAAATCTCCCCCTAAATGGCCTTCAGGCTGGGCCCCCTTAGCTCATAACAAGGTTATAGATATATAGAAACATTGGGGGTAACAGACACCCTGCTATAGTTCCAGGGGTACCCAGGGCACAAATAAGCATCACCCCAAATTTCCCCCTAAATGGCCTTCAGGCTGATCTCCCTTAGCTCATAAAGAGGTTACAGATATATAGAAACATTGGAGTAACATTCACCCTGCTATAGTTCCAGTCCAGGGGTACCCAGGGTATAAATAAGCACTCACCCCAAATCTCCCCCTAATTGGCCTTCAGACTGGGCTCCCTTAGCTCAGAAGTGCCGATACTTTACTAATATGAGGTCTACTTTAAGGGATGTTGTCTCAATATGATCTACAAGCATAAAAGCATTGTTAGCATTCTGTTCCATGGATAATATTACTTAAATATTGATTTATGATAAAATGTATATTGCCATATTTAACAAAACTATTTCTTATGTAACCTTAACATAATAAATATCTGAATGAAAATAAAATTCATAAAATTAGGAGGGTGATTTAGACAAGCTGTTTGTTGACAGTGTCTTGAGCTCTACTGATCACCAGCTAAAGGTCTACTGGTAGATCTCAATCTACCTTTTGGGCACCCCTGCTTTAGTTCATAACTGGGTTACGGATATATAGACAAATACTTGGGTAATAGTCACCTGCTATAGTTCCAGGGGTACCCAGGGCACAAATAAGCACTCATCCCAAATCTCACCCTAATTGGCCTTCAGACTGGGCCCCCTTAGCTCATACCTATAAGGATATTTAGGGCACTATATAGAAAACTCAGCACAAAATCTCATAAATTGCCTTCCAGGGTGGGACCTGTCTCTCCACAATTCAGTCTTTTCTCAGGACCACAGTCGTACAGTTTGGAAACAATGCTCCATATTCTATTATAGCAAACCTAGTAGCTGTAGAGAAGTATTGGCCATTACCACTAAAGGCACATACAAATATAGGCAATTATTTTGGATAGAGAATGTCAGTGCTGCTGTGACTCATGCTGTAGTAGAAGAGTACCTTAGGCAAGATTTAAGTTGGCTTCTAGTTTATAATGTAGAGCAGCTTGACTTACCTGCGCAGGGTGATCACTTGATCTACAGTCAGACCGGTCACCATTGGGGAACTGATAACTCTGCTGAGCATCCAGGTCGGTGCTTTGAGACGCCCCCTGAATGTCCCCATTATTTCCCGAAGCTTCGTCGGCCGAATGAGAGCCATCGATCTCCATGGGGGAGGAATGTCCATTCTCTTGCACAGTCTCCTCATTTTCTTTGCTTTCCTTGCCGTCCTTGAACGTCCTGGAAATGACCCCAAACTTCCGGGTCCTCTTTCCATTCTGCGTTGTTCTGACACTCGCGTGTGAGCTTGCCGTGGCTTTGGGTTCACTAGTGCTACTGTGACTGCCATGTGAAGGAGGAAGAGGAGCTTTACGTTTAATGCGCCGTAACATGATCAAGTAGATGAAGCCGCCATTCCAGCACTGCTCAGCCAGGTAACTGAAAGGGAAACAAATATCATTACAAATGACAGTACAACAATATAACATGCAAAGTACACACTATTAACATGCTTATTGGCATATTTTATTTTTGGCATTTGTGTACCTTGTGTAACTCACCATAAAATGCCATATACCTATACTATACTGTGTCTCCAATCAATTGTACAGGTATAGGACCTGCTATCCAAAATTCTTGGGACCTGGGGCTTCAGTAATTTGGATCTCCATTCTACTTAAAATGTATTTAAATTATCTGATTAAATAAAAGTCTATGGGAGATGGCCTTCCCGTAATTTGGAGCTTTCTGGTCAAAGGGCTTCTTTCATCGTAGAATAGAAGACATCTATCTAGTGATACGAGTTCCTGTTAGCTTCTTAAATTGCATTTAAGAATGGGGTGTTCCTTTAGGGTTTTGATGGGTCTCAGATCAAAGACTAGCTACAAGCAGGGACAATCCTGATCTCGATGTTGCCCCCTTCGTGCAAAAGCGCTCTCCAAATTTCAGGGGGGTAAAAAATAGGGATGCACCGAATACACTATTTTGGATTTGGCCGAACCCTTCACAAAAGTTTCGGCCAAATACCGAATCAAATCCTAATTTACATATGCAAATTAGGGGTGGGAAGGGAAACCATTTTTTACTTCCTTGTTTTGTGACAAAAAGTCACGCAATTTCCCTCCCCGCCCCTAATTTGCATATGCAAATTAGGATTCAGATCAGCCTGGCAGAAGGATTCGGCGGAATCCTGCTGAAAAAGGCCGAATCCCGAACCGAATTGTGGATTTGGTGCATCCCTAGTAAAAAGCCCAGAAATTCGCCTCTTTAAGTTACAAAAGGAGGCTTTTTGCTGCCCCTTGAAACTAGCCACTCGCTGCCGCCTGAATCAAGGTTCTCAGCTCATCTAATGGATTAGCAGCCCTGGCCATAAGACTTTTATACATTGATCCTTTTTCTCTTTTGCTGCCCTAGGGGTCTCCTTGAAGTCATATCTAAAGCCGCATTAGGGTGAAATACAGAATGAAAAGTCGCAGATACTTCAACCAAAGCAGGATGATGGATACAACTACATTTTGATATATTTGTATTTGTCAAGGTTGAATCACTTGGCAGTCCTGACCAAAGAAAGTTTCAAAACTACTGCTTTAAAGTGTAAGGTTGACCCATCTGATTTTTTCATGTATGCCATTTAGATAGTGACCATTATAACAATGCTTAAAAAGGGAAAGGAAAGATTAGAAAGATTCCATTGAAGAGGGCTGCTGTGCATTGGAATCTGTGTTATAACCACCATGTGCACCACGAGGAAAACCCAAGCAAAGCAAAGTTTTATTTTGGAGCTATTTTGTAACAAAATATAATATCCTGTTATTCAGGGCTGTATTGGTACATCCACCATTTACGTTGAGCCTGGTTAATACATCGATCTTACAAATTCTGAAAATCAGTAAAAAAGCACCAATATCTGTTGAATTAGGATAAGCCAAAACAACTTCCTAAAATTATAACAGTCTGTTTGCGTAGCTCCATATATAATTGCTCTGAAAGGCTATTAAGCAAGATCAGAACCCTCTTGTACATGTGAAGCCATCAGAGCAGATACACATGGATCCTAACCACAATACACGGGGCTAATTACTCTCCACTTACAACTCATCTTGCTCAGGATCAATGGGAAGATAATGTTTTCTCTGGGGAGAACCTGGACAGACTGGTGGTTTTGGCCGTAGAGCATTTACAAGGTATGTATTTAGAGTTTATTAGTTGCATGCTACTTAATGTCGGTGGCATTAATAATATAATAATATTATAATATAATGCCCATATCCAGCATTAAAGATCTTTAATGCTGGATATGGGCAGACCAAGGAATGTAACCCGATCAATGTGTATGAAAAAAACCTGCTCTGACATCTGAGTATGATGTGGCAATATTTGATTGGTTTTAGAAACAAAAAGGTGGGGCCAGTTTGGGTATAAATCTTCATGATCTGTTGGGGATCATTAATGCCTATGATTAAGGACCAGGGGGTATGAAACGCATAAGGCATTTTTTAAACATGATTTTAGAATGAAGTCTTTTTTTTCCCTATATATTTTTATTATTTTTAAAGGAGAAGGAAAGGTTAAAACTAAGTAAGCCTTATCAGAAAGGTCCATCTAAATATACCAGTAAACCCCCAAAGTAATGCTGCTCTGAGTCCCCTGTCAAAAGAAACACTGCATTTCTTTCCTTCTATTGTGTACACATGGGCTTCTGTATCAGACTTCCTGCCTTCAGCTTAAACCTCATTGCCCTGGGCAAGAGCATGCTCAGTTTGCTCCTCTCCCCCCACCCCTCCCTTCTCTACTGTAATCTGAGCCCAGAGCAGGGAGAGACTCAGGCAGGAAGTGATGTCACACCACATTAATACTGCAGCTCCTATTCTAAACAAACTGAGAGTTTCTAGAGCTGTTTACTCAGGTATGGTAAAACATTCTACAGAATAAATATAGCATTCTAGCTTGCACTATTGCAGCTAATCTATTGGCAATAAAATGCCTCCGTAGCTTTCCTTCTCCTTTAATAACAGATACATTATCATATGATATATTCATAGACTGATTTTGACATTGTATCCATATAAATATTTCAAGACATAGAACATTGTTCAATGTAAATGTATGCATTTTCCATTGTCTAATCCGGTGATGGTACAAAGTCCAGTTCCATCAAATGTATACATATGGTAATGGCAGAACATATGACAAATAATTCATTTTTAATATAATATAGAGTTTTAGGATAACTTGTTTGGTTTTAGATGATTATTCTCTTGTGAACTGGGGGCTTTATCCTAAAATCATGGGCCCCTTTTTGACAGGCCCTGTAGAGACTAGAATCCCATTATATATATTTTTTCTATGGTTCACCTTTAAGCTAACTTTTGGAAAGTTGTAAATAGCCAATTCTAAGCAACTTTTGAATTTGGCATTATTTTATATTGTTTTTTTTTTAATTTGCCTTGTTCTTCTGACTTTTTTCAGCTTTCAAACAAGGGTCCCTTCACCGCATCTATAAAACAAATGCTGTGTAAGGCTACACATTTATTGTTAGTCTTTCCAGTCTCTTATCCAAATCAGCGTATGGTTGCTGGGGTAAATTAGACCCTAGCTACCATTGCTGAAACTGCAAACCGAAGAGCTGCTGAATAAAAAAGTTAAATAACATAAAATGAAAACCAATTGCAAATTGCATCTGAATATCACTCTCTGCATAATGCTGAAAGTTAACTCAAAGTTGAACAACCACTTTTAGAGAAAAATGGTAAAAGGGGGACAGGATTGTAAAGGAAGAGGTGGGGGCAGGACAGTGATATAAAGGGGGAGATTTGGTGGATACGGTTAAACAGTGGCAGTGGGGACAAAGGGTAAGTTGGGGCAGAAATTGGGGCCTGAATGGAGCTGGCGACAGAACCACAGAGAGTTACAATTTACTTGCAGGTGACAGATGACAACCCATTTCATTAGGATGCCCAGCAATGGATACACACAGGACTTGGGGTGCTTTTATTTTTCTATTTTAATTAACAACAGGTGCATATACCCAGTCTCATCAGAACAGGCAAACACAGAAAGCCAAGCACCCGTCCTGCCCTCCCAGTGGATACGAAGCTAAAATCAGCCGGAGGTCTCCCCACATCTGCCTCAATCCATGTAAATTGGATCCCCAATGTGAATTCCAAATGAAGGCTCCTTTTATCCTAAAACAACTCTTCTTTATGGACAAAACACTGACTTTTCTGTTATTTTGCAAGTCTGATTTATTCCCATGAATGAGTTTGTATGAGGAAATGCTCCGTTATTCCCTCTGACAGCCTTAATATGACCTGTATAGAAGGCAGATCAAATGGCATTCTCATAAGTTCCACACAGGGGGAATACTGTGCCATTCTCATGCAGTCCAGATAATTAACCCCTGGGGAGAGATCGGCTCAAGCCAAACCATTCTCGGAGAACACAGTCCCGCTGTTATGTAGAAATGTTATGTAGGAACCTGCCACATTCTTATACATTCTATGCAATATTACCAATTCTATTCATTTTATGAAGGTTTTAAAGGAGAAGGAAAGGTTAAAACGAAGTAAGCTTTATCAGAAAGGTCTATATTAAAACACCAGTAAACCCTCAAAGTAATGCTGCTCTGAGTCCTCTGTCAAAAGCAACACCATGTTTCTTTCCTTCTATTGTGTACACATGGACTTCTGTATCAGACTTCCTGTTTTCAGCTTAAACTTCCAGGGCTTGGGCTTGAGCATGCTCAGTTTGCTCCTCTCTCTCCCTCCTCCCCTCCCTGCTGTAATCTGAGCTCTTTCCCTGCTGCTATGAGCAAGCAGGGAGAGACTCGAGGCAGGAAGTAATGTCACAACAAGCTAATATGGCAGCTGCTATCCTAAACAAACCGAGACAGTGTCTGGAGCTGTTTATTCAGGCATGGAAAAGCATTCTAAAGAATAAAAATGATGTTCTCGCCTGTACTAGTGTGGCTAATCAATTGGCAATAAACTGCTTTGGTAGCTTTCCTTCTCCTTTAAAGTTATTTGTAAATGCAATTGCCATTTATCCTTTTCTTTTCGCTGGGTTTTGGTGTCTTGGGAGTCCGTTATGCTCCAGGTCTGTTAAACAGGTTGTTCATCTTAATATTAACTTTTAGTATGATGTAGAGAGTGATAGTCTGAGACAATTTGCAATCAGTCTTCATTTTCGATCATTTGTTATTTTTGAGTTAATTCACTTTTTACTCCGCAGCTCTCCAGTTTACAATTTCAGCAATCCAGTTGCTAGGGTCCGAATAGGATTGGGATATGAATAGGAGAGGTTTGATTAGTAAGATGAGTACTAAAAAGTAACATTAACAATACATGTATAGCCTTACAAAGCATTTGTGTTTTAGATGGGGTCAGTGACCTCCCATTCGTAAGCTGGAAAGTGTCAGAAGAAGAAGGAGGCAAATAAATCAAAATATTTACAAATATGGGACCTGTTATCCAGAATGCTTGCGACCTGGGGTTTTCCGGATAACGTGTCTTTTCCGTAATTTGGATCTTCATTTAAACATTAAATAAACCCTATACGTTGGTTTTGCTTCCAATAAGGATTAATTATATATTAGTTGGGATCAAGTACAAGTTACTGTTTTATTATTACAGAGAAAAAGGCAATTATTTTTAAAAATGTGGATTATTTGGATAAAATGGATAATGGGTTTCCGGATAACGGATCCCATACCGGTATTAAAAAAAAGTAAAAATAAGTAAAAATAAAGATCTATTGAAAAGTTTAAAGTAACCACCCCTTTAATCAGCTGGCAGTGTTCAGGAGTCACGACCAGCAGTGCAGAAACCATAGACGGGAAGATACAGAAGATCAGATAGCAATTACATTTAAAAATAACAATTATAAATCAATGTGAACTTGCAATGAATGTATGTTGGAAACTTTCTATAAAAAACAGTTCCAGGTAGGCAAGGAAGAGATACAGGTAGGGTTGCCATTACCAAGAATTAGATTAAGAATTCTAGTCGAATGGAAAACAGCTGTAGTACCTCTTACTGTATGTGCAATTGCAGTAATAGATGATGTGTTTATTTATATATATTTTCCCTTTAAATTAATGATTCACTGCAATGCAAAGAGGTAAAACAGCTGATTAAGAAAATGCATGGCCCTTTGCAGTAGATATAGCACTGCACATTTACAGCAGAGAAATGGACGCCATAGGACTGATGCACCTCTGCAAGGTAAATCTACGCACAATTAACTCTTCAGGGGCTTCAGTTAACCCTAATACTTACTGAAAAGTGAAAACAATTGGTAAGGACACTTGTACAATTTCAGTGTCAAAGCTGTATTTTTCTTTTTTTCTTCTTTTATTTCTCAGGAGGCAAAGATTTAAACAAGTTCCTGTTAACTGTGTGGGTTTTATTCCCCAAGCAGGTGACTAATTATGATTCTCTTTAATTATAATTGGAGATTCTACGATTTCAGTGTCAACTTGTCTCAACAAGCCTGTTCCTTTGTGCAACACCGTCCCATTCTGGCAAACAATAGCTATACCCATTCCAGCTCACCGACACAAGGAGTGCTTTCACATTCTCTTTAGCCTATTGCCCATTACAAGGCTGATGACAGACTGGTAGAATAGAGACTGGCGGAACACAGACTGGCGGAACACAGACTGGCGGAACACAGACTGGCGGAACACAGACTGGCATATCAGCTATAGAAAAATTACAAGGACGGGAAGTTACACCAGAGTCTTTAACCCTATAGGTCGGGAGGGTCAGTGGGTAGCAATGGGTCACCCATTCTGTCACAAACCAGGAACAGGTATGGGACCTGTTATCCAGAATGTTCACTAGGGTTTTCCAGACAAGGGAACCTGCTGTAATTTGGATCTGCATAATTTAAGTCTACTAAAAAATCCAATACGAATGGTTTTCCATCCAATAAGGATGAATTATATCTTAGTTTAGATCAAGTACAAGCTACTGTTTTCTTATTACACAGAAAAAGGAAATCAATTTTTCAAATCCTGAATTATTTGCTTAAAATGGACTCTACGGGAGATGAGCTTTCTGGATAACGAGTTTCTGGATACCGGATCACATACCTCTACAATATATTAATTTGTAGCAAATTAAAATGGTCTATCAGAGGAGAACTGAGCCCAAATCCACTGGGGGAAGATGAAATTGAGTAAGCGCCCCCTAGTAACAATTTTTAATTCTAAGTGTTAGAATGGTAAGACAAATAGCGGTACATAATGTATTCCCCGTTAATATTCTCATTAAACTAATACAAACAGAAAAGGTAGATAAAAACCAACCTGACTAACTGCATTGATCCAGTGACCGTGAACTACAATCCCTTTGGGACCAGCTGAGGATGCTGGGAGTTGCTGAACTTTTGACATGTGATGATTATAAACATTTCATTTCCTGAAGGGCTGAACCATAAAGTTAAACCTGAATGCAGAAATAAGAGCAGGGGCCCTCGTGGTGGCAACAGAAACAAACCCTTTCCCTTAAGCACCAAAATAATCCGGCGTTACTGCCGAGAAACAGGGAAGTCCCATGCAGAGGGGCTGAAGTTAGAGTTTATTGTAAGGAAGGGAACAAGCCATGTGATTGGTTGGTGTGGGCTAAAGCGAGGGGATCGGCAAACTCACAGTCATTTGACTTCCCCTAATCCCCTACACATGGTATTTCATTAAATCAAATATTTATCTATCCCTTTCTTTAGAATAAGTGTAAATCATCTGTTTCAATTTCATTTGGGAACAGCTATATACATGTGGGAGGGCTATAGAAAGAAAAAGCCACATAGCAATGGATATAGAAAATACAAGCTTAGATTTGTACAAAAAAAAAAATAATTAACAGTAAAATCAAATAAACTGACATTTTATCTAGAGCCAGGAATCATTATTGGAAACTCCAAGCAAATATCACCCAATTGATTTGAGCCTGATTGCTGCTGTATGAGTCAACACATACGGTAACCCTACGACAAAGATATCAATCCTGAAACACTCTGAACCTCCATTGTTTGCAGAACTGGCTTTTGTGGGTCAGTTCACAGAACCTTATCAATGGCTGGAGCTGTCCTTGGTCATGCAGGTAGCTCTATACTTTTCCGGATTTGGAAATGATTTACAGGGATGTTACAGGGCACAGTCAAGCTCAACCTGAATGGATAATACCAAGGGCATTATAATGTCTGGTTACTAGGGTAAACGGGCCTCTAGCAACTGGATTATAAGAATACAAATTCCATTCTGGGAGCTGCTGAACACTAACCACAAAGAATTATTGAAAACAAGTTGCAAGGTGAAATCCTTTGAAACTAAAATAAATATATTTGCAGAAATAAGTGACTTTGAAAGTGAATTTCTGCTTCTATATAAAATATTAACAGAGCATTTCCACTCTTCTCTTTGTCCCCTGCACAGGAATATGATATAAGCTGCCATAATATCTGTTTGGGGATGAGAAGAACATACACACAGGTATATATTTCCTTCACGCTTCTCCATAAAGAGCAATTCATTAGAAAGCCCCGGGGCAAAGCAAACATTACAATTATTTATTGTGCCGGGCCCTTTCATCGTGCTCTGACCGCTCTCCATATAGCCTGAAATCTAAAATATTTGCTCAGAGCGATGCTATTATACCGCAAAGCTGGAAATGAGAAATTCCCCATAAACCACAGAAAGGGTGAGACACGATCTGCCCCAGAGCACAGACACGCCAGGGCATAGGGTGAAACCCAACTGACTCGCAGGTAACGACACTCTGACATCTCTCATCTGCCAGGGAGGTGCTGGGAGTTGTAATTGAACAACAGTTTGGAGGGCAATTTGTTTTGTGTGTTAAGGCCAATGTGCATTTGTTTGCCCAGATAACCTATCATTCTTTTCAGGTCAGTATCTTAACTAGACATTACTTGTCACACACCCAAATCTGTAAAGGGTGCCCCAAATCCAGGTAGCAGTAAGTTTTGAAAAGATGTGTACTTCATTAAGGACACATCAATCAAGATCCCACTGGGCCCTTCTGCCCCCTAATTTTATGCCCATTCATTGTAAGGGCAGAGACACGGTCAGAATCGGGGAGATTAATCGCCCGGCGACAAATCTCTTCTTCGGGGTGACTAATCTCCCCGAACTACAAATCTCCGGTGGAATGGCACTCTGAGCGCTTCGTTTTCCTAAGTCACTCGTTGCGAAGACGGGGAGGCAGTTCCGGTGGGAGATTAGTCGCCAGAAGAATAGGAGATTTGTTGCCGGGCGACTAATCTCCCCTAATTTCACCCGGTGTCTCTGCCCTAAGAACACAATAATGAAAAAATACACACATCCAACAAGTTCAACCTTTTAAATCGAATTTCCAGAGGAAGGTTAAAAACCCCATCTGAAGCCTCTCCAATTTGCCTCAGAGGGGAAAAAAGTTCTTCCTGGCTCCAAAACCGCAATCGGACCAGTCCCTGGACCCTTTATCTTTTTATCTTGAAGGATGTTGCTTGAACCATTGCCTGGTTAAATGGTGAGAGACACAAGCAACCTGTGCAGAAGACAATAAAGCAACTGGGAGCGACAATGCAGTTATTATAGCGAGTACTACCTTGAAACAGAGCCAGGCCAAGTAGTATTGCTGCGCAAGGCTATATGAATTGGCCCAATGTCCCACTAACTGGCCCCCTGTCCTCTCACTCCCCACCCATCCGTGATTAGTTGGCCTGGCCTAGGACATGGGGGGTGCAAGCCTAGATACCAAGATCTGAGATACTGAGATTAGGGGAGAACAATTTTCGCCCCCTTAGATATTTGTGGTTCAGCTTGATGACTGGTATAGCCACGTTTTCATTACCTGATCAAATAACTTATACCCATGTGCCAATGTGTAAATCATGTAAGAATCAAAGAACCAAAAGTGGCAAAAATGACAGATGCTGAGAAGTGGTTGGTGTTGATCTCTAGTTGTATTTTTCAAAAACACACTACCCAGGGCCATGAGCCACTGTCCTTAAAGGGCAAATCGTCTCGGATAATCGCTGGGACCCTAGAACCGTTCAGCTTAGAGTGGAGGTTCAATCCTGGGTAGTAAAACCCATTAGCTCACAGCAAGGTCATAGATATAGGAAAATGTTGGTGTAAAAGCCACCCAGCCATTGTTCCAAGAATATCGAGGACAGAAAATACGTGTTCATCCCAAATCTCACCCTAGGTGACCTTCAAGTTGGGTTTCCAGGATTCTCTAAAATAATAAATCATTCTCAAAGATCTCCAAACTGACCTTCCTGCTGAGCCCCCCACCACTGCTCCTGGGGGGAAATAGCCATAGTTTGGGACCCACTGCACTAGACTGGTATGTGTTTGCCATTACTCAATCATGCAGAAAAAAATAGAGCTGTTAGAAGTTGGGAAGAATCATCTCACCATAACTAGACAACATGTCTTATGGCAATAGTGGTCCTTCAAGGATTCCATTAGCACTGAGCAAATACAGACAGTATAAAAATACAACTGTGCAGACTTATCTTACTCCCCTCGATTAATTCATCAGTTTTACAACGTCATAGCTGCTCAATTCCTTTGGGTTAACTTTCAATATGATGTCGAGAGTGATATTCTGACACAATTTGAAATTGGTTTTTCTTATTTGTTGTGTTTGAGTTATTTAGCAGCTCTCCAGTTTGCAATTTCAGCACTCTGGTTGCCAGGGTCCAAATTACCCTAGCAACCATGCTTTAATTTGAATAAGAGACTGGAATATGAATAGACGGGGGCCTGAGTAGAAAGACGAGGAATACAAAGTAGAAATACCAATACATTTGTTGCCTTATAGAGCATTTGTATTTTTAGATGGGGTCAATGACCTCCGTTTGAAAGCTGGAAAGAGCCAGAAGAAAAAAGGCACTAACCAATAAATAATGAAGACCAATTAAAAAGGTGCTTAGAAATGGCCATTCTGTAACATACTATAAGTTAACTGAAAATTGAAATACCCTTTTAGGGTGGTGGCACACCTGAAGATTTGGGGGAGATTAGTCATGCAGCGACAAATCTCTCCTTCGGGCGACTAATCTCCTCTAAATGCCTTCTCAGCAGGGTTGTGAATCGACGGCGGGACGGCATTCGGATCTCTTCATTTTCTGAAGTCACCTGAAGTTGCCTCACGAGGAAACGTCGGATGACTTGAGAAAACCGAGGCGATCCGTACGCCATCCTACCAGCGAAAATGTGAATCGCATTTTGCGGAGATTAGTCGACTGAAGAAGAGATTTGCCGATGGGCGACTAATCGCCTCCGAATATTCAGGTGTGCCACCACCCTTAAAGAAGAAACAATCCCTAGACCACCCTCCCTCCTTCCCCCAAGCCTAGCTGCCCGCCCGGACAAATGCCCCTAACTCTTTACTTACCCCTCGGTGCAGATTCTGTCCAGCAGCGTTTACGGGGCGCCATCTTCTCTTCGGTAATCTTCGGAATGAGACCAGAGAAGCGGTGCATGCGCAGTTGGAGCAATTTTCTGCTTCATGACAACTGCGCATGTGCCGAAAATCACGAAAATAGACGAAGCGCCGGTCTCATTCCAAAGATTACCGAAGCGCCTGAAGATGTCACCCGTGAACTCCGCTGGACAGAATCTGCACTGAGGGGAGAGGAGGGAGGGGGTCTATGTAGGGTAGGTGGGTAGGGGTTTTTTTATTAAGGGTTTGTTTCTCCTTTAAAGATGAAGGGGAAGGTAGCCCATCTTTGTTTCCCACTTATGGGCACAGCTGCTGCAGTTGGGACTAGGGACAAGATCCTCCAAGATCCAGCCATGTCTATCAGGAGGCAGAGGGTTCAAGTGTTTGTTGGAGTTTAAATCACAAGCAGGAAGACCAAGACTAAAGGATCAGACATGGGATCACGTAGAATTGATGAGCGGAGACAAACTAAACAGGAAGCGTCAGGGGAAACGTATAGAAGGTCATCGCCTCCGTCACGTTCAGCTTCTTGTTTTTCCTTTTCTTTCACATCCCATGTGACTTGGGTTTTGACCCGAATCAGAATTTCTATTTCCCAACTGCTCTAGAACACTGAGAATTCAAGTGCTGGTTGTGTTTTTGGGCAGGACAAGGAATAATGAGCCCCTGACTAAAATTTAGAATGTTCAGATGTTGCTGAACTATAGCTCCTAATCATCTCATGCGCCATAAGTAATCATCTATTCCCAGCCATAATCCATAGGGTTATAAGGTTAGCAGCAAGTCCCAGCATGGGAAGGGGAAAAAATGAGGCTGATTAGTAATTATTTCAGATTCTAATTACATGGCAACTCAAAAGTCAGTGGATTCTGCATCAGAATTGAATAATCAGCCCTGTAGCATCAGCTTATATTACAGACAAACCTCATTTTCTGCTGGATAATTAGTGACGAGCCCTAAGCTTAGCTTCTCAACAGCCAATCAGAGCCCACTGAGCATGTGAGTGTCACAGACACTTTCCAAGATGGTGACCCCCTGTGACAAGTTTGAAGTCCTGGATCATTGCTGCTATTGACAAGCTCAAACTTTAGCCTCGTGCAATAAGTTCACTATATAAAATATGGCATTTTTAGCCATATTTGTTTTTAGGGTTAAGTTCTCCTTTAATCACAGTGAGTCAATAAATATGTGTGTGAGCCCCAGTGCACCTGCAGTTTCTACCCTGACTCACAAATGTGCTCCTATTGCAAAATTTTCCATTGTTCATTAAACGTGGCTTTTTTCCTGCTATTCTGCTTCTTCTTCCTATTTAAAGGGGAAGCGAACCATAAAACCTGATTTACAAACTTATAAAAAAAAAACATTCTTAGCAACTTCTCAAATTTGTATATTTTATGGTTTTTGAATGATTCACCCGCCTCTGCCTCATTTCAGCCTTTTGCCGATGCTTTTCTCTTTGTCACTGAATATTATGATTAAGTGACGCTGCTGCGTTAGCTACAGTATATATGCGCTTTATAGGATAGTATGGACGTTTCAGGTGTTAACTGCTGTCGAACCTAATGAACCACACAGTAAAACAGTTCTGTAAAGGGGAACATCCCAATCCCCAAATTAATAATGAAAGAAAATATCATTCTAGGTAACTTTCCAAACAATTCATTTTTTTTTTTAAGAGTGATTTGTAACCCTGGAAATCCTTAGTCCTTAATCAGCTAAAGTACATTGTGTCAGGAGTCAAAAACAGCAATACCCGATTCCTATGTAGTCATAAGATACCTGAAGTCGGATTCCCTTTTTTGTGACAGTACAGGTATTGGACCTGTTATCCAGAATGTTTGGAACCTGGGGTTTACCCTATCATGTTCTTTCCATCATTTGGATCTTCATGCCTTAAATCTACTAAAAAATCATGTAAATATTACATAAACCTAATAAACTGATTTTGCTTCTAATAAGGATTAATTATATCTTAGTCGGGTATAAGTACAAGGTATTGTTTCGTTACTGTAGAGAAAAAGGAAATCATTTTTTAAATTTTTTAATGAAGTTTATGAGCAGAGCATTCGTCAGAGCATTCTGGATAATGGGCTTCCGGATAACGGATCCCATACCTTAAAAAATTTTGTTTCTTTATTACGCTGGAAGGATTAGAAGAGAAAAGACTGTATTCTGCACTGGGGTCAGTTTCTGAGCATAAATTATTATTATAAGCCCTTGCCTGCCGGAGGCTCACTAGTGCCCTCTATAGACACAATTTGCAATGCACAAGGGCTCACACTGCCCAAAGCTATTCCTGTGTCAGCTGTGTCCCAAAATACTTAACTTTTGCCTATTTTTGTTAATTCAGCCCCCTTTTATGGCCCATCCTGTGCCCAGACACCCCCCCCACCTTCATTACAGATAAACAATTGATATTCATCCCCAAGTCTTATCCTGGGATTCATAACACAAAATAACCATTAAAGTCTAACTATCCCCCAAATTACTATTCAGGGACAGGCTGCAAAACAGACCCAAATTTCTAAGAAGTGTCAGGTCTGGGAGAAACTATTAGAAAGATGCCGGGGGGGGGGGGAAGTGGGTGTCCAGGGCAGGAGAAGCAACAGACAGAGAGCTACAGTCGCACAGGGAGTCCCTGGTGCATGAGAGCAATCACAGTTTACCTGCACTTACCCTTTAGTGCCTTTTTTTTGCTTTTTAAGGCTGAAGCCTTTTAGTGTCCCTCCAAGGCGATAGAGACAGAAGCCATAGATCTCTGGTGGCCCTTGGCATAATCCTAGGGTATCCGCTGCAGGGATCCAGTCTGGTTTCCCCACATCTCAGGCTGACAGGGTCGGAGTGATACACACATGCTGCCTCTGCTGTGGCGCCTTCACTTACTGAGAGAAGTTTCATCTCTCCTTCCCCCGCAGCAGCAGCAGCAACCACAGGCTCACACCAGCCACACCTACCCCACTGCATGAGCCCTCATTAACCCCTTCCCTGCCACAGCCAGCACTGCACAGAAAATACACCATAAACCCCTTTATCCTTAAAATATACAAAAAATAAAATGCACAGAGCCAGCGATGTCTGGTATAAAAGTGAAAAAAGCAAACAAGCAAGAAATTGAGAACAGAGCACATGAGTTCAGTTCCCCAGTTCCACTCGTTGGCAAAGTCACCCACTGCAGCACCCAATGCCCAGTCTAATGGGCAGACACAATCAAACTGGGGCTGGAAAAATCAGACAGTGTTGTTTTCTATGCTGTGCCAATTGCGCAGGGTACACTGGTGATTGTAGATTTAATGCCACAGGTGACTAGAGACAGAAAATGAGTGACATTAGGGTCGTGAAGAGTATTTGAGAGCAGGGTCTCCAAACCCTGCCAGGGAAATAATATAGGATGCTCTAAAATATTTGGTTTAATGCACCAGTGCAGCACCGAATAAAACAAAATATTAAAGGGGAACTATTGCGAAAATGAAAATTTCATATAAGGCTTCAGCATGCTGAAATAAGAAACTTTTTAAATACAATTGATTAAATATTCTGCATTGGTTCTGAAATAAACAAGTTTATCTTCTCTATTCCTCTCTCAGCATCTGCTTCTCTTCATTCTGTCTTCATGCAGCAGTTGGGTGTCAGAAATCTATAGGGGGGCTCCTTTTGCCTAGAAGATGTATTAGAGCTCACTCTATTAAAATCACCAGACATCATGTCTCTCTACATGTAGAATTTCTGCCAAATGCAGTTATTTTGTTAGATCACTCAAATAACTGATTCCAGTACAAACAAAATCTAACAAAATAACTGCCTTTTGCACAAATCCTGCATGTAGAGAGACATGATGTCTGGTGATTTTAATAGAGTGAGCTCTAATACATCTTCTAGGCAAAAGGAGCCCCCCCCATAAAGATATATTGGATCTAACTGTCAATGAATATCTGACACCCAACTCCTGCATGAAGACAGAATGACGAGAAACAGATGCTGAGAGAGGGATAGTGAACTTGATTATTTCAGAAATGATGCAGAATTTTTAATTGATTGTACTAAGAAAGTTTTCTTATTTCAGCACAACTAAGCTCATATTGAAAGCAATTGAAAAAAAGTTTTTGGTGAAGATTCTGAAAACAACTCAACTAAAAAAGTGTTTGGAAGGTGAACAACCCCTTTAAACATTATTAATTAAGCACCCCCCCCCCCACCCAAGCCAGAAACTCTTGGGAGCAATGCATCACATACTGGTGAATGTAATATTTCCTATGGCTAAATTAAACGAATGTACCTTAAATGACTGGAGTCACAGAGACATTCCCAACATTGCCAAATGGAAAATCAACGCCCTCTTCATTAAACCTGGCCTGACGCAAGCCCCACCCATTAGAGGGCAAGTCCAGGGATAGCAGTAATTGTGCAAAAATGCTCTGGTTGCAAACTGCTTATTATTTATACAATTCAAAGAGCAGAACATTAAGCAGTGCAGACAGACATCACTTCATAATTACTTTGATGGGGAAATGTAATTAAAGCTGCAGCATTTACTTGGGGGTCTAGTAACCCCTAGTAACCAATCAGATGGTAGCAATACTGTTTAATTGTCTGAATGCAAATATCCAATTGATTTACTAGACCTGGTCACTTGTTTGGAAACAATCAATACCCATTATATACACTTGCATGTCCTGTACAAATCTTGATGCATTATACAAAAGTTTCTGGGTTTATAGAACTGCTGGGTTTCAGATTCATGAATGGATCAGTCAAATGGAGTGTTAGCTTATATGTCAAACATATTTGAATGTCAAAGATTTCAAACACGTATTCTTCCAGCAGTTCTAAACTACAACTCCCAGCATCCTCCAACAATGAAGTGGATGAATCTTGATAATGGCTTTTCACCAATGTGGTCATTATATTTTGAGTGGTGTTTAAGGGGGGGGGCAAAGCAGGTTACAAGGATGAAATTGACAGACTATAGGTACCGGCCCTTATCTCTAAATGAATGGAGATGTTCACGCTGGAGAAGAGGCGCTTAAGGGGTGATATGATGACTATGTATAAATATATAAGGGGATCATATAATAATCTCTCTAATGCTTTATTTACCAGTAGGTCTTTCCAGCTGACACAAGGTCACCCATTCTGATTAGAAGAAAAGAGGTTCCGCCTAAATATTCAGAAGGGGTTTGTTACAGTGAGAGCTGTGAAGATGTGGAATTGTCTCCCTGAATCAGTGGTACAGGCTGATACATTAGATAGGTATAAGAAGGGGTTGGATGGTGTTTAGCAAGTGAGGGAATACAGGGATATGGGAGATAGCTCATAGTACAAGTTGATCCAGGGACTGGTCCCATTGCCATTTTGGAGTCAGGAAGGAATTTTTCCCCCTCTGAGGCAAATTGGAGAGGCTTCAGATGGGTTTTTTTGCCTTCCTCTGGATCAACTGGCAGATAGGTAGTTAATAAAAAAAAAAAAAAAAGTTGAACTCGATGGACATGTGTCTTTTTTCAACCTTACTTACTATGTTACTTACTCTGAAACAGGCCCTACCCTACCTAGCCGGAAACAGCCCTTGCTGAATGTAAATCCCTGAAAAAACCCATATCCAAACACTTAAATGCATTAGGATTAACAAGAGCCCAGTCTTATCCATTCAATAACATTGCAGAACAACTGCCAACTAGAACCCATCAGCCCTGTTTGTGCAAGTCAATGAGCTCACTGATTAATGTCTTGCAAAGTGCTGCCCGGAGGAGCCAAAATAGTGGGATCCAAAACAACTGATTAATGATTTGAACTATCTGCATTCCAAAATAAACAGGACAGCACTGATTTGCCCTTACAAATCCTGGCACCCCAAAACTAATAGTGGCGATTGAGGAAACCCAAAGCAACTCAAAGAGGATCCCAAACCAAAAACTTCTGCCAAATAAAAGAAAATGGAATCTTAACCAACTTTCCAATATACAGTCATTGAACAATTTCATTGGTTTTACACTTGAAAGCTGTGTGTGTTTATCGCTTTACCTTCTCTGGTTCTGGAGTCCATTCTTCTCCGATAGCAATTACATTAAAAAATAGAATTACTTTTTCTTTCAGTGTGAAAATAAAAAGATTTTGGGTGGAGTTCCTCTTTAATTTGCTCAATTGTTCCCCCTCTAGTGCTTTCCAGCAGCTCATTATAGGGCATGTAAAGGTAAAAAAAATAAAATCCCATTTCCAATATACTTTAATTAAAACATGTCATGTTTTTATAAGAAACCTGACTGTATGCAGTGAAATTCTCCCTTCATTTACTGCTGTGGATAGGAATTGTCAGATGGTCCCTAACTGCTGAGCAGGGAAACAATCATACTTATGTACAGCAGGGGGAGCCCCCACCTTACTTCCCAGCCATGCAGAACTCAAGCAGCTTTGTTTATGACGATCCCTAAGCAGCCCAGACCACACTGAGCATGTGCACAGTCTTAGTCTTGCAAAGATGTATAACAAAGTTACAAGATGGTGACCCCCTGTGGCCAACTTTGAAATCATAAATCATTTGTTTGATTAGGCTTGTGGTGCAGTAAGTTCATGTTTATATTTAGTATACAAAATATAGCATTTCTAGCCTTAGCCTGTTTTAGACTTTACATGCCCTTTAAGCAGAAAAGGAACGTCAGTGACTAATGTATCAGGTGTAACCGTGAACTTTAATGAGGCTCAATAGGGGCTCAAGCTGCTGCTATTGAAAAATGTATCCACTAATGTATCATATTTTAAAGAATTGCCATTATTAGGTCTGAGATTGATTGGCAACACTCTGTGCCCTCTCACTCCTGTCTCCTTCAGTTTCCACCGGCTCCTGACCGCTCCACTATATCATTGGAATAAAAATGGGTCCAGTTATGGTGACAATTGGGGTGCTGTAATTTGATTGGAGCAATCGATTTGCCGTATCATAGGACACGGCAGAAATAAAGAGCCACAAAGATACTATTGCAAAAGGCCGGTATTTATCTCTGTTCTTTTTCGGCTGGTTTCCAGGGCTACTGAAGGAGTAATTGAGTGACAAGAATGTGCGTAACAAACATCAAAGCCTCTCAACTAAATCTAGTGTTATTTTAATGTAAAAATCTACAGGGGGGTTGATCCCTTCAGGGAGGAAAGGGTTTAAGCACACGGGCAGATCCGGGGAGATTGCCACACGAGGAAACTTGGGGTGCCTTCGGAAATCGAAGCGCTGTGGGTGCATTGGCGCAGGTGGTTTCTCATTATAGCAGGGGAAAGGCAGTTCGGGGAGATTGTCGCCCCGCAGCGATTAGTCGGTGACTAAATCTCCCCGTATCTGCCCGCGTGCTTGAACCCTTAAAGAGAAACTGATAAGGCACAGATGATGTTTCCCATTCTTTAATTCTTCACAGATATTGTTCATCATTGAATGGCTCAGTGGAGCTGACAATCTAAGAGGTCCTTAGCAGGCAGCAGAGTCAGTTTTATTGGGAGGCAATTACCCTACCAGCAAGTTTTTGGATTATGAGAGGAAAGCAGAGTCCCCAGGGAAATAATGTTTATAAAAACACCATAGTGCCCTACTCTGTATTAAACTCAAGACCAAGACATGCAATTGCAAGGGCAAGCAGAGTAATGGCGGGATAGAAGGGTTATGCCAGAGTAATGGCAGGATAGAAGGGTTATGGCAGAGTAATGGCGGGATAGAAGGGTTATGGCAGAGTAATGGCAGGATAGAAGGGTAATGGCAGATTAAGGGGGGGATAGAAGGGTTATGGCAGAGTAATGGCAGGATAGAAGGGTTATGGCAGAGTAGTGGCGGGATAGAAGGGTTATGGCAGATTAATGGCTGGATAGAATGGTTATGGCAGAGTAATGGTGGGATAGAAGGGTTATGGCAGAGTAATGGCAGGATAGAAGGGTTATGGCAGAGTAATGGCGGGATAGAAGGGTTACGGCAGAGTAATGGCGGGATAGAAGGGTTATGGCAGAGTAATGCGGGGATAGAAGGGTTATGGCAGATTTAGGGGGGGATAGAAGGGTTATGGCAGAGTAATGGCAGGATAGAAGGGTTATGGCAGAGTAGTGGCGGGATAGAAGGGTTATGGCAGATTAATGGCTGGATACAATGGTTATGGCAGAGTAATGGTGGGATAGAAGGGTTATGGCAGGATAGAAGGGTTATGGCAGAGTAATGGCGGGATAGAAGGGTTATGGCAGAGCAGTGGCAGGATAGAAGGGTTATGGCAGAGTAATGGCAGGATAGAAGGGTTATGGCAGAGTAATGGCGGGATAAAAGGGTTATGGCAGAGTAATGGCGGTATAGAAGGGTTATGGCAGAGTAATGGCGGGATAGAAGGGTTATGGCATGATTCCCCGCCACGAGGCAATATGTTCTAAATGGGACTATTATACCTGCCAGGTCCAGGTAGGGGATACATTCTCTAGCTGAGGTATAGGTTCCTGCAGCATGCTTTTTGGTTGTAAATGTTAATTTTACTCTTTATACCTATGTACGCCATATATTTGACAAACATTGTTTATAACTGTCTGCAACAGTAAGCTTGTTCTCATATACTTGTGTTTCGAGAAATACTGTGAATTTTGGAAACTTAAAATGCTGAAACTGAATGAAAATTTTAAGTTGAAAAAAAAAAAAAAGAAGGGTTATGGCAGAGCTAAAAGGGATCGGGCAGAGCAGACAAGCCTGTAGCATAGAAGAAAATTATCTCCCATCGACTTTAATGCACCCCAAGATGCCTTTTTAGAGGAGAATATGGATAAAACAAACAAACTAAAACATGTTGATTGCAGCTCCTCCTACTGGCAGGCAAAGGAACCTCTTTTAAGGGGATACTGCAAGAGCAACAGTTATACTGTACAGGTATGGGATACGTTATCCGGAAACCCGTTATCCACAAAGATCTGAATTAAGGTAATGCTGCCCATTTTATCCATATTTTTATAAATGGATTTTCTTTTTCTCTGTAATAATAATTTTTAAAAAAAGTACCTTGTACTTGATCCAAGATCCCACATTTCCGGGTATATCAATGCAGTTATAAAATAATCATTTTTACATTATTTCCAGGCTGCCCCCTTGCTTTTTACTCCTTTGTGTCACAGTAGGCCCCACAGTTATGGAAGCACAGCACTGTATATTCTTCTACTTCCCCACACACACACAGAAGGGGCTCCTATACAGTAAAGGAAAGTAGTAGCAGGCATCCTAGTCCCTTATTCTATTCCTCGGAGGAGGCAATGTGGCCAGCGAGATGCAGCGCCCTGTCAACAGAACCAAAATACAAAAACAAAAAGCAGACTTGAATACCAGAGAATGCTTAAAAATATTCTAAATATGCATCCAGCGTCCCAGGGTTTTGATATGATGTTATTTAAGCAAGAGCTCAGAGGAACAGCTGTACCACATAACCCCCAATACGTTCCCATTGCCTCCTGGGTCATTCTGGCGAGCACCATGGATCCGTCCCAGCTGTGATCTCTGCACAACGGAATTCCACAAGTATTAAACAAAGTGTTTGCTGTTGGTTCATTCCAGTGCTACAGTTCATATACAGCGAGGTATTTCCCACTGACTGGGGCAGCTATAACCTTTTTCCATGGGGCACTTTTCCATCAGCACAAAGATCCAGTGAGGATAGGTACCCCAGGGTAAGATGGAATCGTTTGTGATTTTTGTATTATTTAATGTTTTTTTCTCCACCTTTTCAATTTAGAATTATGTCTGATTTCTAGAGTTTCATGTGACTGCAGGTTCCACCAAAGCTAAAAACGGGTTTAGCCAAGGCAAATAATGACAGGGCTGGGCAGATCTGACCATGGACAACATTATTAAAATGATAACTCTAGCGATAGGGTCAACCTCCACCCCAGACCCTGAAATGTTGGCCCATTTACCCACATCTGTAAATACCGGTTTACATAAGTGACACTGTTCTTGAAACAAAAGAGGTCACAGTGTTTTATTGAACAATCAATTAACAAACTACCTGTTTAACCAGAAAGCACACAAATAATTATAATAGCAAGTTACATTATAGAACCACCCCAAATATATTTCACCATCCACATCCTGACACAGGGATTTTCATTTCTGCAGCCCCACTGACTCAGCAAGTGTAGCAAACTAGGGAAAATGTCTCTAATTTACCAATACATGACACCATAGCCCAGGCACTGAAACGTAAGGTATCCCAAACTCAGAACTAACTCCAAAGTTCAATTCTCGGCCCACTCTTCTGCCTATAGCAGCCGTCTTTGGCTTTGGGCGGAGCCCTCCGTTACTCCAATACAACAAGGACTTAATGTGGGAGAAGCAGGGAGAAAGTTCTGGGTGAGCACACAGGGACGGATTTACATAGCAGACGCCCCTAGGCCCGCTGTCGTTCATCACCCCCGTCCCCTCCCTTTTATTCGCTCAAAATGTCATCATCACCCTAAAATTCTGCAGCCCTAGGCCCGGGCCTTGGTGGCCTCTCCACAAATCCGGGCCTGCGAGCTCAGGAACCAAACGTGTACGAGAGGGACGGGGGCGTAACGTAGTGGCGTAACTACTGGGGGAGCAGGGGGTGCGATTGTGCAAGGGCCCACAACCCCTCAGGGCCCCCCGGCAGCTTGCGCCCCGTATGGAGGTGGGTGGCGGGGCCCTGCTGCACGTCCTGTTCCAGGGCCTGCCCCCCTCTAGTTATTTTACTGGGGGAGCTGTCAGCATAGACAAGAAACAAGTTGGGTGAAACCAAACGGGCAATGCGATACCAAATCAGATAACGGAAGAAGTCGGGGTCACAGGCCAAGGTCAAAGCTCAGAACGGTAGCGCAGCACCAAATCAGGATCTGAGGAACGGTCAAACAGACAGGGGTCAGTTTCAGGCAGCAGATAGACAAGTCAGGGACAGGCAAGGATCAAAACCGGATATCACAGCTAGAAAATACACCCAGGAACTTAGGAAAGAACCTTTACGTTGGGCAAAGAAGAAAAGGAAGATGCACCTTTAAATATTTGAATTTTCGCACCAGGCGCCATAACATCACATGGGGCGCAGAAGAAAGCTGAGAATCCCCAAGCTCAGCGTGAACCCAAAAGCGGCACATTTTTGGAGCAGCACACGGAAGAAGAAGGTGGGAGCTTCCCCACTAGACCACCAGGTAATAGTCTCACAGGTGCCCCAGTATAACACTACTTAAGCTTCTTTTTTCTGGGCCAACAAAAGGGGTGTTTTGGGGCTCCTTGCCGCCCTGACGTGGCCTTTCTGATTTTGCCCCCCCCCTTGCACCGGGCTCATATCGGAGCAGGTGTAGGGTGGACCCATCACTAGTTTGTTTCCTGCAGAGTGTGAAATTGCGCTCTCCGCACTAGCAGAGACGAAAATCCAATTTAAAAATCTGAATTTCGGCTCCTAAATTAACCAGGAGCTGCTTTTTTGATGCCCCTGGTAAATTGCAGGTTGCTGCCACCTGCAGAGAGTTTCTCAACGTAGCCCCTGGCCACCAATGACCCAATGTGGGACATACAAGCATCTATTTCTGTGCTCCCTTATCCATGGACTTCCTTGCCTCCCCTAACCAAACAGTGTTATAGTAATGGGAGGGATAGAGGTTGCTTCTCTGGCTATTACAACTAGTTGAAATGGTGGTATGTCCCTTTCACATTAACTACACCCCCACCACCACCCCAAGAACTCCCCACCTAACAAGAATGGCTCATTAGGCAAGCAGTGGGGCGAGTCAACAGGCTACTCTACAGCTGAACTCTATCTTTCTTGGACAGTTTCCCTGCCTTCATCCTAGACTGTAAGCTCTGGGGAGCAGGATCTCTTCTTGGTGTATGGTCCAGCCATGAACCCAAAGATGCAATGCTCCAGGTATAGTAACCTATAGCAACAAATAAGCAGGTAGTATTTACTTTAGGAAACATCAGATTGATTGCTATGGGTTATTAGTAGGAAATGATGTCAGTGTCTTCAGTATAATAAACAATATAGAGTACTATGAGAAGGAAATTGTTATACCGTGGCTTAGGAATAATAAACAATCATAGTATTTGTTTCTTGTCTGAGAATAACAATCCTAATAAATGTAGTTTGCTTTCCCCAGGGAAAGGACAATTCTACTGCTTTTTATGGCAGGAATGAAATAAATGCTACACATATATTTCTGTAGCCAGTCTAAGAGAACAAGACGCCTGTTTGATTGTTACACTGTTCCCAAACCCCTTTATTCACTGTAAAGCAGATCCAACTGGCAGTGCCAGATTCGCAGGGGCATAACTACAGAGGAGGCAGCCTTTAGACATTTTGGGGGCCTGAAATTTTTTTTTACTGTGGGGCCCAGTATTATCTTGTTACATCACTGCAGAGAGAAGGGCAACTAAGCTGGTAAAGGGAAAATCTTGGCTATGAGGAAAGACTGGCCAAATTGGGGATGTTCACGCTGGAGAAGAGGTGCTTAAGGGGTGATATGATAACTATGTATAAATATATAAGGGGATCATATAATAATCTCTCTAATGATTTATTTACCAGTAGGTCTTTCCAGCTGACACAAGGTCACCCATTCCGATTAGAAGAAAAGAGGTTCCGGCTAAATATTGGGAAGGGGTTTGTTACAGTGAGAGCTGTGAAGATGTGGAATTGTCTCCCTGAATCAGTGGTACAGGCTGATACATTAGATAGGTATAAGAAGGGGTTGGATGGTGTTTAGCAAGTGAGGGAATACAGGGATATGGGAGATAGCTCATAGTACAAGTTGACTGGTCCTATTGCATCTTGGGGTCAGGAAGGAATTTTCCCCCCTCTGAGGCAAATTGGAGAGGCTTCAGATGGGTTTTTTTTGCCTTCCTCTGGATCAACTGGCAGTTAGGCAGGTTAAAAAAGTTAAAAGGTTGAACTTGATGGACACGTGTTTTTTTTCAACCTAACTTACTATGACTATGAGTTGGATCTAATATTCTAGTAACTTGAACATAAAAGGGTTTTGCTGCCAATGAATGGGAAGCTCTTACACAAACCAAAATGCTGGAGTTGCAGGTATAGTCTTCTCTGTCAGCACCAAGTGCCCCGGGGGAACAATGTCACATCCCATTCACGGAGTAGAAAACTAATTCCTCTCAACTTTATTCTAACGGAACTCGGACTCACGATACAACAAAGGGTAAGAGTGGGATGAATGCTTTTCATTGCCAAAACACTGGATACTGTCAGGGTGAAAATGTTGGATTAAAATTAGGCTGGCTCCTAAAACTCTTCTAGGCATTCATTCAAGGTTTGAGAATAAAAATACTTCCCCGGATGGCAGCTCTCGCGGATAAAGGTAACATTCTGTAAATGCAAAAGCCATGTCCTAAAACTTGAACACAGAAATTCAGAAAGTACCCGGACTTTTACTCCAGAATACAATGTTGGGTGCTTGGTCAAAGTAAATATCTATATATATAATATATTATATATAAAATATCCCAACATTGTATTCTGGAATGTTTTGATGAAGTGACTAAGGGGCTGATTTATCAAGGGTCGAAATGAAAATTTTTACATTTTTTTTATGGTCAAAACTGTCAAATTCGCCTAGGGAGTTATTCAAAGTCAATTTGAGTTTTTCAAAAAAATTCTAATCCGATTTTCAAGATTTATCATACGTTGGCCCTTTAAAACTAAGATTTAAAACTAAAATTTTAGTCAATGGGAGGACGAATTCGGAGTTGCTCGCAGCCTTCCTGACATTCAAGTTTCGGAGAAAAACTTGAATTGAGTTTTTTTTAAATTCGAATCGAATGTGATTCAAATTCAATTCGAGTTTTTTTAAATTTAAGTTTTCGGGTCAATTCATCCAAGTTTTAAAAATTGGATTTTATCAATAAATTTAGACTGGTCAAATTTATGGGAGTTTAGGGGAGTTTTTAAAAACACCCATGAATTCGACCTTTGATAAATGTGCCTCTAAAAGAGGTTTCGTCTATCAGGGAGAAGGAAGAGCATTTTGTGGCCCATACACATAATAAGTATTGGGGATTGGCATCAAAGAGGAAAGACAATAACCTATAACCACTGGTCAGCCTTGAGTGCCAGTTACAAACTTACAGGCGGGTATAGAAGTAATGTGCCAAAGATGGAGCACAGCCCTGCAGTTTTTTGGGGGTTGTGGACTTGGCTGGGGGCCTGTGCTCTGGGGCGATAAAAATCTGGGGTGATTTAGTTCTATTGCTTACTGTAGACCTTCTGAAAATGATACAAGGATTGCTGATGATGCACATCTTGGACCCCCCATAGCTTAATTGCAACTCCCAGCATCTTACAATCTAAATGCTGTTTAGGAATTGGAGAAGAGGAAGTTTGTACCATTTATTCCTAATCATCACAGCAATATATTCTTCATTATTCCAACCCTGGTCTTAGATGTTATTTATTTCCCAGAGCTCCATGTCAGAATATTGCCTGCCTGTAATGCCTTCAGCTTAATTTTCCATCTATTAATGAACCCATCACACTCAGTGTCGGACTGGCCCACCAGGATACCAGGAAAACTCCTGGTGGGCCCAGGTGTCAATGGGCCTCTTGCTTCTAACCATTTAGCCTATTTCATGGCCATTCCCTATTAATTTATGGGGAAAAAATGCTTAATAATGGAAGAATATAGTGTAGAAGTAAGTAATACAAGACTAAGAGAATAAAGAGTTTGAGAGAGGAGAGGAGGAATAATAGTTTGAAAAGTGGTCCCACAGTCTACGGTTTTCCAGTGGCCCCAAGATCTAAGGTTTTCTGGTGGGCCCCTGGCATCCCAGTCCGACACTGATCACACTGATTTCAAGAATCGCTAATCAATGGGCAACGAGTCTTTCTCTGGTGTGTCACAGAGCTCTCCTACGTCTACATTATAAATGCTTTCAACAATTCCACCTCCACTGGGGTTTAAATGTTATACGTCACAGAGAATGCTTAACAGAGAGCTAACAAGGCCTATATATGAGATGATGTCCTTGCACAACACAGTCTCTTATGCACCGATGAAAAACCAGTAAAATTGAACGCATTACTCAAAATGTTAATGCTTATTAATAAATGCTGTTTGCACTTGTTTGTACCACCACTAAGTAAACAAAGAAGTGGGGCTACAAAGCACAGCCATTTTAACAAGACCAAATAGAAGCAAAAATTCAAAAATCCTTATTCCTTAACTGCTTAATGCCTCAGTAGCCTCCAGTCCTTGCTTTTGGAGGCCCTTTTGTGGCCACTCCATGATGCACTACTGTGATTCCCTTCACCCAGACTTATTAGATGAGTGGGGGATGCTCACAAGTTCTTATTCGGCAGCTTGGATCTCTCTGTAGTACTTTTCAAACAAACAGTGAATCCTCAACTCTACTTACCCTGATTTTACGTTTTTCTGCATTTTATGCTGTTATTCTGTGATCCCACTAATATATAATGAATAATACATTTCCCTGATTTTACTTTTTCCTAGATTTTACACCATTTTTTTTCTGGTTTTAACACCATTTTTTTCTGGTGCCCTAAAAAATATAAAATGGGGGTTCTACTGTATATAAATAATTCCCTTTCCTTTACCAGACACCTGATGTCCTTACTACACAAATAACACAGCTTGTTGGATCCATGATTTCTCTACCTCATTAGGCCTCATTAGCTTGCGCTGGAGACTCCATTGGTTCTGACAATGGCTTTTCCCACTGTTCATGGGCTCCCCTGCCCAACGTTTCGTATATTCCTCTGAGGACTTACCTCCCCAGCATTGGACAGACATCCAGTGTCCAGACTGAATGGGACCCAACTGACTAAACAAAGCCACTGTCCTGCCTTTGGTACTACCAGAAGTCACCAGATCTTGCATGTACCATGTAGGACCCACTCAGAAGATTTGGAATCACATGTTAGGGTTACCTCTCCCCTAAGGTCTTGCACAATTAAATCCTACCAACAAAATCAGTGAGCAGAGGTAGGTTCCTAACCAGCCTACTAAAGAGGCAAACTCACCCTATAGGAAGGCATTACTCTACCATTTAATGCAAGCATGTGGCTACAGTCTACTACAAGCCTGCATTGAGTGGATTAAAATAACCTTCCCTGGTGAGGTAGGAGGCACTTGACAACAAAGCATTCATGACATTACATTTGGTCCACCAGCTGAAAACGTGTTGGTAACGGATGATTCTCTGCATGACAATGGCAGAAGGAACCACTTATTATATTTTGCTATAGAGAGAATTACCATAAATAAATTCAGAGTTGGTATTCTTCTGTACTAAGCACAACTCTGCATGCTCTCACTGACCAATTACCCAAGTACCTTCCATCTCTAATAGAATTGTGGAGTATACAAACTTGGTAAACACCACTGATATACCTGTTATCCAGAAAGCTCCAAATTACGCAAAGACTGCCTCCCATAGACTCCATTTTTATCCAAATAATCCATATTTTTTCTAACGGATTTCTTTTTTCTATGTAATTATAAAACAGTAGCTTGTACTTGATCCAAACTAAGATATAATTAATATTTATTGGGAACAAAACCAGCCTATTGGGTTTATTTAATGTTTAAATGATTTTCTAGTAGACTTAAGGTATGAAGATCCAAATTACGGAAAGATCCATTATCCGGAAAACTCCAGGTCCCGAGCATTCTGGATAACCGATCCCATACCTGTACTTGATCCGGACTAAGATAATTAATTCATATTGGAAGCAAAACCAGCCAATTTGGTTTAATGTTTAAATGATCTTTTAGCAGACTTAAGGTATTTTGATCCTGAGCATTCTGGATAACAGGTCCCGTACCTATATAACTATATTAAAACTCCCGCAAAGCAATAGAAACAATCGTCATGGTTGGCCAGTGGCTTAACCTAACTGGACCCGAGTCCAGTAACTGTACATGGTTTTCCACGGGGGCTTATTGTCACACTACTATGACAGGTTGGCCCTTCAAATGAATATTTTAGGCTCTTGTTTTCCCATTAAAGCATTCGCTTTCATAAATATTTACTCAATCCAGAGAAATGAATAAGCTCCCGTGCTAATAGGGATGTGCAAAAAGCCAAGAGTTACTGCGAGTACCAAAAAGCCAAATGTTATTGAAGCTCCTCAGACTAAAGGGTTGGCATGCGGCTGATTGGACCCAGGCTTTGCACATCTGGAAGAAATCTCATGAACAGCATTTAGAGAGAAATCCTATACTGTTATCCTTTCGGAGAATAACAGAACAGTCTCCTGCCACGTCTATTGACTCAACTAGTGGAGCACCTGCAGCCTCGGAGAGGGAACGGCCAATGCAGCAGCTCCACACGGGGCAGTTTCAGCAGGTGGCACAGCACTCTAATAGGAAACATCATCTGTCTGTACTAGGGATGCACCGAATCCAGGATTTGGTTCGGGATTCGGCCTTTTTCAGCAGGATTCGGATTCGGCCGAATCCTTCTGCCCTGCCGAACCGAATCCGAACCCTAATTTACATATGCAAATTAGGGGCGGAGAGGGAGATTTAGTGACTTTTTGTCACAAAACAAGGAAGTTAAAAATGTTTTCCCCTTCCCACTCCTAATTTACATATCAAATTAGGGTTCGGATTCGGTTCGGTATTCGGCCAAATCCTTCGCCAAGGATTCGGGGGTTCGGCCGAATCCAAAATAGTGGATTCGGTGCATCCCTAGTCTGTACATAACACTTACATGACATTAACATTCTCTTAAGTACAAGAGTATTACATTAGTATATGGTGAGAGCGAGGGCAATGTCCCATTCAGCCATGAGCCTTATACTCTCAAAGACCGGAGCCCCTCTATAAATTCTTATATTGGCATTGTGTCCTGTGCCAGCATCATGGCTACTGAACAATACCGGTGGGCATGGGATTCCATAAGGGTCTGGAGGAACCTGAGAGGGATGACAGAGACTTTGATTTAACCAAATGCTGAAAAGCTGGAGAGAAAGATACATTGACAGGGTTAATGGGGTGGTTCACCTTAGATTTAACGTTTAGTATGATGTAGAGAGGGATATTCTGAGACAATTTGCAATTGGTTTTCATTTTTTATTATGATTTAGGGTTTTTGAGTTATTTAGCTTTTTATTCAGCAGCTCTTCAGTTTGCAATTTCTGCAATCTGGTTGCTAGGGTCCAAATTACCCTAGCAACCATGCATTGATTTGAACAATGGAAAATGAATAGGATAGGCCTGAAAAGAAAGAATGCAATTGCTATTGAAAGCATTTATCCTTTCCTTTTCTCTGAGTTTTGGCTTTTTGAGACCATGGGGGATCATTTATCAACACTGGGCAAGTTTGCCCATGGGCTGTAACCCATGGCAACCAATCAGATTGCTGCATTCATTGTTCTACTTGCAGCTGGCTTTAAAAAGCTAATCACTGATTGGTTGCTATAGGTAACAGCCCATGGGCAAATTTGCCCAGTGTTGATAACTGAGCCCCAATGTCTCCTCCAGGTCTGTTAAAGGGGTTGTTCATCTCCTAAACATTTTTTTTTCAGTTCAGTTGTTTTCAGATTGTTCAGCAGAAATAAAGACTATTTTTCAATCACTTTTAGATTTTTTACCGTTTTTCCAAAATCGAAGTTTAAAGTTTAATGTCCCTGTCTCTGGCAGCTCAGTAATTATATAATAGAAAATAGAAAGTAATTGGAAAAAGTCTTTATTTCTGGTGATCTATCTAAAAGCAACTATTGTTCATCTTTGAATTAACTTTTAGTATGATATAGAGAGTGCTACAATTTGCGATCAGTCTTCATTTTCTATTTGTCATTTTTGAGTTAATTCAGCAGCTCTCAATTTCAGCAATCTGGTTGCTAGGGATCAAATTACACTAGCAACCATGCATTGAATTGAATAAGCGATGGGAATATGAATAAGAGAGGGCTGAATAGAAGAGGAGTAATAAAAAGGAGCAAACATAAGAATCCTTACAGAGCATTTGTTTTTAGATCAGGTCAGTGACCCCCCCCCCCCATTTAAAAAGTTAAAAAAGAGTCGGAAGGAGGCAAATAAAAAATAATGAATACTACCTGAAATAAATATACTAAAGGGTGCCTTCACTTGACTTGATTTAGTATGTAAAGTGCAACGTCAAGCACAAGTGCCATATTTTTTTTTCCCCAAAACGAAGTGTTCCCCCCCCCCCAAAAAAATTCTAGTGAAAACGAGGGAATAATGGGGCAATTCGCTTAGTGCAAATGCGCTGCACCTACCGATGTTGCACCGGATTTGCCAAGATAGACTCAAGGGGTAGCTCCAGGGTTCCCTGAGCAACCTGCATCAGTAAGTGCAGCAGCATCTGATTCGGAACAACTCAACCTGGGGAAAAGCGCAAATTACCCAACTGCATCTGCAAGTGTAAATGAGCCCTTAAGTCGTGAAGGAACAGTTCAGTATTAAAATAAAAACTGGGTAAATAAATAGGCTGTGCAAAATAAAAAATATTTCTAATGTAGTTAGTTAGCCAAAAATGTAATGTATAAAGGCTGGAGTGACTGGATGTGTAATATAATAGCCAGAACACTACTTCCTGCTTTTCAGCTCTCTAACTCTGAGTTAGTCGGTGACTAGAAGGGGGGCCACATGGGCCATAATTTTTCAGTGAGTTTGTAATTGATCCTCAGCATTCAGCTCAGATTCAAAAGCAACAGTTATGTCCCATGTGCCCCCCCCCCTCAAGTCTCTGATTGGTTACTGCCTGGTAACCAATCAGTGGAAATCAAGAGAGCGGAAAAGCAGTAGTATTCGTCACTCCAGCCTTTATACATTACATTTTTGGCTAACTATCTATATTATAAACATTTTTTATTTTGCACAGCCTATTTATTTACCTAATTTTTATTTTAACACTGAACAATTCCTTTAAAATGTTTCAATTAAATTGCAGAATATCCCTAAAGCCTCAGTGCATACCTCCCAACTGTCCTGTTTTTCACGGGACAGCCCCGATTTTGACAGCTCAATCCACAGTCCCGGGTTAAGGGGTTTGTACTGAAATGTCCCAACTTTCTCTATGATCTCCTGCACTGAACAGCCAGAAAAAGATACAAAGTTTCCTAACTTAATTAGCTTTTGGCAGAGAGGCCGGAATAGATATTTAGATACTTTTTAACAATTTAAGATAAGCAGGTTTCTTGGGAGAACTTAGACTCACAGTTTAGAGGCCAATTCATCTTCATTGACAAAACTGTAATAACATAAAAACCACAGAAATTTGTTCAAACTTTCATAACCTGCCAATTTTGTAAAATGGACATGGAAATAAGGGGGTGTGGCCACAAAATGGGCGTGGTAATAAATGTTTGTCCCTATTCGATTAGATTTCTATTTCCAAAATCAGTGACCAATGGGTTTCGAAAACTAGATTAAAATGATAGGGGTCAAATGACATAAATACATACAAATGTGCAGGAATGCTCACTGCCTGCAATAAGCAATACGCATATGGATAAATGGAGGATAAATGTGCAAGCATTTAATAAAGGAAATTGTATGTATAACGCAGGCTTACCGTTGTGCAGTAGAGACCATAACTAGTTCCAGTGGGGAGCACCCAGGCTAAACAAGACAGTGATTCATTTTCACCCCAGCAGTTATCAATACGAGCCACCGGATTAGAGAATATCCACAAAACAGACGTTTTCCCATAATCTTCTCCGTCTAAAAAGCGAGGAGAGGCGGCCGTGTGATTTCCTCCTGCAGGATGTGCATTGAGCAGAACCGCTCTGTGCGAAACGATGAGACTTTCCAGAGGTCGCTGACAATCCGCACGTCACAGGCCAGATGTGTTCCAGGGGCAGTTCATGTTTCATTTTATTTTTAATAAACGGAAACAGTAACACTGAAACAGATGCTCACTATAAACACTTTATAAACCCACATTCTTGGTCACTTTGTGGAAAACATGTCTGTTAATGGGATCACCTAGAATAACTTCAATATGGATAATATCTCACCTGCTGCTTTTCCTAGAAATACATGGAAGTTATACGGCAAAATCACTCTGTTGTCTGTCACTGAATAGAATGGTAAATGCCTTAGTCCTCTACCTCAAAACTGCTTCTACTATAGGCACAATCTCTCCCTACTATACCTGCTATCCCACAGTCACACTCCCTTCCCAGAGACTATTATCCACTGTTACTATAGGCACAATCTCTCCCTACTATACCTGCTATCCCACAGTCACACTCCCTTCCCAGAGACTATTATCCACTGTTACTATAGGCACCATCTCTCCCTACTATACCTGCTATCCCACAGTCACACTCCCTTCCCAGAGACTATTATCCACTGTTACTATAGGCACCATCTCTCCCTACTATACCTGTTATCCCACAGTCACACTGCCTACACAGAGACTATTATCCCACTGTTACGATGACTATGAAGATTTTCTGTTACTACAGGGGTATAGGCACAATCTTTTCCTACTATACCCGCTATCCCACAGTCACACTCCCTTCCCACAGACTATTATCCCACTGTTACTATAGGCACCATCTCTCCCTACTATACCTGCTATCCCACAGTCACACTCCCTTCGCAGAGACTATTATCCACTGTTACTATAGGCACCATCTCTCCCTACTATACCTGCTATCCCACAGTCACACTGCCTACCCAGAGACTATTATCCCACTGTTACTATGACTATGAAGATTTTCTGTTACTATAGGCACAATCTTTTCCTACTATACCCGCTATCCCACAGTCACACTCCCTTCCCACAGACTATTATCCCACTGTTACTATAGGCACCATCTCTCCCTACTATACCTGCTATCCCACAGTCACACTCCCTTCCCAGAGACTATTATCCCACTGTTACTATAGGCACCATCTCTCCCTACTATACCTGCTATCCCACAGTCACACTCCCTTCCCAGAGACTAATATCCCACTGTTACTATAGACACCATCTCTCCCTACTATACCTGCTATCCCACAGTCACACTCCCTTCCTAGAGACTATTATCCCACTGTTACTATAGACACCATCTCTCCCTACTATACCTGCTATCCCACAGTCACACTCCCTTCCCAGAGACTATTATCCCACTGTTACTATAGGCACCATCTCTCCCTACTATACCTGCTATCCCACAGTCACACTCCCTTCCCAGAGACTATTATCCACTGTTACTATAGACACCATCTCTCCCTACTATACCTGCTATCCCACAGTCACACTCCCTTCCCAGAGACTATTATCCACTGTTACTATAGACACCATCTCTCCCTACTATACCTGCTATCCCACAGTCACACTCCCTTCCCAGAGACTATTATCCACTGTTACTATAGACACCATCTCTCCCTACTATACCTGCTATCCCACAGTCACACTCCCTTCCCAGAGACTATTATCCCACTGTTACTATAGACACCATCTCTCCCTACTATACCTGCTATCCCACAGTCACACTCCCTTCCCAGAAACTATTATTCACTGTTACTATAGGCACCATCTCTCCCTACTATACCTGCTATCCCACAGTCACACTCCCTTCCCAGGGACTAGTATCCACTGTTACTATAAGCACCATCTCTCCCTACTATACCTTCTATCCCACAGTCACATTCCCTTCCCAGAGACTATTATCCACTGTTACTATAGGCACCATCTCTCCCTACTATACCTGCTATCCCACAGTCACACTCCCTTCCTAGAGACTATTATCCCACTGTTACTATAGGCACCATCTCTCCCTACTATACCTGCTATCCCACAGTCACATTCTTATAAAATCGGCTATTACCCCTTTATCTTGCAAGCCTCAGGTCCCGATGTTCTAATTTTTCAGATTTCACTTTCTTTCCACAAACCCTGTTCATTTCTTATTGCCTACATTAACCACATCCTTAAGAACATTAAAGAGAATTGACTTTTCACACAATCATGATGGAGAGAAGTTTGGTTTCCCATTTAATGCAAAATCTCTTACTACGGGATAGAGCTCTGCTGGGGTGGTGGTGGGGGGGTTACACTGTGGTTTTGTCCTCTGCAAGACAATAAATCTTCATCCTTTTCCTTCTTAGTTTGTTCTAAGAATTCCCATAACAGGGTGGCAACATAAACAGGATGTTTTATGTGACCCTGAAAGAGAATCTGCTCAAGGAGAACACATTTTTCCAAAGTAATACAACTCAGTCTGTACATACGGGAGCTGTGAACTCTGCAACATGGCAATGATCTTTAAATGCGGCCGTGTGGTTTCACCAGTAGCATACTGAAATACTATAGCCTTCCGCCAGTGTGTTCCAGAATCGTCTGCCAGCCGTGTGAAATATGTACAGGCACCCCACCCTGCAATTACTGGTCTCTGCTAGAAGTTCAAAATGAAAAACGGGGAAATGTAATGATTTTGACCAATATAAACACATAATTCGACTTCGCAAAAAAAAAAGTTTTAGTTCTCCTTTAAAAGGCCCCATAAGCACTTACCTATAATGTCAGCTCAGTTAGTACTATAAACATTTATCATTAGTTCTAGAAACCAGCATATTTTTACCCAGTCTTTGTAATGATATATTACAGGTATGGGACCTGTTATCCAGAATGCTCGGGATTTAGATTGGATGAAGTACAAGGTACTGCTTTATTATTACAGAGAATAACTAATTTTTAAAAGTTTGTATTATTTAATTATAATGGAGTCTGTGTGCCATGGCCTTTCCGTAATTCGGAGCTTTCTGGATAATGGGATTCCAGATAGCAGATCCCATACCTGTATATGATATTTAAATGAACATGTACCAATCTGGCAGGAGAGGGGACCTACACACAAATACAGAACTGGATATAAATATCTGAGGGATTATTGCAGACAGGTAGTGTGGAAAAAAGGTGCACTGGATTTTAGCACAATGAAAAAAAAATCCCAGTTTCTTTCTTGGGGTTTATTTACAAAAATGTGAAAAAATTCTGAGTCAAGGTGACTATGTGTTTCCTTGTCAGACGCTGCATGCATAAATTGTACGTATATAGCCGTATGCACATTTTTATGTCTGCTCCTTCAGATGCCCGAATAACAGTACTGGGACTGCACGGCTGAGTTTATTGTGATTTACTTGTGTATTGGGTTTGTCTTGCTTAATGCTTGGCCCTATTTAACCCTCCCCAGCTTGTACACAGCCCCTCCCATGCCCCCAGCTAAAAAGATTAACACTCTATTTGCAGAACATATGGCAAGTACTAAATAAACACTTAAACCACACTAATGACTAATAATTGCACACACCAATACACAAAGTTTTCTAACTCTGGACTCAAAAAAGAACAGAAATTTGATGGTCGATGCACAGGAAGATTGAAGGTCCACTAAACCTTCTATATTATTTCCCCCTGTCTGTCTGAACCAATGGCAACACAAACGTTGCAACATATATTCAATTATCCCGGAGGATTGTAGCTTGTCAGTGGGCCAGATACAATGTGTGTTAAGTGCTATAGAACGTTAGCACTATATAAATAAAGGATGATAATATTATGAAAATATAAAAAGGATGATACTTTCTAAATGTAAAATATGCAATAGTATGTATTTATATAGTAACCTGGTATTTGAAGCTCAATAGTATAATTAAAGCTCTATGGACCCTGATTCACCCTTTTGCCCCACAGCAGCTTGATGTTGTAGCTATTGGGGCCCTCCTGGAGAGCCCAATGGAAAGGTAGTCCTTGGCGCTTTCACAACCACCACCCACCCAGTAGTTTGCCCCTCCTAAACTTTTTGCCTCCCCCATCCCATCTTACTTTCTATAAAAAATAAATAAGGACCCCAAAAAACTGAAGGTGTCATATTAGCTTGTGGCCAGCTAGGCAGACACATATGGATGTGTCAAGGGCAGATATGAATAGGCAAAAAGCCAGAAAATGTTTTCTGTGTACGAGGAGACAAAAAAAGGCATTTTTTACACAAATATATTTATAGTATACCAGAAAATTCTATGTTCAATACCCCAGAACAAATGGTAGGATAAATGCAGTGGCCATTCTGTATAGAATGCCTTTCCAAAACACATGGCATGAAAAATTTAGTGCCAGCATCATGTATACTGTCCCAGAACAAAACAACCGACACAGGACCTATTTCATTTAGAACACCTGGTGGGATAAATCCAGTGCCAGTTTCATGTATAATGCCCCCAGAATACATGGTAGGATAAAGCCAGTGCCAATTCCATGTATAATTCCACCAGAACACATGGCAGGACAAATCCAGTGCTATTCCATGTATAATACACCCAGAATAAATCCAGAGCCTAATCTATGTATAATGCCCCCAAAACACATGGCAGGATAACTGCATGTTGGTTTGGGGAATATCAGCCTATGAGGGTCAGATTTATCTTTCTTGACTTTGTAGGACCAACTGTTCTGTTACCGGTCTACTAAGGAGAAAGACATAAATCCATACTGGAAGGATAAATCCAGTGATACGTCCATGTATAATGCCCCCACAACACATGGCAGGATAAATCCAGTGCTATTCCATGTATAATACACCCCAGAATAAATCCAGTGTCAATTCCATGTATAATACCCCCCAGAACACACGGCACAATAAATCCAGTGCCAAATCTATGTATAATGCACCCAGAACACATGGCAGGATAACTGCATGTTGGTTTGGGGAATATCAGCCTATGAGGGTCAGATTTATCTTTCTTGACTTTGTAGGACCAACGGTTCTGTTGCCTGTCTACTAAGGAGAAAGACATAAATCCATACTGGAAGGATAAATCCAGTGATACGTCCATGTATAATGCCCCCACAACACATGGCAGGATAAATCCAGTGCTATTCCATGTATAATACACCCCAGAATAAATCCAGTGTCAATTCCATGTATAATACCCCCCAGAACACACGGCACAATAAATCCAGTGCCAAATCTATGTATAATGCACCCAGAACACATGGCAGGATAACTGCATGTTGGTTTGGGGAATATCAGCCTATGAGGGTCAGATTTATCTTTCTTGACTTTGTAGGACCAACGGTTCTGTTGCCTGTCTACTAAGGAGAAAGACATAAATCCATACTGGAAGGATAAATCCAGTGATACTTCCATGTATAATGCCCCCAAACCACATGAGAGGATGAATCCAGTGCCAAATCCATGTATAATGCCCCCAGAACACATGGCAGGATAAATCCAGTGCCGATTCCAAGAATAATGCCCCCAGAACACACTGCAGGATAAATCCAGAGTCAGTTCCATATATAATGCCCCCAAGAATAAATGGGAGGATAAATCCAGTGCCAATTCCATGTGTAATGCCCCCAGAACACATAGAAGGATAACTGCATGTTGGTTATAGGGAATATTAGCCTATGAGGTTCAGATTTATCTTTCTTGACTTTGTAGGACCAACTGCTCTGTTGCCTGTATACTGAGGAGAAAGACATCTTGAACATTGTGAGGTTCACACTTACTGATTGACCTGGTTGAGGTTATAGAACTAAACAAGCAGGGAAAAGACATTTCAGATTCCTGTTATGAATTAACAAAAGAAAAGCTGCTGGGCATAATAAATGTTTAATTGTTTTCAAGCTTTGAAAACCCATCCCTTTATTCTCTTGGAAAAAGATGAAAGTTGAGAAGTTATAGATTCCTTCACAAAAAAAGTCATATCTAAAGATCGCTTTTTGGAATCGTATGGGTGTTATGTTCTTTATCAGGTCTTTCTTTGAAAGGACCAGGGGTAAACATGAAACATTTCTACTTGCCCGTTGCTTCATATAAAAGCTTTGAGGCACCAGGTTCTAAGGAGTTTCCAGCATTGTCTGAATATTATTACGACTATCTGATGCCTCCTGCCAAGGAAGCCATCCAACATATCTTACTTTTTGGCAAAATAAACTGGCATTTCCTGAATGTTACTCATTAAAGAGAGATCGGACTGGATTGTGAGATTTAATTTCCCTCTAAAAAAAAAACACTACATAAAGAAAAACCATAATCTTTAGCAGAGGTCTTGCCCTAGTTTTTTATGAGGAACCACTAAGAACCAGAATCATCATCATCATCATCAAAAAGACATAAGTAGGAGGGGGAGATCTGCCCATAATGCAGCACTGTAGAGTCAGTACATATATCCTTTGACTCAGATTTGTCAGTTTATGGTACATCTGACTCCAACTTCTCTGTTTTCAAAGGAACAGTAACACCAAAAAATTAAAGCGTATCAAAGTTATTAAAATATAATGTACTGTTGCTATAGTTTATATAAACAAGCTGCTGTGTAACAATGGGGGCAGCCATCGAGGGCGGAAAAAACGAAGGCAAGGCACAGGTTACACAGCAGATAAATAGATAAAACACCATTGTATTGGACAGGGCTTGTTATGTGCTTCGTATCCTGTGCCTTTTCTCATTTTTTTTCAGCTTGAATGGCTGCCCCCATGGCTACACATCAGCTCTCCAACCCCTTGGGTGTTGTTCCTGGTGACCACAATGCAGGTACTTGTTTTTTTAATTCCTAGTTTGGAGGCAAGTTTTAGTTGCATAAAAACCAGGGGTCCTGCCAAACAGAACCTCCTGTATGACCATGAAGAGTTTAATTCATCCAGGTCATGGTATATCTAGGAAGCCGTTTTTCCTTGAAGATGCTCCAGTTCCTTGACTATCCATGTATAGCTACATCCCATATGATTGGATAACCATCAGTGGGCAAACCAATCAGAATGCAGAAGTATAAGCACATGCAGGGCCATGCTTTTATCTGTCCACTTTTATAAACATGAAGTACAGTCATCAAATACCTTCTTGCTCTGACAAATGCCTCAGTCTAGGCTTACAAACAGGTCTTCCTTATTTTAGTCTTATGGATGTTACTAACTGCACCATTCCAGCTACAAACATTTCTTAAGGCAAATATTTCCATTGACCTTGTCAAAAACATGAAGGTATCAGTCAATAGAGAGTGGAGGGAGTGAAATTTCCAGGATCATAAGTGATCGTTTGTCATATCCAAAGGCAACATCAAGCCAAATAATTTATACACACATGAATCTCAATACCTAGAAGAGCTGTGATTATTAGAAGTGTGTCTCCTGTGCAACTCTTAATAAGGTGGGGATAATATACATACCAATGACAGATTATGGTAGGGATGGAAGGTTAGACAAATAACATACCAACAGAAACACCAGGCATCTAAAGTCTCCTGTCATTCGTCAAACTGACTGTAAATTTGAAAGTTCCTGCATTTTGGGCTTCTGAGAAGCAAAGCCAATTCCACACTGGTAGGTTATGAAGATTAGATAGATTAGGTGACAGGCCCTTGCTCTGTAACTAATGAAGATAACATTCAGCATCTAGAATCCTACGCTACATTAGGGTCACTTCATCCCTTAGGGGAGCACCTTGGCTCTATGGAAATTCTAATTTCTTAGTAGATTCCTTAGCAAATTACTTTGACTTTTAGCATTTCAAAATGAGTCAAGCTTTTCTTTCCATTGCTGAGAAAGCTCAGCAATGCTTCAATTAAATGACTTTTTTTTAAAAAAATATTGTTTTAAATATATTTACATTTTTCAATGTCATTTTGAAACCTTAAAATATGAAATTATTTTTAAAATGCATCAGGTGTCCCATCTCCTGCAAGATACTACCACTTGAAAAAAAGGTAATATAAAAGTTGTAAAGGTGTGAATGGAAGTGAAAATAATCAAAATCCTAAAGAAAAATTTCATTTAAACAACAGGTCTTTTTAAATTTCTTGAATTTATAACAACTGAAAATGTCATGATTCACACCCAGTACATGCGGTTCAGAAAATTAATATTGTTACATAAATTATAGCTTTGCTGTATCTACGATAATGGTAAAAGCATTTGTCCCGTCTGTTTTGATGATCAAACCATTTATTAAATATCTCTTAAATCTGGTTACTGAAGGACCCACGCTTTTACTGAACATGTTCAAGAGAGATATTTAGATGTCTCTTTGTCAGCAGTGGAATAGTAGTAAAAGTCGTCAGCAGAGAGTAAAAGAGATTTTAAATAATAATGTATTTGAAATATAACACCATTTTTTTTACACTTTTGTATCCTAATTTTTCATTTCCTGATTTAAATGTTGTTCTTCTCACCAATTTAAGCCATCAATTCCTTGACTTGCTTGACAGGATGGCACTCATCCCACCTAAAAACTGAGTAAAATTTAGAATTTCAGATAAATAACTATAGTACACTCTGTGGAAGGCTTCATTAACACTACTACAGGATCAGTCTGGACATTATATGAACTACAGAAAAAGATCCCCAAGCCAACCTACAATCTACAAGTACCTAAAACAAAAGGATTTTCTTCAGTCTTATGTTTGACAAAGAAACACCACCACAGTTGAAACATTGACCAGACACAGTCTTCTCTAAAAAGGCCTGATCTTCATTTATAAACTCCTCATCAACCTGGACCCTGATCAATTGCCCCGCCATAGATATATGTCTTAATGGGATGTTGTAAGGACACAGAACATCATACTCTACATGGTAGAATGCTAAAAATATGGTAATGTGCACTAGACGAAAGAGCACATCTACACAATAATGATGCCTTGGTACAACACACCAAAGAAACTCCATGGCTGCTACCTATAAGTAAAAAAAACTACTACGGCTCCACGGCTCCTACCTATAAGTAAAAAAAAACTACTACGGCTCCACGGCTCCTACCTATAAGTAAAAAAAAAAAACATTGGCACCATGGCCCCCAATAAAAGTTTTTTAAAAAAACATTATTGGCCAGGGTCTCCCATAAAACTTTTTAAAAAATGATTGGTGGCCAGGGCCCCCGTATAAACAACTGTACCCCCCTGTAATACCGCCCTTCTGGGAGAACATAGAGGAGCTACAGTCTCAATTTGTATGCCAGCCACTACCAAAATATTCACTTTTCTACTGGGCAAACCATTCCCTGAGATGCATAAAGATTCCCAAGCTTTAGCGAATTAAGTTTTAACAGCAGCCTGGCTCGCACTAAATTCTAAATGGAACTCAATAACCCCCCAGCATTAGCAGAAGCGGCCAAGAGAATCAACAGTAATAAGTAGTTTGACTCCAGAATAGCTCCAGTTCCTAGGAATATGGGTCATGTGGGAACTCAAGGGCTTGAGATTACACATTATGTCTATAACTACTTATGCCTGCTACCCCCAAAAGCCTTGTCTCACGACCCCTTGGTCCCATCATGTGTCTTTCGGATATACATTTAATTGCTGAAGATGTATGTTTTACTTCTTTAATAAAATTTAAGCAACAAAAAACCTATAGACCAATCAGCAGCAAATTCTTATCTCATTTAAATTATTGATAGTAGAGAGCGGCATTATAGTTTATCACTTATGATTAAACTTTAAAATTTAGAAACAAACCCAGAAATGAGAAGGTGAGTAATTTGATTGGTCGCGATCAAACTCCTTCATGGAGAGAGAGTATATAACCCAGGCAGGCTTGACGGGACTATGTCAATGAATAAAATCTGGAAGGCGCCCACCGCCAATCCAACAATCTGATTGTTATGTAGCACATTCTTAGAATGTCTGGTTCACGTGAAAGCCTTGCAGAACTCTGCCTGGTAGGAACAATGAACATCCTCTCAACCGGACAGCTGACCCCTGGGAAAGAAAACAGTGGGACACATCACCATTTCCTTTATTTCCCGCCTGGCACAAGTAGCACTAACCCAGAGAACAGACAATGTGTTTTTTTCTGAATCACTTTTCATTGCTATCATTACATATCCATTTGTATTTTTAAATTAGGCTAATCCTTCAGGTGATGTTGGCTATGGATATCAAGCTAGCGGCCTTATAACAGTTTGCCAGAAGAGAATCTTGGGGCAATAATCTACCTGCATTCTCCACCACTGCTTAAGGAAAAGTACGTGTACCTGCTTGGCCAGCAAAGATGTTGGAGTAGCCATTGTGGCTCTATGACTCAGGACCACCTTAAATATACAATATTGAAAGGCCTTGGATTCAAGTGAGCGAGAATTTCTAAATATACAATTACCATTCGATTTACTTCCTACTCTCCGGTGGTTCTGATTTAGGCCATATTGTCCCTAATCATGGACCCAAAAATTGTTGGTGTTGCTTGGGGATCAGAGGGCGTGTCTGAGTGTAGCTGGATGTGGCAGTGGCAGAACTTGGCCTAAAATATTGACTGGTCAATATGTTACTCCAATAATTATTTCCACAGACAATAAATAATTCTGAAGATTACTGTGAAATGACAGCTTTTAATCAGTGGTCTCAAACCAGTGGCTTGCAATTAAATTCTACTGTGAAATTACGGCTTTAAATCAGTGGTCTCCAACTGTTGCTCCCAGTGGCCTCAAAGCAGGTGGTTATTTTAGAATTTCAGTCTTGGAGGCAAGTTTTTGTTGCATAAAAAACAGGTTTACAGCCAAACAGAGCTTCCTATAGGCTGCCAGTCCACACAGAGGCTACCAAATAGCCAATCACAGCCCTTATTTGACACCCCAGGAACTTTCTTCATGCTTTCTTCATGTTTGGGACCCCTGCTTTAATTAAAAGTCTTCCTGTAGCTCTTATATACTTAATTTCTAATTGCCAGAATGACCACAAGAGAAATTTTGAATTTTCCGAATGATTAACCAACTTAACATGATGACCGTGTCAAATTATACATGAAGTTTACCATCTATACATCATACTAAAAATTGTAATTCTCGAGTGCTTTGATTTTTCTCAGTTAGCTCAGTAAGAGAGCTATAAACCATATACTTGACTTCAGATAAAGCTGTAAGAAATCTATATACTATACTTAATGATCAAACACAGTTATTGTTATTAATTCCAGAGAAAAACCAAATAGTCCATGAGAGTCTTGGGGACAAGGGACACACACACACATATATATATATATATATATATATATATCTGGAAGAGCTCCATAGGATAAATCTAAAAAAGTGTAATGGGCAACACATGCTGGACACCTACATATTAAACAATACTTTTTGACTGATATGCCAGAATTCATCCCCACCAGGAGGTACAGCTTCCAAATTCCTCAGTATAGGGAGGCAAGGACCAAGGAGGGCCCCTTGTAGAGCTCTGGAAGAGTTTACAGAGAATTGCATAACAGAGCAGCACAGAGGCACAGTGTGTTCTTGTCTCGAGTTTAGTGATGGTACCGAGAATATATTTTCATTAACCAAATGTATTTGTCAATCTAAGGATGAAGGCAGCCGAGGAGGAGAACGGACTTCTGCTATATTGTTTCAAGAGTCGGTACCAGTAGAGAGAAAGGGATGAATGCTGATTTTAATAGCAATTTAAAAAAATATTTACACATAACTTTAAAACCATTGGAAAATTGCTAAGGAGGAGGCAAAACACACAGGCGTTTAGTACCCATCAATAATTCAGGCAAATGCTACTCAAACATTACAATACGATTTTACAATGGTATTTAGGGGATTAAACGGAGAAAGGGCACATGGTCAGTTTTGGGTTGATTTTGAACTACAAAAAAGCGTGGCAGGCAAAATTCTTAATATAAACCCATATGCCACTGCCCTAATGAATGACGGTTGGCCTGTAATGTATGTGTTCAATGGAGTGAAATGAAGCCGAGTACTGGCTGGAGCTGAGCAGCATACTGGGTGGAGATAATCATAGTAGTGACTAATCTGTTACAGAATGGTGGAGCAGAGTCTTTCAAAGTACTGGTCATAGAAGGAAACTGATAGAATAATTCTGCAAAGAAAAGGAAAATGTTAAATTCCTCCCAAGCTGAAGTGAGAGACTGATCTCATTACAGGAAACACTAAATTGAGGTTTTGTTACTCAAGGAAGTGGCACCAGTTGGTGAATAGAAGACTTACACACAGTAGCACTCCTTCCTCATCAAAATATATTCTTTTCTTGTTTGTTATTGTTCTACAACCAAAGGCCACATGGCTCTCTATATGCCCCCCCCCCCCAAGAGCTGCACAGGTTTCCTTATAAGAAATCATTACAGTTCTACCATTGGGCAGGCAGTGGGACAAGCCTAGTCGGTATGGGACAACCAGGATTTTTTCCAGTACCCTGGTAGGTCAAACTGACCCTGGGTTTAAAAGAGAAGGAAAGCTACTGAAGCAGTTTATTGCCAATAAAATTATCCAAAATAGTGCAAGTTATAAGACCAGAATGCTTTAACATACCTGAGTAAACAGCTCTAGAAGCTCTCTCTGTTTGGTTAGGATAGCAGCTGCCATATTAGCTTGGTGTGACATCACTTTCTGCCTGAGTCTCTCCCTGCTCACTCATAGCTCTGAGCTCAGATTACAGGAGGGAGAGGATAGGTGGGGGGAAGAGGAAGGGGAGAGGGAGAGAGGAGCAAACTGAGCATGCTCAAGCCCAAGCCCTGGAGGTTTATGCTGAAAACAGGAAGTCTGATACAGAAGACCATGAGTACACAATAGAAGGAAAGAAATGCTGTGTTTCTTTTTAGGGATGCACGGAATACAGGATTCGGCCAAGATTTGGCCTTTTTCAGCAGGATTCGGATTCGGGCCAAATCCTTCTGACTGGCCGCACCAAATCTCATCAATACATACAATAAATAATACAGACCATTTTCATGGGATCACAAGCTTCTGTTTTCTAATAAGTGATTTTTCAAGCACCTAATATAATATTGTCACAATTAATTTAGATGGGTAAATTCTACTCTGCTGCCCTACATATTCCTGGGACTATAGTTACATACAGCTGCCACCCTGCTACAAGATAATTGGGGTTTTGACCAAAATGTTTCAAAGCACTTGGGCATGAGCCCAAAAAGCATGAAAACCACATCTAAAAAGTGCCTAAAAATTGAAAAATCAACCACTAGGGAGGCCTTTATGGAGTACTGGGGGTTTGAATGGAGTGGTGATGGGTGAACGTTTGAATTGCTTGATTTTTTTGTGAAACCGTTCGAATTGCTCTATTGCAAATTTTTTGGCGAATCGAAACGGGAGAAATTCGCCCATGGCTAATTAGCAGTATTCTGTTAGTAGTACTTATATTTTATTTATAAGGTTCCAGAATTACACAGTAGAGCAGCACTCCAGCACCGAGCTGGGGGTTTGGGGGACCAATGTTTTGAATAAATATGGTCAGGAGCATGGGGGGGGTCTATTGTGCCTGCTGACAATGTGTTTGTTTGTATGGGAAGAATGGAAAGGGGCTGGACGAAGATCTGTCAGGGAGGGAAATTATAAACTCATGAAAAATAAAGTTCTCTCAACAACCCCCCCCCCCCCCCTTTAGCAGCAACTAATGAAGCCCCTTTGATCTACGGGAAATGCAGATTAAATGCAAATCCCATGGCTTCGGCGGTATCCTAAATACATTCAGGGTCTGCTAATTGTGCCGGGTTGGATGCAGACAACACACTTTGTTTTCCAATTAATGCTTTATTTTTTAATGATGCATAAAGACAGATCTTCATCATTTCTTCCCTGCTATTATGTCTCCATAAAGGAGAAGTAACCCCTAAAAATGAATATGGCTAAAAAAACCATATTTTATATAGTGAACTTATTGCACGAGGCTAAAGTTTCAGCTTGTCAATAGCAGCAATGATCCAGGACTTCAAACTTGTCACAGGGGGTCACCATCTTGGAAAGTGTCTGTGACACTCACATGCTCAGTGGGCTCTGATTGGCTGTTGAGAAGCTTAGGGCTCGTCACTAATTATCCAGCAGAAAATGAGCTTCCCTGGCTGTAATATAAGCTGATGCTACAGGTTTGCTGATTATTAAATTCTGATGCTAATTGCACTGGTTTCTGTGCTGCCATGTAGTAATTATCTGTATTAATTACTAATCAGCCTTATAGTGTGACATTTCTATTCTATGTGTACTGTATATTGTGAGTGGGTCCCTAAGCTCAGTAAGTGACAGCAGCACAGAGCATGTGCAGTGAATCAGCAGAAAAGAAGATGGGGAGCTACTGGGGCATCTTTGGAGACACAGATCTTTACTGCTAAAGGGCTGTGGTTGCCTTGGGCTGGTACAGAAGCACAAAACATCATATACAACATTTCTAGCCACTTCTTTAGTTAGGCTTTAGTTCTCCCTTTAAAGTAAAAGTCAAGTTTACACTAAAGTATTGCTGCGTTCAAAATGGAAAACAAAATCTATATGGTTCGTAGAGATCTGTTTAGGATTTTTTCCCCCTGTGACTTACTTCGTAAAAATTAGGGATGCACCGAATCCAGGATTCGGTTCGGGATTCGGCCAGGATTCGGTCTTTTTCAGCAGGATTCGGATTCGGCCGAATCCTTCTGCCAGGCAGAACCGAATCCGAACCCTAATTTGCATATGCAAATTAGGGGCGAGGAGAGAAATTGTGTGACGTTTTGACAGAAAACAAGGAAGTAAAAAATGTTTTCCCCTTCCCACCCCTAATTTGCATATGCAAATTAGGGTTCGGATTCGGTTTGGTATTCGGCTGAATCTTTAACAACCACCCATGTAGAAAAAAAATAGCCAGCAAGACACAAAATACTATATATATTAGGGATGCACCGAATCCACTTTTTTGGATTCGGCCGAACCCCCGAATCCTTCGTGAAAGATTCGGCAGAATACCGAACCGAATCCGAACCCTAATTTGCATATGCAAATTAGGGGTGGGAAGGGGAAAACATTTTTTACTTTCTTGTTTTCTGACAAAAAGTCATGCAATTTCCCTCCCGCCCCTAATTTGCATATGCAAATTCGGATTCGGATTCGGTTCAGCTGGGCAGAAGGATTCGGCCGAATCCAAATCCTGCTGAAAAAGGCTGAATCCTGGCCGAATCCCGAACCGAATCCTGGATTCGGTGCATCCCTAATATATATATATATATATATATATATATATATATATATATATATATATATATATATATTCATATACACATTTCCCAGCACTGCAATAAAATGATAATAGTTCAAGAAGCATCAAGTCGATATCATTTGTCTCTTATCTGTTCAATGGTCTATTAAAGAGCACAGTAGCAACGTATGCAATATCCCTGTAATGTAATTTAAGGAGGCGGAGGGGAATCGACTCACTATGGAAAATAAGAGATCAGAATGGGATGAAGTCAATACCTCCCCCACTTACCCCCTGCACTTGGAACACTTAGCCCCCCGTTACTTTCCGCAGGGGTTGCTCAAGTGGCCACTAGCACAAACTGCATTAGAAATAGGATTGTTGGACTATAACTCCCAGAATCCAATGGGGGATTGTAAGAATTGTAGTGCAGTTATACCCCCTCCACCATATTTAACACCCCCCCCAACAACATAAAGTCATACCTCTGGCTTTTAAATCCCTTCCATTGTTTCTCCTTTTCTCTGCTCCCTTTTTATCCACAGTATATTTTTTTGTTTGCGAGATCTTGTTCTTCGTCGGCAGGTTAATCCATGTTTAGATGCTTTAGAGTCCAGTTAATCACCTGCTGCCTATGCCTGGAGCCCAAGAACTGACACACTCTACGGATGAAGATGACGAAGAGGAGGAGGTGTGTTTACCTTGCATTAGCCTGGGCTTCTGGAAAATCTCTGAGCACCAGTTTCCAAAGTGCTGAGCTAAATATCTGGAGCGAAGCTTAGCTGGCCGGCTGCCTGTATTTACCAGGGATTAGGGAAACAGCAGTGCATTTCTGGATAGGACCAGGATTCCTTTTCCTCCCAGATCCATTATATTACACGCTCACTGCATTTATATTTTCAGCCGAAACAGGGAGTTAGTAAATGCTTTCTGCAGCCCCCTATAAACTGCTGAACGGCCAATCAAGGGTTTAGCCTCACATGAACTCTCCCATTAGCACGGCCTATAGACTCTATAGGTGTCCAGGGACAGTAACTCCCCTCCAGTTCCTTATCCAGGGGGATTGCACATTTCCTAATCTGCTGAGTTAAGAATCAGATGTGACAGCACAGCCCAAGTATTTCCTCTTCACCTTCCTCACACACAGCTCCTCCTCTTCTTCAGGGAACTTCAATCAACAAGAAGCATGGGCGTACTGTATGGGGGAGCCAGATATCCAGCTGTGAATTACCAAGGAAGTTTGATGCGACCCAGTAAATGTTGTTCTAATTCACCCTCCAGTGACTCCCCGACCTGAATACAGTCTGTAGCAGGCACTTATGTAACACTGAATTTAAATAAGTCTGTACTGTCTGCTCCAAGAATAACCAAATCCATTGGAATATTCACTCCGCCAGTATGTTACCCCTGCTGAATTTTCCAATCTTTGACCTTAAAGGGCATGTAAAGGCAAAAAAAATCCCATTTTTACTTTCTTTAATGAAAAAGAAACCTATCTCCAATATACTTTGATTAAAAAATATGTACCGTTTCTATAAGAAACCTGACTGTATGCAGTGAAATTCTCCCTTCATTTACTGCTGTGGATAGGAATTGCCAGACGGTCCCTAACTGCTCTGCAGGGAAACAATCATACTTATGTACAGCAGGGGGAGCCCCCGCCTTCCCAGTCATGCAGAACTCAAGCAGCTTTGTTTGTTTCCCTGTAGAATTGTCGGCGACTGTGTCGAGATTTGTATTGGATTTTATTTTTGCCTTTACATCCCCTTTACTGTTTCCAACTCCAGCTGCAGGGACAAAGATCATGGCGCCAGATTTAAACAGATAAACTGGGATTCTATTTGGAGGATTATTTTGCTGCAGCCACTGGTTCTGCAGAGTTGGAGAAAGTTTCTATTAAACAATACAAAAACTATAAAATTCACATTAGATTACATGACAACACAGGACCCAGTGCAGTCTGTATATTCTGATTATTAATCAGTCTTGTTGTATCAGCTTCTGGCAGATATTATTTGACTTGTGCTGTTTTGATAGGGTTTTTTAATAGGATTAGGGTTTTTATATGGATTTGAATGCACCACAACTAGGGGTACTAGGGGTAGGCAAAAGAGGCATGTGTCTAGGGCACAATAGAAAATAAATAATTGGTGTGTGAGGAAGAGATGGTAGAACGAAAACCGGTTTTCACGGGACAGTACCGATTTTGACAGCTCAACCCACATTGTTACTGAAATGTCTCAACTTTCTCTTTGATCTCCTACACTGAACAGCCAGAAAAAGATACAACATTTCTATCTTAATAACCTTTGTAACAATTTAAGATAAACAAAGAAACAATTGAAAATTTAAGATACGCAGGTCCCTTGGGGAAACTATGACTTGCAGCTTAAAAAAGCAATTAATCTTCATTAGCAAAACTGTAATTACACATAAAAACACAGAAATGTGTTCAAACTTTCATAACCTTAAATTTTGTAAAATGGACATGGTAATTAGGGAGTGTGACCACAAAAATGGGTGTGGTCCATGCAGCAACTCTTTTTGTCTGTCTTTCCATTTCCAAAATGTGGAGGGAACAAGCGGACTTAGGGTAGAGGGAACAAGCGGACTTGGGGTAGAGGGAACAAGCGGACTTGGGGTAGAGGGAACAAGCGGACTTGGGGTAGAGGGAACAAGCGGACTTGGGGTAGAGGGAACAAGCGGACTTGGGGTAGAGGGAACAAGCGGACTTGGGGTAGAGGGAACAAGCGGACTTGGGGTAGAGGGAACAAGCGGACTTGGGGTAGAGGGAACAAGCGGACTTGGGGTAGAGGGAACAAGCGGACTTGGGGTAGAGGGAACAAGCGGACTTGGGGTAGAGGGAACAAGCGGACTTGGGGTAGAGGGAACAAGCGGACTTGGGGTAGAGGGAGCAAGTGGACTTGGGGTGTGTTAGCCAAGTGCATGGGGCAATTGTTAATCAAGCAGAAGAGGTAACATTTAAACCCAGAGTTGGAAGGTGGGTGACCCAAGTAGTAATGCCTTTGATGTACCTTTAGGGTACTGGTACATGGGGAGACTTGTCACCTGCAGTATTGGGCAACTAATTTCCCTGTGGGTCAGTGAAATTTTACTGGCTAGCAGGGAGAGAAGGAGTGCTGTCATGTGCGTGGGAAATAGGAGCATCTGGGGACACTTCAGAGAATATACATGGAAAGAGCAGCAATGGTTGGCTTAAAAGCGCAGGGTCAGACCTTGAAACAGTGCCCAGCTGGCTAGTGAAATACTGACTGAACTGCAGGTCTACTTGGGCATGAAAACGACTTGGCCCGACTCTGCAGAGCAAATTTAAGTTCATTTAGGTTGCTTTCTGCTTTATAAATTAAATATGCAACTGGCTAAATATTATCTCCAACCCCCCCAATAATACTAATGTTGGAAACCTTTTCTACGTGTGCAAATCCCATGACAGTAATAACGTAACGTGCCTGCAAATATTCATTTTGCTTATGGCGTCTTATTAGTAAATAAGTGGCGTAATTCGTTGGAAAAGAATGAAAATGGGCTTTAATGGTTGACTATTTTCGACATAATGGACCTCAGGTGGGAAATGAAAAGTCTCAGGAAAACAGGATTCCAGCTTCCCGGAGTACACAGAAAGGCACTTAGAGAAACCAAAGACAATTTGCTTCATACTCCAGGGATAGCGTTAAATCACTAAATGCAGCTCACCATGCCAAGGAAATTGTATTTTGCCTTTAAAGTCGAGCAACACCATATTCAAGATATTCAAGATTCACCTCCACGTGTGGGTTGAGGTTGGATTTTTTTTTTTTCATTGGGGCCCCATTCTATTTGTCAGCAGGGCCCTCCACCCAGGGACAAGGTCACCATTTGGTTAATAACTAGGGCCCCTTGGTGGGAGGGCTCTACTAACATACTCGAATAGGGCAACGTGATTCCTGATTTCTTCTGAACTATAAACACTACATCACTGGGTTTCCTTTTATGATTTTAGTTCTTCTGTTGAGTCTCTTTTCTAAGAAAATAACCCTTTTTTTATTTTGGCCTTTCCCTTAATCTAGGCGTTTATAACCCATGTTTTGCGCAACCATAACATTTCACAGAAAGTTATAAAAAAAAATTAAGACGAAAACTCTCCAAACCTATATTTTAAATTGACATTTTGGAACCCGGCTGCAATAGGATCCCCTTGTTTTTTTGCTTCAGTGGGAAATCTCTGGCAGGGTCCGTGCTCCGTCGCGTAGGAAAATAGAGCCGTAGATATGCACTTTTGGGCCAGAATTGCACAGAAAAGGAAGTGGAAATCACAGGCTGCTATGAAGTCGATGACATTTATTACAAGTTCAGCTAACCGCTTCTTTAGGATTGTCCTGTACAGTTAAACCCAGAACTGAACCAACTCCTGTTTCTGGAGAGTTTTGATGGTTCGTGTCCATGTAAATTTTAATCTGAAAAGAGATTATATTTCAGGACAGGGAGGGAGACATATACCAGAAATAATCTAGGGCCCAGTTTTAGGAACCGGCCTCCATCTCTTTCAGCAACCACTCGAAGATCCAGGAGATCCATAGTCGATACCACTTTACTAGGCAGGAAACCTTTTATAAAGGCTCATTACGACTTTGATCACTGTGTGATTCTCTGTGGAAGCTCCATGGGAACTATAGGGCATAAAACCTTGGGAAGGCA